>CM030358.1:83851154-84336750 GCA_017893485.1 Hemerocallis citrina
CCCCCCCCCCCCCCCCCCCCCCCCCCCCCCCCCCCCCCCCCCCCCCCCCCCCCCCCCCCCCCCCCCCCCCCCCCCCCCCCCCCCCCCCCCCCCCCCCCCCCCCCCGCGCGCCACAGCCTCTCCCCCCCTTCAAACCCTTCCTCCTCCGTCATTCCCGCCGCCTTCCCCCCTCCACCCTCCTCCACTTCCCAACCTCCATCAAACCCCGCCGCCTCTCCTTTAGGGCCTCTGTCTTCTCCAGCCCCTTCGTGGGCCCCACTCCCAACTCTCGATGGTGGCGGTGGCAGCGGCAGCTGCGTCGGAGGTGCCTTTCTTGAACGGCGAATACTCCTCAAGGTCATCATCCTCGGCGACAGCGGGTAATTCCCTATCGATTAAAGATCTAGGGTTTCATTATTATGAATCTTTGTTTCCAGTTTCCATACAAGTATTTTGCTTGATTGACTCTGCCTATTATTATTAAGAAATGTGGGTTTGTAACACATATTGGCATTGATGTTGAAGAAAAGCAACGCAAGCTGAGAAATAACATCTTAAGTTTTGCACACCGATACTTTTCACCGAGTGAAATTGAGTTCTTGCATTCTTTCTCTGATCCTGATAGTCAGCGACAGGAGCTACTTAAGCTGTGGACCCTAAAAGTGAGTGATTTTAGCAGCTAATTGTACTTCTATTTCAAAAAATTTGAAGGAAGGCTTTGCTAATTTAAAACTAGTAGCATTGTTTGAATTTTAAATTCATTTTCATGTTAAATTTGGCAGGAAAAATTATGTTTTGTTTTCTGCTTATAAATTAAAACTATGTCCTAAAATTTGGTTGGAATTTAAAAACTATAGCCTTCTAAATGATTTTGGCAAAAAATGATTGAACTTGAAGAGATTTAAGAGTTGAAAAGTAAAATAAATTTATCATATAAATTAACATTTGATTCTGCCTAAGTTACATATATTTAAATTGTTGTCCCCAAATTTGTAGGAAGCATATGTAAAGGTTTTGGGAAGAGGATTCTCTGCAGCACCTTTTAGGGACTTTAGGATTCGTTTTGTGGAAAGTGAAGGATCTCAATTTCCCAGAATAGTTGTCGACGTTCCTGATACATCCGGAAGTCTCACTTCCAATTGGTAGTTTGGTCTTTTTGAACTTGATGGTTCTCATTATGCTGCTATATGTCTTGAAAAGAACATGATAGGTTAATGTCTAAACTCTGTTCAACACTAAAGTAAGAAGTGAACCATACCGTCTCTATAGAAGTTTGTTAATTTTCTTGGGGATTGCAGATGAGGGAAATGACCTACTGACTGAAAGTGTGGAAGACATTGCCGTTGGTCGAAGAGGTGCGTGTTGAGAATAATGCTCTGATAAATATTAGTGGTTTGTCTTGAGCTCTCCCTACACTCACTGTTTCTTGAAGGAGATACAGGTAAGTTATTATACTACAGATATAGCTTGCAGTCTATTTTACATAATATCTATTCCATTTAAGCATTTACAAAATACATTGTTGAATTGTTATAATGCAATTGGAAACTCAATAACTGCTTTATTTCTTATGTAGTCTGGATTTTATTTTCATTCATGTTTGGAAGTTAACAAAAAGATCCTATGGCGAATCCTTGCATGGAAATTTAGTTTAATTTGAAGTATGTTGATTGCTCGATTGTGATGAGTGTCGAAGCGGTTACTTGATATATTAGTTCTGACTTCAGATTTGGGGTTTTTTTTTTACTGTTATATCTTAATTTGAAGTATGTTAATTTAAAGTACATCAATACATCAACGTCTACTAGCAAAAAAACATCTATATAAATCATCCCTTACTGTTTACATGATTTTTCATATGTTGCATCGTTCCAAATACGTGTAGTAGGCACGTCGTGCCCACGGGCATACCTAGTGTATATATATATATATATATATATATAGAAAGAGAGAGAGAGAGCAATGCTCAGTTGCAAATGCACAGACCCGTGCAAATGACATTGCTGGCTATTGGATCCAGTTCATCTTGATTCAAAGGCCGTGATCGAGCCCCACCCGTTGAATGAACCTAGGCTGTTGTTTGAAATATTGGCATTTTATAGCTTAGGCCAACAACGGCCTAGGTTATAAAAGATCGTTATTTCAGACAACTCGTTGAATAAATCTAGGACGTTGATAACCTAGGCCCCCAACAATGGCCTAGGTTATAAAGTGACGCTGTTTCAAAAAAATTCTAGGCCGTTGTTTGACCTAGGTCGTTGTTAGGAACAATGACCTAGGTTATAAAAGGCCGCTGTTTCAAATAACGGCCTAGTTTTTATAACCTAGGCCGTTGTTTCCAAACAACGGCCTAGGTTCAAAAGTGGGAGTGATTGAATGAGCGAATGAGACGAAGAGTTATTTGGGACAAAATTCCCAAATTATCCCTCACAACTTAAGTGAGATGGGGTGATGGGCGGGTTCGATCACAGCCATTGGATTTTGAATGATCAGATCCAACGGCTAGCAACGCCGTTTGTACAGGTCTGTGCAAACAGACCCATTTGTAATGGAGCATTGCTTATATATATATATATATATATATATATATATATATATATATATATATATATATATATATAGGGAAAGGATCCGTTGCACACTACTTTGGTGCTCACCGCGTGAACACTACGCCTTCGGGCGTTCATATCGAAAATCCGAACCGTTCACATTGATCTACACATCTAAATTAGTCTAAATATGTAAAATCAAATCATTTGAAATTCATTTGCCCATCCATCATGTGACTATAAAAACAATGAATTTCAGCCATACAATTTTGTAACACTTCAACGAATGGGCAAATGAATTTCAAATGATTTGATTTTACATATTTAGACTAATTTAGATGTGTAGATCAATGTGAACGGTTCGGATTTTCGATATGAACGCCCGAAGGCGTAGTGTTCACGCGGTGAGCACCAAAGTAGTGTGCAACGGATCCTTTCCCTATATATATATAAGCTTCTTTAGACCATCCACTATCATTGGTGCTAAAATTTTCATATTTTGCATTGTTACAAAATCTTGTTTATAACTATCGTTTGCAAAAAAAACCAAATAACATTGAGAGGCACAAAATGGGAGAAGAAGAGGGAGAAAAACCAACAAATAAAAATAAAATAAAAGAAATAACAAAATTACAAACCAAACAATTTGTGTCGGGACTTGTATACCACACAATCTCCTTAAAGCATATTTCGCTTTATCCGGGTGCTAAAATTTGCGTAGGCGATTATCTCCCAGAATGCAATGACAGAAGAGTTGACGCAGACACCACGTCACGCTCTCGAACTGGACAGCGTTTGAAATCTATCACCAACAATCAAAGAATCGAACTGGATTTGAAGCACAGATCAGAGAGGGAAAGAGAAGAGTTTTTTGTGTGTGTATTCAGGGGAGAGGCGGAGCCTCTATTTATAGGGCCAAAGTGAACATCGTAACAACAGACAACTTATTGGCTGCATCCATTGTAACGGCAGACAACTCCTTTAATGCACCAACCGTAACGGCAGACATAAGCTTAGTTGCACCACTGTAACGGCAGACAAAACTCTTTCCACAGTTTAAAATGTGAATAAATGGCAGAAAAAATATTTCTGCATTTATTTCAGCTGTTACAGATCAGAAAAATCCAAACTGTAGCAAAAGAGGCTCTGCACGGGGTGGGGTTCATGTCGGTCTGGCATTCATGTATGCAGAATATGCATGCACACACAAGCTGCATGTATCCGGTCCGAGATTTGCACCCCCTACGAGCGAGAGAGAGAGAGCATCATGGCTTGCTATCTTACAATACCAAGAAAGAGGTTATTATATATCCTCTTCTAATTCCTTTGATTTTTCGGTGTGGGACTAAAATCCCTCAATTTATTTTCAGAAATGAAACAGTCCCAGTTAAGAAGACAATTTGTCATTCACTCAACCGTTTTGAGCAAGCAAATATATGATTTTGATCTACTTATGAAGGAGAACACAAATCAATAAAGATCTCTCACTAATTCACATTGGATCTTACTCAAAAAATTGTCTCAAAATGGTACGTACAATGGTGTTGATACACCTATTTTAACATTTCAATTCCCACATGAATGAAATTGACGACCACAGAAACGACAGACTTGGTGATAGATTTTAGCGGTAGAAACCTGCATAGGACAGGTAGGTATTGCCATTTGAACCTTCTCTTATGAAAATATGTTTACTTTACTAACTGAATAGTAGACGCATTGTCCTTGAACTATTTTATTATTTGTGTAAATGATGACATATCTCACACAAGAATCTTCCTAACGCATTTCAGTTCTTACTGTTATGTTCGTTTTAGCCATAAAAATAAGTATGTTTTGTAAGAGTTTAACATAAATATTGTCCTACGTTATATCTTTGGTAGTGGACCTTCTTTCCTCTCACATAAGTGATATATTAGTTAAGAATAACCTGCATTACTCTGCTCGGATTTCCGACGCATAAGAATTATTAAAAGCCTAGCTTAACCTCTTACCTTACGGGCATCATTGTTTTGTAATGGGAATGAACATGGGAAAATCTTCACAGAGATCCAACATGGTCTTTACAATTTAGTTGTCCCTTTGAACCTAGATCTTAGGATCTCCAATCAGCTAGGCTGGGTGTCCATTGTACCGACTTATTCTTTCATGGGCTTTAGTCACATTCTCCTTGATGACTTATCAACTAACTCTCTGTTTAACCCTTTGGTTAGCGGATCCGTAATATTATCCTTTGACTTTACATAGTCCACAATGATAACCCCAGTAGAAAGTAGTTGTCTAATAGTATTATATCTTCGACGAATATATCTAGGTTTACCATTATAAATATTGCTCTGTGCTCTACAAATTACAGATTGACTATCTGAATGTATGCAGATTGGAGGCACATACTTTGTCCACCTTGGAATATCCTCAAGGAAATGACATAACCATTCAGCATTTTCTCCACATTTGTCCAGAGCGATAAATTCATATTCCATCGTGGATTTAGCGATCACTGTTTATTTCGAGGATTTCCAAGAAACCACTGCACCACCTAGTGTAAACACATAACCACTAGTGAATTTTGAATGAACACTGGATATTCATCACTATATCCTTCAAGTACAGCCGGATATCTTGTATAATGCACACCATAGTTACGAGTAAAACGTAAGTACTTCAGTACTCTTGTAATCGTTTGTCAATGCTCGCTTCCACGATTACTCGTATATCTAATTAGTTTACTGATTGCATAACTAGTTTTTTACAACTCATCAAGTACATTAGACTGCCTATGATTCTAGAGTATTCTACTTGAGAAATACTCTCACGTTTATTCTTGGATAAATGTAAAGTCAGATCTATTAGAGTTCTGACAATTCCGTAATTATCTTTATCAAAATTTCCAAGAATATTGTCAATATATTGTGCCTAGCTTAAAATAAGCTCATTTGATGTTTTTATAATTTTAATTCCTAATATAACATTAGCTAGTCTCATGTCTTTCATGTCAAACATCGAGTTCAACATGTTTTTAGTAGATTTAATTATCTTATCATTGCTTTCAACTATACGCATGTCATCTATATACAAGTATATTATGTCATATCCACTTTCTATGTCTTTGACATGCACGCATTTATCACATTCATTGATTTTGAAACAATTTGTCATCATGACATTGTCAAATTTCTCATGTCATTGCTTCGGTGCTTGTTTTAAACCATATAATGATTTCACCAGTTTACTTACTTTCTTTTCTTGTCCTGGAGCTAAAAAATCCTCCGGTTGTTCCATGATGATTTCTTCATTTAAATCTCCTTTAAGAAAAGTTGTTTTCACATCAATTTGATGTACTTCAAAATTGTGCAATGTTACCATTGCAAGTACTATCCTAATGGAATTTATTCCCATCACAGGAGAATATGTATCAAAGTAGTCTGATACAACAGTTGAGAGGTTGATATCAGAAATGTCTTGAGCAATGCCTTCAACTATATTTGCTTATCTGTTCTTGTTCTTCTTGGGTAGTCTGCAATCAGTAGACTTGTGACCTAGCTTGTCACAGTTAAAGCACTTGTCTTGAAACTTCGGCTTCTTGGAGATTCCTCCTTTAGGTACCAACTTGGGCCCCTTTTCTTGTTGTTGTACTTTTTGGAACGTTCATTATATTCCACCATATTAGCCTTGGCCGCATGACTGATGACTCCGACTTTTTCAGAACCTCTATTGTCTTCTTTAATACGAAGTCTGACAATGAGATCCTAAATACTCATTTCCTTTCACTTATGCTTCAAGTAATTTTTGAAGTCTTTCCAACCTACTGGCAATTTTTCAATAATACAAGCAACTTGAAATCTTTCACTTAGATTCATACCTTTAGCATGTATCTCATGCAAGATCAGTTGAATTTTTTGAACCTGATTGATCACCTTTTTGGAATTCACCATTTTATAGTGAAAGCAGTCCACTATGAGTTTCTTGGCGCCACCATCCTCAGTTTTATATATAGAATTCAAAGTTCTTTAGTTGTTCTTTTATCAAGATAAACATTGTGCAAAGAATCGGCTAATCCGTTCATTATGTAGTTCCTACATAAGTAATTAATATTTTCCTAGCATCCACTGCGGTGATGACTTGGTTATCTTGCTCATCTTCTTCAAGATTTGGAGCTTCTTCGTTCAAGAATCTTGCGAGATTCAAGGTGGCCAAGTAGAACAACATTTTATGTTGCCACCTCTTGAAATTCTGCCTGTTAAACTTCTCAGGTTTCTCTTCATAAGAGACTGAGACAGGTACAATGGTTGGCATTGACATTCATGCCACAACAATAGTCGACACTTGTGCCGCATCAAAATAACAACATTCTCCGATACATTTGTCATTTTAATATGAAAATACACGACAGGAGTGTAAATTTTTTAGAATGAATAAGAAAATAAAAAAAAGTACCTCAAAATTAGAAAGGAAGAAAATCAAATATGTTTTAAGTTTGTTACAAAATATTGTTTACAAATATTGTTTGCAATAAAACCAAATATGATTGAGTGGCACAAAATGGGAGAAGAACAAGAAGAAGAAGAGGGAGAAAAATCAACAAAAAAAAAAAAGAAATACCACAATTACAAATCAAACAATTTGTGTCTAGGCTTGACTGCATCCACAGTAACAGCAAACAACTCCTTTAATGCACCGACTGTGATGGCAGATAGAAGCTTGAAACCACCGCTATCACGGCGGAAAAAACCGTTTTCACAGTTTATAACATGAATAAATGGCAGACAAAAATGTTTATGCATTTATTTCAGCCGTTACAGATCGTACGGGTGCACACAAGCCGCATGTAACCCGGTCCGAGATTTGCACCCCCCTGCACGCACGAGAGAGAGCCTTTTGGCCTGCTATCTTACAATGCCAAGAAAGAGGTTATTATATATTATCTTGTGAGTGACTTAGATAGGATTTGTCTCTCTTACATAACATGAGCTATATCTATGGGCCACTTGATTGAGTGAGATTGAAAAATGCATGGGCATGCTCAAATGAGTCTATATGAGATATTGATCTCATTTGTTTTAGTAAGTCCACTTGGACATCAAGAAACTAAAGATTGAACTATACAAGGGTGACGCACTCTATGCCTTGTGGTCAATTAAGATATCTGGATAAAGGGGCCAGACTACATGGTAACATTGGTCACAGATATGTTATGTCAAATTACTGACATTCCCGTTACCTGAGTAGCAGTGATGTATTGCTAGATACCGCTTATTGTTTGTAATACTCGAATATGATTTTAGTATTACTATCTACATAATGGGGACCTACATGGTCATACAAATAGAATGGACTGAAATTGAGATTTTAAATTCATAAGATGAATTTAATTAGAGATCCAAGTATGACTTGATCTCCTGATATTGGTTGGACATTTAATTAGATTAAATGAGCGACTAAAGTTCAAAGGCTCACACATGAATCTGACCCAGGTTAGATTGTGAGCCCAACAACTTCATTACTCTCTTAGGGTTAGTTGTCTGCATCTATATATATGATATGTATTTGTGAAAAAGACACACGTGAAAAATCCTAGCCGACACAGAAAATGAGTGAGAAACATCGTGAGGAGGAACATCCCCTTCCCGTAGCTAGCACCACGGTCTGAGGGAGAGCCATTTTTGTTCCGTTCATATGGATACCGTAGAGGCATCGCAATTTACAGTTCTGTGATCGGCATACTGTGGAGACAATAGATCCATCTTTAAGGTATAACTCCTAAACACAATTTATGGTTTTTACCTGGATCCATGGATAGGTTTCGATATTTTTATAATTTTTTCGCTGTGTATTTAATCTGTGATTGCATTCGAAACCTAACACCTCTTTTAATTCATTTGATTTTTTCTATGTGGGACTAAAATCTCTCAACTCATTTTCAATGAAACCGTCCCACTTTGGGAGACAATTTCTCATTCACCACTTAGGGAGACAATTTCTTAAGAAAGTATATGATTTTAATCTACTCATGAAGGAGAACACAAATCAATAAAGATCTCTAACTAATTCATAGTGGATCTTACTTTTAAAATTGCCTCAAAATGATTCGTAAAATGGTGTTAATACACCCATTTTCTTACAAGCATTTGGCAAATAGAAATTAACGGGAAGCGTTGCTATCGTTTAGAGCCAAATTTGGCCAATTGAACATAATAAAATAATCAGACGAAAGAACATTCTTTGTCTAACCCCTTTTTATTTTTTTAATATTAAAAAATGTGCGACGGAAGTTCATCTTCCGTTTGGAAATTTTAAAATAATAATAATAATAACAAGGCCATACGGAAGATCTTCTTCTGTCCGATGCCATTTTTTTTAATTCGTCGTGACGATTTTAAAAAATAATAAAAGATATAGTATAATGACTCATTTGCACCCCCCCCCCTCTAATTCAGACATATATAGTAGAGGGGGGTAATTCAGACATTTGCATTTTTTAGAAACAATAAAAGAAGATGAAGGAAGATCTTCTTCCGTCTCTAAACTTTTCTACATTAAATCATTTTTTTTAATGTGAAGAAGTTGGGGGACGAAAGATCCTCTTCGTCCGTCATCTTTAAAATAAAAAAAAATAACAAACAGAACATCATGTTCCGCCTTCTATATTTGGCAATTGCTAAAACCTCTTACTATATTTAGAAGTGCACTGTTCATTTCGATTCTAAAAAATGGATTTTTAGCAAACGATTGTGGGGATAGTTTTTGTCAAAAAATGTATTTTTTGAGTTTTTAGCAAACAATAGTTGATGACCTCATGCATAATTTTAACAAAAAAAGTAATTAGCATGTACTCACTCCCGCCCAAATTATAAGTTGATTTAGTCTCTTTTTTTTAATACAAAATTTATGTTCTTTTTCACTTTCCAACATAATCTCTAATATTATAATGGGAGAGTTGGAGTTGTCCTTTGTAAACATACCAACTTACGTGCATTATCTGTGCATAACTAATATAAATGATGTCTCAGGTTGGAGGCAGACTACGTCGAAATTTTTACTTTTTAAAAAATGTATTTATTAAGACATAGATCGTACGTGTAGATTACTAATGTCATTTACTCTCAATCTCTCATGATTTAACTTTTTAACAACACTATCAAGTTTACCTTTGAGAGTGTAGTAAGTTAATTAATAGATTCATTTAAAAAGATTTCAAAAAAAAGGGCATTTTAGTAAGTATATTATTATTAGATAATAGTTTTTTTTTTAATTTCAAGAAACTATTAGTTAATATGTTCAATTAAGAGAGAGAGAGATTTATTTTTCAATATACTAATCTAGATATTTATTAAAAATAGTGTAACCCAGGTCATGCCAGGTCAAACTCATGGATGGAACTAGTTTTAGGACTATTGTCGTAGCTTACACTACATAGAGTTCTAGACGCAATGATCCGTGTTCATATAATTGAGTTAGGTCACCCATTTCCACTCTTGAGCCGTGTACAAATGATAAACAACGTCGCACTTCTTTTGGAATTATAAAAGTAGAAATATTTAATTATTTTTTCGAGTCCCAGACAAGGAAGTTTGAGTTAGTGTGCTAACTTGGAAAAGAATCCAGATGTATTTTCAGTTCATGCAACGTTTATAGGGCAGGCAACTCATCAGTGGGTGAAATGGCCAAACATCCTGATCGGGTATTGCTTTCTGAGGTGAATTATTGCCGGTTAACTGTGCCTAGCCTACTTGTCGCGGTAAGGCATCATAACTGAAGTAGGGGGTAAATAACTGTGGGCTTGCACATTGGAGAGTTTTGATTGATAGTAGATACCGATGCTGAGCTCCTCTTTGATCCTGAAACTAACATGAAAATCAGAACTGACACTTTAATATATGCAAATTTCTCCTTTTAATTTACTAGTTATATTCTGGTGATAAAATAAAGGAAGTTTTTTTTAAAAAAATCGAGCCACTTCTTTGGAAATACCATTATAACGATTATCTTAGGTATTATGCAGAAACTTTGAGAATTACGTAATAATTAAGATGTACTCAAATCATTTTCCGCTATTGTTATTTTGTTAGGTTTCTTACTTTCAAAACCAGAGAAACGGACTTCATTAAAGGAGGAACAGGTCACCGTTTGGTCACTTTTATCTCAAAAACTTAAAAAAAAAAAACCAGAGAAAAGGAGATCTTACTAAGGTTTTTTATGTATCCTTCAAACTAGAGGTTTAATTCTTGAAATAGAGTGACTGGCGCATTCGAATCAAAAGTCCGGCTCCATGAATGATATCTGGGAAGTTCGAGAACATCATGTAGGGACACTTAAGACATCAAATGAGACCGATCGGGATATAAGATATCAAATAAACTGTGGATGCATGTCATCTAGTTGAAATTAGACTTGGTGCGACCGCAGAAGATAAAATGTGTTGAGAACAACAACTAAAAAATGTGTCCGAAATATATCTCAATATTCTCTCGAAATTGTCATTTCAAAGACAGACAATACAAGATCCCAAGCAGTCCAATAAGTATTACGTAGTTCGTATGCACAAATTAAGAATTCGGATCATAGCACAATGACCATAACTCACTCCTCAGATGATGTGAGTTACTCTCTGTGATAGAGGACATGACTATCTTTGAAGATACGCAAGTTTCATTAATATAACCTGGGTAATTTGGGACCCCAGATGTTAAATTTGCTAGTAATACTTGTTTTGCAGGAGGCCAGGATTTATTTCGATTTCATATTTTTCCAATAATTTATTTTCTTCCATTCAATTTGTGATGCGAATACAAAAAATGTTTAAACATTGTAACTTTTATCACTGCATATATATATATATATATATATATATATATATATATATATATAACTATTATAATGGGAGAGTTGGGGTTCACAAACAAATAAACAATTTTTTATTCTTTGGTGTATGTGTGTCAACACGTGCAGCGCACGTGTTAGTAGTTTTTTTTGTCCTTTTCATTCCCCCTCCACGTGCATCGCACGTGCATTATACTAGATTTTTTTCTTTTTTGTCCTTTTTATTCTCCCTCCACGTACATTACTAGTATATATATATAGAAGAGAATGCTCAATTGCAAATACTAAATACTGTGCAAACTTATGCAAACCACCTATGTTGTTGTTTCAAGCCTACAAGAATCCTAGGGCCGGTTAAAAGCAGGCCCATTGATTTTTATATAAGTTTCAAGAATATAATCCTAATGGGCTGGACATCAAGTCCACAACTGACTCAATCCTTAGCCTGGTTAAAATTCAGCTGATTGGAATTTAAGAAACTCAGCCCACATCGATAAAATAAATTTCACTAAACTGTACCCATTTTCACACATTGTTTTTGTAAGCAATGGGCAAGGCAGGGTATTGAAGGTGGTGCGTAGCACCGTACCACCTAGGCACTGTCTTAGCGGTGAACTAATTTTAATTTGTGATTAATTTTATATTTTACTTTGAAATATTTGAAATATTGAAGAAAAAAGTTTAATTAGAAAATCACAAAAAATAATAAATATCATATTAGTACAAAAAATTATCATCAACAAGTAAATAATGGAAGACCATTGAAATATATTAGAATCTCAATATACCCATTTAGTTCGATATAAAGGCAATAAGCAGGCGTTCCATCTACCGCTGTCAATGCGACTGTCAGCAAAAACATTGTTTCACCAATTTGCAGATAACTACTCTTTTTCTTTTTTTCGAATAAATATGCTCCGTTCACATTTTTGGTGCACATCGGTGTACTGCATTAATTTTAGTTATCATGTAATACCACGTGACAATTATTGGCTATTTTTTTACCGATTTCTTTTAGTTATACCCCTGATTATTATCAATGTTTCGTCAAGTTATTTTCCATAACTAAATGTGTCTATTGCCTCATTCCTCTATTTAAGAAATGGAAAATAAGAGACGAGAAAAGTTAGAGTTGTTTTGGGAAAGTTTATTTTAATAATTTAAAAAAGAAAAGAAAATTAAGTTGTAAGGGAGAGACAAAGGGTGCTTAAACTGGTCAAAACAAGGATATCTCTAATATTATAATGGGAGAAGGGCTTAGTGTCATTTGTAAATATTTGTCATTTTGTCAACACGTGCAGCGCACGTGTTGGTAGATTTTTTTTCTTTTTTGTCCTTTTCATCCCCCCTTCCCATTTTCCCCACGTGCAACGCACGTGTATAATATTAGATTTTTTTTTTGTCCTTTTCATTTCCTCCTCCCCATTTTTCCCACCTGCAACGCACGTGTATAATACTAGTAACAATAAAGTGAATAAAATTTGACACAATTAACGCTAAAGCAGTTAACCACAACAAATTTATATGTATAGTAAACTGAATCCCAAAAATAGTTACCCTGATTTCACCAATTTTCAAGAAAGTTTATTTATTTTTGGTTTTGCCGTACTACCGTCTTATTGCATTTGAGGTTTCATCAAATGTTGTTCATCAAAATTGAGAAAATTTAATCATGAAGGTGTCCTTTCTTCCCAAAATAGCTCTAGCTTTGTTTAAAAACTTATTATGAGTTAATCTATTCTTTTTTTTTTTTTTTTAAAGAAAATGTGGAGTATGGCCACCCTATTTCATTAATAAGAAGTTAATAAAACAAACTCAGAGTACTGAACCAAGTACAAGGTCCTACAACAGAATTAAAGTACATAACTCCACCCCGAGCATAGGGGTTGGGATAAAAAAAGAGAATGGACAAAATATACATGTCTCTAAACAAAATACATCAAGTCCCCCCAACAAACCCTGGGGTGGTGGGGATCAGTCAACAGTGGATGGACAAGCTGGCAGTCAGTTGATCGTCGGGCCTATCTCGACCTCGTCATCATTATACTCCTCTACCTGGAAGACGCTCGCAATCATCCCTCTAGGAATTGTTGCAGCCACATTAGCCCAAAATGAGATAAGATGCATAATGTGAGTCAAATTACCAGAAATACTATTACAAGTCCCACAGAAATAACAATTATTCCTGTTTAGTCAAAGAACTCAGGTCGTAGCGGCGATAGCAATAAACCAAACTTCTCTCATAGTTTGTCTCTCGGTAGCGAACTTTGACCCTATCCACAGATCCTCGTACACACTAGGGAACTGACTCGCCCCCAAGGCGCTGAGAACCTCAATGAATACCGCTTTGCTCCTAGGACACTCAAGAAAAGGATGGTTTCTCGCCTTGGGGGCAGCGTTGTAGAACCCACAACCAGAATCAACATTCGGTTGGCATTTAGAAAGGTTCTCTCTAGTCAAAATTGCATCGTTCAGCACCAGCCATAGGAAAACTTTAATTTTCAGAGGGGCTTTCGTCTTCCAAATAATGCTTGACCACTTTGGGCTGCATCCCCTAAAGTGAATGCAATTATAAAGGGAGTGAACAGTGAACATGCCATTCTTTTTCAGTTCCCAAGATTTTCTATTGGGCCCTTGAGAGCAAGTAATTCCAGCGTTGGCGACATAGGTCTGAAGTTCCATGCGTCTAGTCTGAGAGCCTGAGTTCAGCAGATGTTTAAAGGCCGGTTTCCATGTGCTTCTTCTCCATGCTGCGGCCACCGTGCAATGCGGTTGTGACGCTTGATCATACAGATCGGGGAATAGTGCTCTAAGTGTGTGGTCACCACACCACTTGTCCCACCAGAACCTGGTGAGTCGGCCATTACCGATAACCGACATCACACAGCTAATGAAGGGTTAGTATGCCTTAGCGATACCTTTCCAGAACCAGGATACACGTGGACCTACCCTGAAGCCCAAATTTCTCATCCCATTCCCGTTCATGTAACCTTGAATGATCCCTTGCCACCCTTCTCTATTAAGGTGAAATACTTTCCACCACCATTTACCCAGGAGAGCAAGGTTCATATTTCGAAGATCAATAATACTTAGTCCTCCATGTATCTTTCTCATGCATGCTTTTTCCTATCTGATAAGGTGGTAGCCGCCTCTTTGCGGGTTAGCCCCTTTTCATAAAAACCTTTTTGGAGTTCGATCGATTCTCTGAATAACCCACCACGGCATTTCAAAGAAGGATAAATAATAGGTTGGAAGATTTAGAGGACTGCATTAATAAGCGTGACTCTCCCTCCCAAAGATAGAGTTTTACCTTTCCAACCTTCAAGATGGCTCTCTATCCGGTCAATGATGGGTAACCAGTCAGCCTTCTTGAGTTTCCCCGGTCTCAGTGGCAGTCCCAGGTACTTAATGGGGAAACTGTCGATGGAAAAGTTGAGAATCGTGACATGTTCTAGTGCCTCCTCTGTAGTCAGGGCGATGGGGATGAGAGCATTTTTGTGAAAGTTAACCCTGATGCCAGACCAAGCTTCAAAACTATATATAATTCCTTTGAAGACAGTTGTTTTCCCGAGGTTTCCATTTTCAAATAGAAGAGTATCGTCTGCATATTGAAGGATTGAGCAACCTGGGTGATTTTCTTCATTGGCCACCGGCGATATCTAGCCTGCTCTACTGCAATTAGCCATCATGGACCGCAGTACATCTGTCACAATGGTGAAGAGAAGGGGGAGAGCAGATCTCCTTGTCTAAGGTCCCGTTTGCATGAAAATGGGTGGCCCGATACCCCATTCACCAAAATCGCAGTTCTGCTGGTGGTAAGACATGTATGGATCCATCTGATCCATCTATCCCCAAATTCTTGTCCAACCAGCACTTCCAGGAGACAATCCCATTCGACCGAATCATAAGCTTTCTTGAAGTCCAGCTTCAGGAGATAGCTCTTAGCATTCGACTTGTGGAAATGGTGGATAGTTTTTTCAGCCGTGGCTATACTATCCTGAATACACTGTCTCTGATCGTGACTAATGAGTCCGTCCATCACCTTTCTCAGTCTATTAGCGAGAGTCTTGATAATGATCTTGATTGAAAAGTTATGGTGACTAATAGGGCGGAAGTCTCCCACCCGCAGGGAGTCTTCCTTCTTAGAAATCAGCACAACCTCCGTAAAATTAATTCTACCTAGTTTAAGCTTATGGTCGTAGAAATCTGCAAACAATCTGAGTAGTTCGTTTTTGATTTCCTCCTAGAATGCCTGGTAGAAAAGGATAGGAAAACCATCTGGACCAGGGCCTTTTTCCTTTCCAAGTTGCTGGACTGCCTCCCAAATTTCCTTTTCCGTAAAGGGTGCTTCTAGGGATCGCTGCCTAAGGTCAGAGTTGTCCGCCGGGTGCTGCCAGAACTCGTGGTGGAGAGGAACTCTCAAATTCGCTTTGTGTCCAAAGAGGTGCTTAAAATGGGACTGGAATGCTACTCTGATATCCTCGTCACTTTGTATCACTCCCGAGTCCGAGTGGATCGAGTGTATGAGGTTAGATCTACGTCGGGCACTGAAAACCGATGGAAGAAGACTGTGTTCGCGTCTCTCTCTTTGAGCCATAAAATTCTGGACCGCTGTTGCCATTTGATTTGCTCAAGCTTATAGAGTTGGTCAATTTCCTATCGGAATTGGAGCAGCCTATTCCGTTCCTCCTGTAGTAGGACTCTAGTTTCTTCAGTCTTCTCAAGTTCCTTGATACCTTCAAGAAGGGATTCTTTTGCTCTCTAAATTAGCACAAATCTGGTCCAGTTCCATTTCCTGAGCTTGCCCCTCAGTCTTCTAATTTTTTCACACCAGACTGCGGTCGCTTCAGTCCCTCTAGTAGACCGGGACCAATTCTCGTAGACCATGTGATGGAAGCCTTGAATTTCTAACCATGCTTTCTCGAATCTAAACTTTGGGGATTTTCTGGGTTGCACTTTACCAGATGACAAGATAATAGGAACATGATCCGAGGTGGGTTTAGGAAGGGATTTAGCCGAGGAAAACGAAAATTTGGTCTCCCAGTCAGTGGAGGCCAAGATCCTGTCCAGTTTAGTTAAAATGGGCGATGATTGCATGTTTGACCAGGTAAAAAGCCTATCGGTGATTGGAATGTCAACCAGTTCCAAGCCCGCAATAACCTCATTAAATGCTTCCCTATCAAAGTCACTGGAGCCTCTTCCTCTGTATTCTGAGGCAAACCTAGTGATGTTAAAGTCTCCCCCCACCATCCAGGGGTGCAGCCAGTGAGCGTGAATCGCTCTAAGTTCTGTCCAGAAGGCCATCCTAGAAGCAGTATTATGTGGACCATAGACCACCATAATTGACTGAGTCCATGTCGGCTTTACGTTAGAGCAAGACCGACAGTGAGAATTTCCTGTGGAGTTCGTCTAGGTAGACAAACATCTTTGGATTAAAACCAAGAGCAATACCCCCAGATGCCCCAACAGATGGGCACATTCTCCATTCAGAGACTCGATTCCCCTCCAATCTACTAAGTCTAGACATATGGGTTAGTTTGGTCTCTTGTAAACCAACAATATTAGCTTTTGCTTTCGCGATGACATCCCTAACCATTTTCCGCTTGCCCTGCCTACCCAGGCCTCTAACGTTCCAGAATAGAGCCTCCATCAACTATGGGCACGCAGGGAATCATGACTCGAATTGGAGGTCAAGTTCAAAATAAGGTTAACCCTATCATTCTCTCACCTCCAAATCTTATTAAGGACAAACGCATTCCGATCAGTATCACCTACCGCAAGACCACAGGTTTTAGCTTGTAACGCCCCGCCCCAATACTCAGACAATTTTTTAAATATTTTTAGAAGACAAATTAGATACTATGTAGTACAACTGCCCACCACAGGCTGCCTCTCAAAAGGTGGTTAACCGGATTGGTGACTCTTGATCATTGGCAAATAGTATTTATACTCAAATTAGTTTTTGTATACTTCCCATGTGGGACTATATTTCTCAAATCCTTCTCAAATCCATCTCAAATCTCTCAAATTTCGAATACGCAGACCAGTCGACTGCTAACACTACCAGTCGACTGTTCGCTCTTTAGAAATCTGGGGTATTACATAGCTAGATTAAATATTTCAGAATCAGACATAAAATTTAAAATAGATGCTAGAAAGGAACGCGTACCTCCATCACTAGTCTTAACGGATTTGGCCGCCGCAGCAATCTCAAGATAATCGTCTAAGGACTCCTCCATAGCCCTCTTAACCACTTTCTGTACTCTCAAACCTTTGTCACAACGAGCAGGGGTAGCTGCAGCAGGTTGTGCGGGAGAGAAAGTAGAGGGGACAAAATCAGGAGACATATCCAGTGTATCGTCAGCAAACTCCTCTGACCCCAAAGACTCCTCTTCAGAGTAGATAAAATCATCTTCGAGGTCTAGCCTTGCCTCTCGATCGTCCTCCTCAGTGTGGCTCTCTAGCACAGAGTTTGACCCCCTAGTAGAAACATTAGAAGTCAGAGCAAATTTAGAATTATTTGTGGGGCTTGTATACAAACTAATGGGATTCCCCAAATACATATTTGCTGCCTCCATTTTGGACCCCTCTTTAGGCCCATCACATGAGTTTGTCGCATGCACTTTGCACGTGGGGGAGCCACGTGCTTCCGTTCTGCCTCTTAGCGGAGCAACCGAAGAGAGGCACGTGGGGGAGCCACGTGTCCTCAGTTCACAGGCTGGCGTTGCCAACGAGGGGACACTCTTAGGTATTCGCGCGTTGCTTATGGGGTTCAAGGAGTCGAATTCCTCTTCAGATATGTTTTCCTCTAACGCTGCCTCTTTCCCTTCCCTAAAACTTCCTCTTTTCGCTTTCGCAACCAGATCCTTGGTCGCTCCCCCGTTCATCTTCTTCCCCGAAATGGCAACCTCTTGCTGTCGCTCCTTACCCAACGTTCCAAAAGTTATCAACTTTTTTGCTTGCTCCTGTGCTTCTTCCGAAAAGCTGCTTCTTTTCTCGTTTGAAGACAGCTCCTTGGTTTCGAACGAGCCCCAGTTCGTCTTCTTCCCTAAATTAGCACCCTTGCGCAGACGCTCCCTTCCAAAACTTTTCACCTTTTTACCTTTTGGTGAGTGGCTTTAACTCTCCCCTCGAGGCACCTCCTTCGTAGCTAGTAGGGGCTGACTTCCTCTTTGAGCTTTCTGTTGGATGGAGGTTCCAAGGTTGGGTACTGGGTCTGCACACCTTGCTTTTTTGGATGAAGATCCTATTCCACCAAGTGCAGACCCTCTTGACTGTTGGGTTTTTCGGTGAGTCCTAGACTTTGACCACCATTGAGCATCGGAGTTCTTTGGGGTTTAGGGTCCGTCGTTTCTTGGACCTGGCACCCCTCCATCCCTCTAACAGCCTTGATGAATTCTCGGTGTGCATGCTCAATCTCGTGTGCTCCTTCCAGGGTGAGGTCCCACTCCGGCTAGACCACATGCTTGTAAGAGCGCCTATCTTTGAGGGCGGAGCCAGGGGGTGAGAGTGCCAGGGGCTCCTTCTTCTCTGGCTCGTCTTTCTTATCCAGTACAAATCTAATGAGGTATAACTCCTCAAATGAAAAAAAACTTTTGCTTCTCCGGAGATGGGAATGACACCAGGAATTGGAGGTGGCGCATCTATTTTGCAACCCAATCCCTGTGAGCTCTCATCGACCATTTTGTGTTCAAGGCTAGGAGCAAATGGTTCTCCATTGGGCACCCTGCAAATACTTTTGCAATGACACACCATTGGCAGAGCCACTTCTCTTCACTCTCGATAGTTTCTAAACTGTTTGCAAGGCAGATGAACATTGGGTTGTCTGGTGACCTGCCTCTTCTCACCGGTCGGTCATCGTCGTTGTTGGATGCCTTAACGTTTGTACAAACGTAAGACATATGTCCCCACTTCATACACTTTAAGCATCGAATCTCTTTCATACACTTCTGCCGATAATGCCCCAAGTCGCCGCAATTGAAGCATGGCACTGGTTTGTGTTTCACTTTTCTCTGCTTCTTTCTGATTTCTGGTTGGTTTGAGGGGGAAATGTTGTGTCTTTTCTTCAATTTTCTTTTGATTTCAGTCCAGTTCTCCTCTTCTTTGATGTCCCTACTCCACTCAAGTGTTCCCTCCAAACTAGCCCCGTTCTGTGGACCCCCACCCTGGTCCCCCTCGTCGAAGGGTTTAATTGGCGGTTGAACCACCTCTGTTTGTGGCGGAGATGGCTGGGGAGGGTTGAGAGTGGAATTTTTTGAAGTGTGGGTGAAAGCTGGGTTTTTTTGTGGTGGGGGAGGTTGGAGGAGTAAGTGTGATGTGTGTTGGGCACTGTGGTTGTATCTGGATGACGTGGTTGTATAGTTGTTTGGGGGAGAATGGTGGCCCTTGTGTTAGGAGTGGTGATGGGAGGCATGGTAGTGATGATCTTGGGGTTTCCCCATCAACTGATAGGGGTGGGCTCGGTACGGTACCGGATTTTTTGATCTTGTACCATTACCATACCAAACTAGTTCGGTTTGAAAATATGCAAACCGTTACCAACCAAAAAGTTCGGTATATCGAAACTTCGGTATACCGACTACTTCGGTTGGTACGGTTCGGTATTGGTGTTATAACAAATATGACCCAACAAATACCTTAGCAAATAATACAAAACAAGTATAGGCTAACACGGACAAAAAACAACTTTACATATCAAAACATAGTTGAAATCCCACCTTGTCCATTATTATCATATCCCATTCCCTCTGAAGCTATCCCTAACGAAGGTTGTCCTTGGACGAGCTGCCTTGCAACCAAATGTACTGTATGACCATCTTCCAGTTCTATATGTAGTGAAGGATAAAAATAATACAAGAAAGAGGGAGTGTGCAACCAACTACACAAAGCAATGCAGCTGTAACAGCAATATATACACAAAGGAATATGATGAAGTGGAATATGTTAAAACTTAACGCCAATTTCTCAAATCCATTTTGGCACAAACAAATAATCCATGTGAAAAAGTTAGTGAATATGGCATGAGGATATCTTTATAAAACTATGCAAACTTAATTTCAAGTTTAGCAGAAAATATTTTGCAACTATACAGAATATGCATATTTCAGAGACAACATTGTGCACAAAGTAAATATAGTAATCATTTCAAAGTGTCATTTGGTACGGTAAAATTAGTAATTATGATTTTGGGGAAGATGGAGAGTTTATTCGGTACGGTACGGTAAAATACCGACTGAACCATATTCATACTGAAACCGAACCAGATTTTAGAACTCGGTACGGTTGTACCGTACCATACTTTTGGTAACCGAATTTTTCGATACCGAATCAATTGGTTCGGTTGGAAAACCGATCGGTTGGCTCATTTCGGTATGATCGGCCACCCCTATCAACTGAGCGTGTGTGTGATGATGTTGTTGATGACTTCTCTGCCTATAGTGGTGGCGATGGACCGGGGGGGGGGGGGGGGGGGGGGAGGGGGCTCTGTTACGCTCAAACGAGCTAGTAGGAGGACCTTCTCTATGGGCCCGTCCTCTAGGGGGCAGGGATGTGGGGAGATGATGATTACTCTCATGCCCATACCGACGCTGATGTGCACTCTGGTGTGCACGCTCGGGGGATTGTGGATGTCTGAGCCTCATATCTTCCATACTACAAGAGTTGGGGGGGGGGGGGGGGGGGTCTGGGTGAGGCATTGGTGAGGAAACAACAACATATTATAACCTAGTCCGTTGTTCCCAACAACGGCCTAGGTTATAAAATTTCGTTGTTTTAAACAACCTAGGCTGTTGTTCTAAATAACGACCTAGGTTCATTCAATGGGCGGGGCTCGATCACGGCCGTTGGATCTCGATTGAATTGATCCAACAGCCAGCGGGTCTGTTTTCACGGGTCTGTGAAAACAGAACCGTTTTCAATGGAGCACTGCTTATATATATATATATAATAATAATAATAATAATAATAATAATAATAATAATAATAATAATAATAATAATAATAATAATAATAATAATAATAATAATAATAATAATAATAATAATAATAATAAAACACAAAGAAAGCTATCAAGTGGCCTACCTTAAATCCCCCAAAATCAAAGTCCCAGATTTAATCTCACAAAACATATTTTCCCCACAAAAGTTTACAATTCAAACTTCCGCTACATAATTGTTGATTTACTATTTACAAGACTTTTCATATGTTGTATCGTTCTGAAGACGTGCCGTAGGCACGTGGCCACGGGCAAATCTACTCTATATAATAAAACACAAAGAAAGCTATCAAGTGGCTCTTCTTCAATCCCCCCCAAAATCAAAGGCCCAGATCTAACCCCACAAAACATTTCCCCCCCAAAATAACTCCTTTATATATATATATATAACTCCCATTCTCGTAAATACGTATTTTCTTAATATTTTCTGTATTTTGATATTTATAAAATTCATTATTTGTTAAAATCATTTTGGATTTTATATTAAAGTGTTTTTTCTATCGATAATTATATTTGTTTCGAATAATTGTGTATTTTAATCTACTTCTATGTCTTATTGATCGCCTATTTATATTTAAGTCTAAAACAAATATATTATCATTATTGGATTATTTTAATAAAATTGCAAAACCCGAATACTATTTTATTGTATAATTTATTACTATTATAATTATGATTATTAATTGTTATTTCATGATTAATATCTATTTAAAATACATATATTGGATTACTTTATTATTATACCAGATCTGATTTTCTTTGCGAATTTCCAAATTATTTTCAAGCCCAGCTTATATTCTATTCATTTGTATTGTTTATTTATTTATTGGGATTCAAATTTTGTTCGTGGAATTCTTCGTTTTTCGTGATTGGACTATTTTATTGATTCTATTTTCTTCTATCTAATTGTGGGTATTTTTATTTGAACCCTTATGATTTTGATCTATCTCTTAATTGAACCCTAAAACCCAATTTCATTTGTTGTTGACCCAAATCCACTTTTATTGGACCTTAAACCACTAACCCAGTACCCTAATTGTACCCTATAAATACAACTCTAATGCAAACCCTATTTTGGCACAATTTTGAAACCTTAGAGCCGTCTATTCTCTCTCCTCGAGTTTCTCTCTCCTTTCTCTTCCTTGGATTCTCTCACCTCGTCAGAACCCATCTGCCCCAATCCCCCTTTCTCTCACCTTGCCCATTAGCCAAACCACCCTCCGACAACCCCCCTTGCTCCATCCCCCATCGCTCGCCACCAGCGCTGCCCCCTACCTCGTCGCCCAGAACCCAAAACCCCCTTCTCTGTCCTCAACTTTAACCACAGAACCCAAACCCCCTCCTTCTCTCTCTGTTTCGATCTCGAATGCGCCACGCCGCCCACTGCCCTGCATCGCCGCCCTCCCGTCGACACCCAGACAACCGCTTTTTCCCAAGTAAAAACCTCAACCCCAGTCTCCTCCCCTGGTTCTCATCGATGATAGCCAATCCCCCTCCATGCTTTTCCCTATTTCGATCGACGACCACCCAGTGCGTTGTCGTTCCGCTCGTCGACCTTGCCGTCGATGCCGCCCCTTGCATTGCCAGCACCACTGCCTTTGGTCGGCCACCCTGCCATCGCTGCTGTCTCTTGTGTGCTCTGTTGTAGTTGTTGCTGTCTCTTTGTTCACTTGGGTCACTTTGTACACGTATATTGCACATGTTAAATTTGTGTGTTCATGGGTTTGTTGTTTCGGGATTCTCATCCCGTTATTCCTGGTATTCGTTCTCACCGTTTATAAGGCAAGTAACTTGTATTAAATTCCTTTGCATATACAAGTACAAAATACCGTTTGTAGTGTAGTTGGGTTCTAGAGACAATTTGTATGTGAAATCCCTTGTTAATATTGTCTCTATTGTGATGATTTGACCATAGTTGCCTCACGACATATATGACATGAATTAACCTAGGGTTAACCACTTTTGATGTATATGTTCATACTATCTTGAGATATCTGTGTTTGATGTATTATTCGTGTTATACTTGTCGAATACTTGTAAAATACCCTATACCATGTTGTTTGGACATCTAGTACACCATATTCCATGTTATCATCCTATTGTTACTATTGTCCATTTAATATCTCTAGATTGCATATTTATTATATTGTTACATCGATAAAAATCGTTAACAAGCCGAGGTTTAAGGGTTGACCTAAGTAGTGGACAATATAGAGACTGTACTCGGAAGGGAGCTCGTGGTTTTCCTACAATTACCGAATGACTGAATGACTGAATAACTGTATATTGTTCCATGGATACCGATACTGAATGACTGAATGACTGAATAACTGAATAACTGAATACTGAAAAGAATCGAACCTGTGGTACGGAACACATGGGACACAGTAGAACATGAATTAGTTAGGATTAAAATGAATAATAGACTTAAGGATTAACACAACATCGGCATTGCATATTGTTCATCATTGCTCCTATTGATATCGAATATTACATGATACTTGTTCATTCGATACTTATTACATACTATTTACACTTGTTTATCTTGTCATGCTAGTTGTTATATTTTATTATCATGCTTATTCCATATTATTAGTTATTCCCTTTTCCATGTACTTGTGTCTGCACTACAAGCGGCCTGTAACTTGCATTGACAGGCGTTTTGTTTTCTTTTTCTCTTCCTGCAATTTATTAAATTGTAAATTTTGGAGAACAGTTGCCTGCTAGAGTTGGAGAACAAACAGTCTGAAGTCTACTGCTTTCTAATTGCTTATTGCTTTAATAAACTTAACGTATTGAGACTTATTATTATTTAGATTGAATTTATTATTGTATTGGACTTATGTTCCAAATATTGTTATTTGTTTCCAGACGTTGGATTATTATTATTGTATTTGGATATTTTTATTGCTTAATTCCAAGTATTTTGTTCATGAGATCATATTATTTCCTGCGCAATTGTTCTGTATTATTTGTATTGTTGAGTTGATTGGATAAACAGCTTTTGGGTGACGTTAGTCACTCGCTGGGCCAATGTTATGTGCTCGTATTTCGTATTTTTGGGAAGCATTCGAAGAAACAGCTGCAGACATGCCCAGAATTTCCGAGGAGCTCTTGGTCCACCACCTCAGTGTTGTTCCGGGGTCCAAACCGGTTCAACAGAAGAGGCGCAAGTTCGCCCCCGAGCGCCAGCTAGCTATAAAAGAGGAGGTGGACAAGCTCTTGAAGGCCCGGTTCATACAAGAGGTGAACTATCCCGAGTGGTTGTCGAATGTAGTAATGGTGAAGAAGTCTAACGGGACTTGGAGGATTTGTATCGATTTTACCGATCTCAACAAGGCTTGCCGCAAAGATCCCTTCCCTCTTCCGAGTATTGACACTTTGATTGATGCCACCTCGGGACATGAACTCCTCAGCTTCATGGACGCCTTCTCAGGCTACAACCAGATCCGGATGTTCCCCCCGGATATCCCGAAGACATCATTTGTGACCGATCAGGGCCTCTATTGCTACAGGGTTATGCCATTCGGTCTGAAGAATGCATGCGCAACGTATTAGCGCCTCGTCAATAAGGTTTTCCAAGCTCAAATCGGCCGTAATATGGAGGTATATGTAGACGACATGCTTGTAAAAAGCATCCGAGGTGCCGATCATGTAATCGACCTCCAGGAGGCGTTTGATGTTCTGAGAAAGCACAACATGAGACTCAATCCGAACAAGTGTGCGTTCGGAGTCTCTTTGGGGAAGTTCCTCGGCTTCATGGTCAGCCAACGGGGAATTGAAGCAAACCCTGAGAAAATCAAGGCCATATTAGACATGGCCCCTCCCAAGAATGTTAAGGAAGTTCAGAGATTAACAGGCCGCCTAGCCGCCATAGGGCGATTTCTTTCGAAGTCCGGGGAGAAATGTCTCCCCTTCTTCAAGGCCCTCAGGGGGGCTAAAGGTTTCGAATGGGGTCAACAGCAACAGGAGTCGTTCGACCAGCTCAAGGCTTACCTCGTCAATCCTCCCCTCCTCAGCAAACCGATCCCTGGCAAACTCCTCTACCTCTACCTGGCAGCCTCCGAGCAGACCCTCAGTGCTGTTTTAGTAAGGGAAGAAGACCGGGCTCAAAAGCCCATATACTATGTGAGCAAAGTACTTCGAGATGCTAAGCTCCGCTACCCGAAGATAGAAAAAATGGCTTATGCCCTGGTGATGGCCGCGAGAAAGCTTCGCCCGTATTTTCAGTCACATTCGGTGGTCGATCTAACCGACCAACCGCTGAAGCAAGTGCTCCACAAGCCGGAGACCTCCAGTCGTCTTATGAAGTGGTCTATCGAGCTGAGCCAGCACGATATAACTTATCAGCCTCGGACCGCGATCAAGGCTCAGGCATTAGCAGAATTCATAGTTGAAAGTACCATCCCCGAGTTCAGTCAAGCAATGAAGGGGCCACCTGTCTGGTCGGTTTATGTGGACGGATCCTCCTGCAATGAGGGAAGCGGAGCCGGGGTCATTCTGGCAGGCCCAGACGACTTCATCCTCCAATACTCCCTCCGTATCAACTTCAAGGTCTCGAACAATGAAGCAGAATACGAGGCACTCATAGCCGGCCTTGGAATGGCTCGAAATGCAGGGGTGCAACGCCTCCGGATCTTTAGCGACTCTCAGCTAGTCGTGAATCAAGTTCTCGGCGAGTATGAAGCACGTGACAACAGGATGGTTAAATACTTAGCCAAGGTCAGGAGCCTCATGGCACTGTTTGAGGAAGCCCTCATCCAACGAATACCCCGGGAAGAAAATGCTCAGGCCGACGCCCTCTCCAAACTAGCCTTTTCCTCCCTTCAAGGTCTCGAGCAGACCGTCTTGATAGAGGTTCTTCTGAAGCCAAGTATAGAGGATGAAACCTCCGACTCCATAGAGTCGCTGCCCATCCTGCTTGAAGATAACTGGATGAAACCCCTCGTCGAATTCTTAAGGAACGGACTCCTCCCCGAGGATCCCAAGGAAGCTCGAAGAGTGAGGACCCGAGCTGAGCGTTACACACTAATCGGAGGCATCCTATATAAACGCTCTTTCACACAGGTAGACGGCAGGCCGTACCTGAGATGCCTCTCCCCCGGACAAGCCGACTACGCCCTGCAAGAACTTCATGAGGGCATCGGCGGGGCACATTCGGGGTCCAGAGCTCTAGCCCGCAAAGTGTTGAATTACGGATATTTCTGGCCCACTCTCCTACGAGACGCCGAACGGCACGTTCGGCAATGCAGCTCCTGTCAGAAGTACTCTGACATCCGACGCCTCCCACAAGCTCCACTCACTTCCCTATCAAGTCCAATCCCCTTTGCAATGTGGGGGATGGATTTACTAGGGCCATTTCCACCAGCCCCCGGACAGTTCAAGTTCTTGGTCGTGGCGATCGACTACTTCTCAAAATGGATAGAGGCCGAGCCCTTGGCCACGATCACCGAGAACAAGGTTGTTCAGTTCTTTTGGAAAAGCATGATCTGCCGATTCGGCATCCCTCGGGTCCTAATAACAGACAACGGAACCCAGTTCACCGGGGCTGCCTTCCGAGCTCTATGCGAAGACCTTGCCATCCAACACCGGTTCTCCTCCGTTTCTCATCCCCAGTTGAATGGCCAAGCCAAAAATGCCAGATCCTCCCCGGCATTAAGAAGAGGTTAGATAAGTGTTCCAAAGGCTTATGGGTCGATCAGCTTCCCAACGTGCTGTCGAACTACCGCACCACAAAACGGACCCCCACAGGAGAGAGCCCATTTAATCTCACCTATGGGTCCGAGGCCATCAACCCCCTAGAAGTCGGAATACCCTCTCCTCGGCTAATAGCTAATGAAGAAGAGCAAAACGCCAGAGAGCTCCGAGCAAGTTTAGACCTGATAGATGAGATCCGAGAAAGAGCTGCCATCCGTCAACAAAGCTACCGAAGAAGGATCGAGTTGGCATACAACAAGAGAGTCTGCCCCATGGACCTCAAAGAAGGGGACCTGGTCCTCAGAAATATGGCCATCTCATTCCCAGGTCAGAAGAGCAAATTGGCCCCAAATTAGGAGGGACCTTACAAGATCGCCAAAGTAGTCCGCCCCGGCACATACAGACTAGAAGATCTCGAAGGCAGGGAGATCCCCAGCACTTGGAATGCCGACCATCTCTTAAAATACCAAGAGAGAGCACCAACGTCTCTCTAAGTATTTTGGGATGTCGAACCGTTCCATTCCTATTACTTGTAATGTTTTTCTTTCATTTCTCTCTTGTAATAATGGCTAGCAACTTTAGAAGCAGCCAACTATTAATCATTAATAAAGAAAGTTCTTTCATACTTTACTATTGTTTACATCTCTCTGCTTTTACTCTTCACCCTAACGATGGTTCGGAGTCCAACACTTGGCTCGATTCTACTTCGCAAGTTCGCTCCTAAGCGAACTAGAGGCAGTTCGCCATTCGGAATTGCTCCCACAACCGTTGAACTTATCTAACGATGGTTCGGAGTCTAACACTTGGCTCGATTCTACTTCGCAAGTTCGCTCCTAAGCGAACTAGAGGCAGTTCGCCATTCGGAATTGCTCCCACAACCGTTGAACTTATCTAACGATGGTTCGGAGTCCAACACTTGGCTCGATTCTACTTCGCAAGTTCGCTCCTAAGCGAACTAGAGGCAGTTTGCCATTCGGAATTGCTCCCACAACCGTTGAACTAATCTAACGATGGTTCGGAGTCAAACACTTGGCTCGATTCTACTTCGCAAGTTCGCTCCTAAGCGAACAACCGTTGAACTAATCTAACGATGGTTCGGAGTCCAACACTTGGCTCGATTTTATTTCGCAAGTTCGCTCTTAAGCGAACTAGAGGTAGTTCGCCATTTGGAATTGCTCCTACAACCGTTGAACTAATCTAACGATGGTTCGGAGTCCAACACTTGGCTCGATTCTACTTCGCAAGTTCGCTTCTAAGCGAACTAGAGGTAGTTTGCCATTCGGAATTGCTCCCACAACCGTTGAACTAATCTAACGATGGTTCGGATTCCAACACTTGGCTCGATTCTACTTCGCAAGTTCGCTCCTAAGCGAACTAGAGGTAGTTCGCCATTCGGAATTGCTCCTACAACCGTTGAACTAATCTAACGATGGTTCGGAGTCCAACACTTGGCTCGATTCTACTTCGCAAGTTCACTCCTAAGCGAACTAGAGGTAGTTCGCCATTCGGAATTGCTCCCACAACCGTTGAACTAATCTAACGATGGTTTGGAGTCCAACACTTGGCTCGATTCTACTTTGCAAGTTCGCTCTTAAGCGAACTAGAGGTAGTTCGCCATTCGGAATTGCTCCCACAACCGTTGAACTAATCTAACGATGGTTCGGAGTCCAACACTTGGCTCGATTCCACTTCACCAGTTCGCGAGATTGAG
This sequence comes from Hemerocallis citrina, assembly GCA_017893485.1. Lineage (NCBI taxonomy): Eukaryota > Viridiplantae > Streptophyta > Magnoliopsida > Asparagales > Asphodelaceae > Hemerocallis > Hemerocallis citrina. The sequence goes on from CM030358.1 coordinate 83,879,905, forward strand.
TGACCGAAGCGCAGTTCGGCACCACCGGCCGAACGCTTATGTCACCGACCCCCACACGAGCAAAAGACTAGCTCAGCGACCTCGGCACGACGAACACAGTCACAAACGAAACAACTACACAAAGCTACGAAAAGCACGCAAGTTTGAGAAAGAAATATTATTATTAATTGGGACGCAGTACAAAGCAACTCTTCCATACAACAAGATTACAAGGCCTTAAAGAGCAAAAATTACAAATGCCGACCCACTACACTTGGACTAAATACAAAGGCTTCAAAAATGATCATCAATGCCTTCGTGGCGCAGGGATGCTCCTCTTTAAGGACACTCGAGGTCGGCGACATTTGCCTCCGGAGCCCGACCCCAAACCCGCGAATTGGGACTTGTCCTCGGCGCTGCTCCTAGCAGCCGCACCGACGGATGCCCCGCTCGATGAAATGGCCACCGAGCTTTGCGCATCCCCCGGACTAGGATGGCCGATAGGTGGACGGGTCGCGAGCTCATAAAACGTGATGCCCCGATCACTCTCCGCGCGAGTACACGAAGTGCTCCTAATGTTGATTGGCCCCGAGCGCGGTTTGAGGCGAGCCACCTCCGCCTCTAGCTCCGAGATCCGCTCCCTCAGAGAATCGTATTTTACATCGACCTCGAAGCGAGGGGGTATTGCGGAGTCCGGCACGCCAGAGCGACTGGCTATAAGACGGCGAAGATGAGTGACTTCGATGCTCTTGTCTATCGTGGCTCTCTTCAGTGCGTCGACCTCGGCAATCAGCTCATCCCGTTCGGTCGTTAGTTTGGCCACATCAGCCGTCAGTCCCTCTCCCTCCGTCCGAAGCTCCATCTCTACAGTTTGCAGGTGGCGGATCTCAGAAAGCAGATCGTCCCTTTCCACTGTTATTTTTGACAAATTGTGCCGAATGCACTGGATCCAAAGCTCGTTGCTAAAGGCGGTCGACGAACCTTCGTCCTCTCCTAAGGGGGTCATCTCGGCGATCCTGCTCTCCAGACGCCGGATCTCGATGTCCCGCCGACCTAGGATGAGTTGAAGATGGTTCCGCTCACTTTCAGCTCGGCGAGTCCCAACTCGACTTCGTAGAGCCGCTCCTGGCACCTCGCCAAGCACAGCCTCGGCCCGAGCGTTGTCATCCGAGCGAGTGGGCTCGATGGCTTGAGTTACCACCACAAGCTGAAAAGAAGTCGAGACAAACAACAAGTTTTTAAACGCACTGCCGAAGTCCTACACTTCAAAAATTTTCAAACAAACTTCCAAGAATTGTTGAGAAAAGATAGACACACAGAGTCGAACCCAAAAAGTTTTTCATTCATAACAAAAAAGCAGTGGCCAGTTTGCGATTAGGCATTACAAAAACAAAAAAAGAAAGAAAAAGAAGAACAGAAGTAACGGAGTCAAGGCGCGACCTTTTTGCCGGGGCGACGAGAGGGGGTCGGGATCGACGTCTCCGAAGGGGGCACCACCGCCAGCGGGGTAACTGCGGAGTTCGGGACCCCGCCGGTGACTTCGACTTCAGTCTCGACTTCGTCCTCCCCTTCTTCTTCTTCCCCCTATGATTCGGGGTCGAAGCCCTCGACGCGGTCCGGGAACAGTCTCCATCCCGAGCAGTCCACGTCTGGGTACGTCTTCGTCACCCGGGCGATGGCTTCGGCGAAAGCTTTGGCCATGTTTTGGGCGAGGAAACCTTGCACCTTCGCCAGGGTCGCGTCCTCTGCCGCCTTCACCGCCTTGGCCTTGGCCTTTTCAGCTTCGGCCAATTGTTTGGCCGCCTCCTCCTTCTGGCGAAGAAGGTCGCCCTCCAGCTTCGCCACCTCGCCCTCGAGGTACTCGACCCTCACCGTCTTCCCTTCGTGCTCGACCCGAAGCTTGTCGAGCTCGTTCCCCATCCGGGCCTTCTCCTTCCGAGCCTGGTCGGACTCCTGCTTCAGCTCCTTCTCCAGAGCCGCCAACCTCTCGGTGAGGTGCCCAAAATGGACAATGATCTGCGACAAAGAAAGAAGAACTAAAAGAGTTAGAAAAAATTATAGAAATTCAACGACGGCAAAAATCTAATACTTACCGAGACGGCCGAACGAGCGATCTCGATGACGTCGTCACCTTCTTGCCCGACCTCCATGGCGGCGCGATCCTTCGACGTCGCCAGATGCTTGACGGCCTGCATGCTCGTCAAGGAGTTGCCGAGGAACCCATCATGTTTCCGAACTTGCCAGTCCGGAATATGGATCCTCTTGTGCTCCTCGGTCAGGAGCTCCTCGGCCGCCACAGTCAACGGCGGCGTCGTCATCCCAAGGGCTGCGGCAATGGGGAACTCGCCGCCCGCATTTGATGCCGAGGTGCCTGCACCGGCAACGACCGGGCTACTGAGGGTCTCCGTCTCCTCGATCGTCTCCATGACCCTCGGAGTCTTTGGGGTCGGCAACTTGGTGGCCACCCTCTTGTGCTTCTTCGGCGCCTTGCTGGCGAGGCCTACTCTCAAAGCTAGCACCGCGTCGTAGTCCATCGCCTCTGCATTAAAGACAAAGTTCGTTAGCACAATACAACTCATGCAAAATAAAATATGAAAAAACAAAGCATAAAAGAAGCCGCGTACTGGGATCTACGTGGCAGAGCCCTCCCTTGAACAAGATGTCCTCGGTCAGCTCCTTCCAATCATAGTACTTCGGCCGATCGAGAAGTGTCCGGACTGCCTCTTCTTCTTCAGGACGAAGCTTGGGCAGCGCCCTCGCCCTCTTCGGCACTCCTTCCACCCAACCGGAGGGGATCGGCCAGGCCTCCGAACTCCGCACTATCAAGAACTTCTAGCGCCAGTGCTTGATGGAGTCGGGGCATATGACGAGCCTGCCGCCGTGCCTCGGAGCCAAATAGTATCGGTACTCCGACTTGTTCCCTTGGTGTAGCCGATAGATTGTCCGTAGCACGTTCAGCTCCGGCTCGATCCCCGCAGCTTGGCAGTGAAGTACGAAGCCGTTTATGACCCTCCATGCGTTCGGCATGAGCTGGATGGGGCTGACCCCGAACCAACTCAGGACGAGGATCGCGAACGGATGGAGGGGTTGCCGAGCCCCGGCGATGAAGGCGTCGACCGACCAGCAACACATGGTCACTGGCAGCGGCGAGTTGGCCCTAACCCCGGGACCCGGCAGCATAAGCTCGTACTCCTCCGGGATCTGGAAACAGTCCCGGATCACTCCCAAGTCCTCTTCGCGAAGGATCGACACCGTCTCGTCCGCCTCCGTCATCTCTCTCGCCGCATTCTCTTCGAAGGACCTCCCCCTCCCATGAACTATGTGCTCGGCGTGCTCCCCCGGAAGCTCCCGAACCCTGTGGAGTCCTGTCAGCTGCCCCGGCAATCTGCCAAACTCCCCCATATGCTTCGGATCCTCCACGATCGAATCTTTGCCGAACACCTTCTTCCCCTTGTCTGGTCGACTCGGAGTGTGGGGTTCGACAACTTCAAGGGAGGGCTCGGACCAAGAGGTCGACTCGGAGACAGAAGCAAGAGACATAGTTTATGAAATAAACTAAGTATAAGTTACCTTAAAAGATTAGCTGCCAGAAATTCCACCAGAAAACGAATGGCGACCACCGGAAACACTCGCTTAGCGCAAAAGATCGCCTGAGCAAAAGAGAAGAGAAGTGAAAAATGAGAGAAGGGGGTGGGGTTTTATAGAGCGAGGCGCGTAAAACGAGGTTAATGGGCCTGAACTACCGGCCCATTCACACAAAACGACAAAAGCGACCTCAATCGTCGCCTTGTGCGCCACGCCAAGCCGTACATCGCATTAATTGCTGTCCCGTCTGACAGAAGCTCAGAGGTCACTGCATTAAATGAACGTCTCATCTGTCAGAGCTGTCAGAAGTTCAGAAGCCATCACATTTAATGGCTGACACGTCTGCCAGGAGCGCAGAAGCCACCAACTCCGCAGGGCATCCTCCGCCAAAAACGACAAGTCTTGGACCTCGGCACCAGCTGCCGAACACTCTTGACACCGACCCTGTTACGAGGAAAAATTGGGGTTCGACACCAGCGGCCGAGCGCTCTTGACACCGACCCTGTGACAGGGGAAAATTGGGGTTCGGCTCCAGCTGCCGAGCGCTCTTGACACCGACCCTGTTACGGAGAAAAGTTGGGGTTCGGCACCAGCTGCCGAGCGCTCTTGACACCGACCCTGTTACAGGGAAAAGTTGGGGTTCGGCATCAGCTGCCGAGCGCTCTTGGCACCGACCCTGTTACAGGAAAAAGTTGGGGTTCGGCACCAGCTGCCAAGCACTCTTGACACCGACCCTGTTACGGGGAAAAATTGGGGTTCGGCACCAGCTGCCGAGCGCTCTTGACACCGACCCTGTTACAGGAAAAAGTTGGGGTTCGGCACCAGCTGCCGAGCACTCTTGGCACCGACCCTGTTACAGGGAAAAGTTGGGGTTCGGGACCAGCTGCCGAGCACTCTTGACACCGACCCTGTTACAGGGAAAAGTTGGGGTTCGGCACCAGCTGCGGAGCGCTCTTGGCACCGACCCTGTTACAGGGAAAAGTTGGGGTTCGGCACCAGCTACCGAGCGCTCTTGACACCGACCCTGTTACAGGGAAAAGTTGGAGTTCGGCACCAGCTGCCGAGCGCTCTTGACACCGACCCTGTTACAGGGAAAAGTTGGGGTTCGGCACCAGCTGCCGAGCGCTCTTGACACCGACCCTGTTACAGGGAAAAGTTGGGGTTCGGCACCAGCTGCCGAGCGCTCTTGACACCGACCCTGTTACAGGGAAAATTTGGGGTTCGGCACCAGCTACCGAGCGCTCTTGGCACCGACCCTGTTACAGGAAAAATTTGGAGTTCAGCACCAGCTGCCGAGCGCTCTTGGCACCGACCCTGTTACAGGGAAAAGTTGGGGTTCGGCACCGGCTGCCGAGCGCTCTTGACACCGACCCTGTTATAGGGAAAAGTTGGAGTTCGGCACCAGCTGCCGAGCGCTCTTGACACCGACCCTGTTACAGGGAAAAGTTGGGGTTCGGCACCAGCTGCCGAGCGCTCTTGACACCGACCCTGTTACAGGAAAATTTTGGGGTTCGGCACCAGCTGCCGAGTGCTCTTGGCACCGACCCTGTTACAGGAAAAATTTGGGGTTCGGCACCAGCTGCCGAGCGCTCTTGGCACCGACCCAGTTACATGGAAAAAGCTACCTCGGACCCCGCCGAACTCTCTCTCCGCACTCACAGCCTAGCCGAGGTCCCTCTCTTCTTCGGAAGAAAGTGCCGAACCACCTACGGACCTCGGCCTCCTGGGCGGCGAGCGCTGGAAGGGGTCGGAAGTGTGATACAAGCATGTAGGCCACTCAACGAAGGAAAACGGCCGAGCCACCCGCCAAGAGATCGGGAAAAAAAACAATTAAAAATTCGGGAAATTAAGGAAGAACTCCTGGAAAGCAATTGTAAAGTTGGGGAAGCATTTTCTAGTCCCCAAACAAGCAATTATTGCCAAGAACAATCTTCTAAGACCCCCAAACGACGAATTGACACTTCGCAAAGTTAAAAGGATATTCCTGCAAAAACACCACATGACCATAAGAGCTCAGGAGCGACTCAGAGTTCAATCCACTTGAAAAATCACTATACTACCTCCTTCAAGATTCAAAACCTTCCATTTGGACTCTGATACAACTCCGTTAGCCGTTGAAACAGTGAAACTACTCCTCAAAGGCTGACCAAGCTCAGTCTTCGGGAGTGGGGGGCTCGTGATATGGCTAAAAATGGGGTTTAATCGGAACCATCCAAATTGGGCACGAATCTTGAAGCCTAGGGGTAAAACGGTAATTTCACATACCAATGGGTCTGAGATGGGTACTGGATCCCTTCGTCAAAGATCCAGTAACCCTCGAACGGATCCACCTCAATCGGGTGCGGGTCTCAACCAGCAAAAAGCCCGATCCAGAGGGATAGAATTAGGGTTTCTGACAAAATTCTAATCAACGGCCTTGATTCATGCCTATCCCTCCACTGGGAATTAGGGATTACATTCTTAATCTGTTTACAAGGAGTATATTCCTTATCAGATCATGGGGATTATATTCCTAATCTGATCCCTAAGACGCCTATAAATACCCCCATCCATCTCCATTAAGAGGTAATCAATCTTTTGCCAGTTTTCACGCTCTTTCTTGATCATCCCTGATTATTGACTTGAGCGTCGGAGGGTGCATCACCGGGAACAACCCCGGTGTCTTGCACTTTTTGCAGGTGTGCGGCGAGAGCGACAATCAAACTCCGGCAGAACAGGTATACAGGTTTGCTATTCAGTTTTCCTAAGAATCCACAAATACTGTCTGTTTGCTCCCACACCAAATTTAGCGGCAACAGATACCAAGTTCTAGTTCTTTATGTGCTTGTCAATTTCCATTGTTTGTTATGCTTTCTTAAAGTGCAACTTAGTAGATATCATGCTAAACACTTAAGGAGAGAAAGGAATTAGAGTAGATACCATGCCTAATTCTTAGCTTTGGAAAATCTTTAATTTAAAGAGTAGATACCATACTCTTAAATGAACAAGCATGAGTGATCAGAGGAGTGTAGAAGTTGATCTAGCATTCTTGACTATAGGTGGAAATCAAGCCCAACTAATTCAATAGATATTTTTACCCAACTGAGAACTACTTGATTTAGATTTTAATCTCATTTCCCTTCAGACGTACAGTTAAAAAACAAGCACTCTGTTTATTGATTAGTAAGTTATTTACTACAATCTCTATGTGATCGACCCTTGCTTTTCACTACGCTTCTGTAAACGATTCGTACACTTGCGAGGTTTTAAATTTGTGTTCAGATTATCTATTAATTTAGACAACTGAATTATCAACAAGTTTTTGGAGCCGTTGCCGGGGATTGTTTAGTATTTTAACTTTCAAATCAATAAAAATAAAAATAAAATTCTTTTTCTTTTTCGATTACTTATTTACTGAAAACTATGAATATTTTTTTAGGTACAGTCTAATTAGAGGATACATGACTTTGGTGTATGCACGGGAGACGATCACTTAATCCCAAGATACTACCTATTGACCAAGAGATAGAGCACACTCTACACTGACTAAAACAACAGCTAAGACCACGAATCATTCCCAAAGCAACAATGGGCGAGGAAGCACCAAATAGAGTACCAATGTAGGACAAATTCACTCCTAAGAATATTGAGCAACCTTCTTGCATAGCTTATCAATCTAATGTCACAGGGAATATACACCTATCACCTCAATTACTCAGCATGGTTCCCCACTTTAGTGGCAAGCTAGACGAGGATCCTCATCTCCACTTGCAAGATTTCTTTGATCTTTGCAGAACGCAAAGCGTCTAAGGGCTTACCACTGAACAAATCAGGTTAATTTTGTTTCCATTTTCATTAAAACTTAATGCTAAATTGTGGTATAATTCTTTGGAACCAGCATCAATTCAATCATGGGAGCAATTGGCAACAAAGTTCTTGAAGGAATTTTTTCCAGCTCAGAAAACCAAACAACTAAAAAGGAAAATTCAACTCTTCCAACAAAAAGATGGCGATTTGTTCTTCGAGGCATGGAAGGACTTTAAGAACAAACTTCTCAAGTGTCCTACGCACAACATGCCTAAGGATGATCAGGTACAAGCATTCTATGAGGGTTTAAATGACACTAACAAAGCAATTGTAGATTCAGCTTGCAATGAAATCTTGATGAGGAAAAGTGGTGAGGAGGCCATCGAACTATTCGAAGAACTCAGCGAGAACTCACAACAATTCTCAACAAGGGGAAGGGGTTTTTCGAAGAAACAGGGAGTTTACGAAATTTCTACTAGTAATAACATGCAATTATAAATGGTAACCATGAACAAAAAAATTGATATGCATGTTAATGCAATTTCGACGTTAGGTGGCGTAAAAAACCAAGCAAAAGAAATTTGTGCAATTTGTTCTCATTCTGATCATACAACTGATGCATGTCCAATGTCTTCTTTCACAGATCAGGAGCACGCAAACTACGTAGGACAGGAAGTGTATCCACCAAGAACAACCCCTTCTCGAATACATACAACCCAGGGTGGAGAAACCATCCAAATTTTTCATGGAAAAATAATCAAAACAATCAAGGCACTCAAATCGCACAAGGGCATGCGCAACAATTCCAGATCGGGAATGGGTTTGATCGGCCAGTTCAGGAACAGAAGAAGTTGGATTTCGAATCCACCGTTCTTCAATTACTCCAACAGCAACATCAAACAAGCGACCAACAAGGGCAGGCCATTAAAAAATTGGAAACCCAAATTGGTCAAATCGCTAAGGAGTTAAGTGAAAGAAAGGCAGGAGAACTCCCATCACAAATCATACCAAACCCTAGAGGACAAGAATAGCTCAAATCGGTGACAACCCTAAGAAGTGGTAAGATAATTGACAGCAAGGTTGGAACAAAAGTAGACGAATCAGACAAAATCGAAATCAGGGACACACAACCAGCAAAATCTTTGGGTTCCAACAAGGTAAGTGACAAAGAAAGGATAGTATTGCCACCATTCCCTCAAAGGTTAGTCAAGCAAAAGAAAGAACAACATTTACTTGATATCTTTGAAACTCTCAGGAAGGTAGAAATCAATATTCCCCTACCTGATGCTATTAAACAAATTCCTTCTTATGCCAAATTTTTGAAAGAATGCTGTACTCACAAGAGAAGGTTTCAGGTTCGGGAGAATGTGGCTCTAACAGAGGAAGTGAGTGCGGTATTGTTGAGGAAATTACCTCCTAAGTTCAAGGATCCAGGTAGTTTTACCATTCCTTGCAGGGTTGGTGAGCAATTCTTTGATAAGGCACTGTTAGATTTGGGGAAAAGCATAAATCTTCTTCCATACTCTATTTACGAAGAACTAGGATTGGGGGAACTCAAACCAACATCAATCACTTTGCAATTGGCTGATCGCAGCATCAAGAGACCTAGAGGTATTTTAGAAGATATCTTAGTTCAGGTAAATGATTTCATTTTGCCTATAGATTTTGTTGTTTTGGATATGGAAGACTCGTCAATGACATCTTTTTTACCTATCATCTTAGGTAGACCCTTTATGAGTACTGCTGATATAAAAATTTGTGTTAAAAAAGGCACTATAAGTAGGAAAATAAATGGTGAAAAGATTGAGTTTAAAATGTTTGATGCACTAAAATTACCACACGATGATCATGAATGTTATAATATTGATGTGGTTCAGGAGATTGTTGACCAAACATTTCAGGTACATAGCGTCGATCCACTACAGGCCACAATTACACTCTCTAACACTATCTCGAGTTGAACAGGAATATGATGATACTGGTTGGAGGATTACAGAGACAGTACACTACCTTGAAACTCCAAAATCATATTCAGGTAAGTTTGCACCTGTGTTCGAAAATCTTGTGTCTAATAACACTTTTGTTTCTTCTGTTACCAGGATACCAAACGTGGATCTAAAGCTGCTACCTGAACACTTGAAGTATGCATACTTGGATGAAAACCAAACGTTACCTGTGATAGTTGCTGCAAACTTGAGTATGCAGGAAGAAGAGAAGCTGTTGAGAGTATTGCAAGAACACAAAGGTGCATTAGGATGGACCATTGCAGATATCAAGGGAATAAGTCCATCCAAGTGCATGCATAAAATACTTCTCGAAGACAATGCATAACCTAGCAGGGAAGCAAAAAGAAGGCTTAATCCACACATGAAGGAAGTGGTGAGAACAACGGTCCTTAAGTTACTGGATGTTGGCATCATCTACCCTATCTCAGATAGCAAATGGGTGAGTCCTATACATGTAGTGCCTAAGAAAAGTGGAGTCACAGTAGTGAAGAATGATGAGAATGAGCTTATTCCTATAAGGATGACCACAGGTTGGAGGGTATGCATTGACTACAGGAAGTTGAATAACGAAACCAGGAAAGATCACTTCCCTCTTCCTTTTATTGATCAAATGTTAGAAAGATTAGCAGGATATAGTCATTATTGTTTTTTAGATGGTTATAGTGGCTATAATCAAATTGCTATTTCTCCAGAAGATCAAGAAAAAACCACTTTTACATGCCCTTTTGGTACTTTTGCATACAGGAGGATGCCTTTTGGATTGTGCAACGCACCAGCTATATTTCAGAGATGCATGATGAGTATATTTTCAGACATGGTGGAGAGGTTCATCGAGGTATTTATGGATGATTTCAGTATTTTTGGATCTTGTTTTGATGAATGCCTTAACCATTTGCAGCTCGTGCTTAAGAGATGTGAAGAATGCAATTTAGTACTGAATTGGGAAAGTGCCATTTTATGGTACAAGAAGGCATTGTCTTAGGTCATGTGGTGTCCAAAAAAGGCATCGAGGTGGACAAGGCAAAAATTGACATCATATCGAAGCTACCCCCTCCTACTACAGTCAAGGGTGTGAGGAACTTGGACATGCAGGGTTCTATAGAAGATTTATAAAAGATTTTTCCAAAATCTCCAAACCCCTTTGTGGATTGTTAGCTAAAGATGTTGAATTTGCATGGACAGAAGAGTGCACGAATGCCTTCGTTACATTGGAAAATCTTCTCATTTCCGCACCCATCATCATGGCACCAGATTGGACCCGTCCTTTCGAGCTTATGTGTGATGCAAGTGATTATGCTTTGGGAACTGTTCTAGGTCAGAGAATAAATAAGGTACCCCATGCTATTTACTATGCTTCTCAAACTTTAAATGATGCACAGCTTAATTATTCCACTACTGAAAAAGAAATGTTAGCTGTCATTTTTGCTGTAGAGAAGTTTAGATCATATTTGATTGGATCTAAAGTCATTGTTTTCACTGACCATGCTGCTTTGAGATATTTGTTTGCAAAAAAGGATGCTAAACCTAGGTTGATCAGATGGGTGCTTTTGCTTCAAGAGTTTGATCTTGAAATTAGAGACAAGAAGGGGAGTAACAATATTGTTGCAGATCACTTGTCCAGGTTACTGCATAATAAAGAGGGAAATGCGCCCCCACTGAATGAAAACTTTCCAGATGAACACTTATTTGAAATAAATATACAACTTCTATGGTATGCAGATATTGTCAATTATCTCACTGCTCATGTTTTTCCTCCAGGTATGACGAGTCAGGAAAGAAAGCGGTTGGTGGCCATGTATAAGCACTATTATTGGGATGATCCTTACTTATTCAAATTTTGCCCTGATCAAATTGTAAGAAGATGTGTGTCAGAAGAAGAGCAAATGAGTATTCCGCAACATTGCCACCAGTTTGCATGTGGAGAACACTTTGGGACAAAAAGAACAGCACTTAAGGTATTACATTCTGGTTTTTATTGGACTAATGTATTCAAAGATGCTTTTTCTTTTTGCAAGACTTGTGATAGATGCCAGAGGACAGGCAACATCTCCTCCAGAAATCAAATGCCACTAAAAAACATTCAAGTAATCGAGCTTTTTGATGTATGGGGAATCGACTTCATGGATCCTTTTCCTAACTCACTTGGTTATTTATATATTCTCATGGGTGTGGATTATGTGTCTAAATGGGTTGAGGCTGTCCCCTCAAAGACTAATGATCACAAAGTTGTTGTTAAGTTTTTACAGGATAACATCTTCACCAGGTTCGGTACACCAAGAACAATAATTAGTGATGGAGGTAGCCACTTCAATAATTTTCCATTTGCTTCTTTGATGAAGAAGTATGGGATTACACATAAAGTGGGTACTCCATACCATCCTCAAACCAGTGGGCAAGTGGAGATTAGCAACAGAGAAATCAAGAGCATTTTGGAAAAGACCGTAAATACAAGCGGAAGGGATTGGTCGCTACGCTTGAATGATGCATTATGGGCATACAGAACTGCATACAAGACACCCATTGGCATGTCACCATATCGTCTGGTCTTTGGAAAAGCATGTCATCTTCCGGTGGAATTGGAACACGAGGCTTATTTGGCCATTAAAAAGTTCAATTTTGATATGAAATAAGCAAGTGACAAAAGAAGATTGTAGCTGAATGAGCTCGAAGAATTGAGGCATGATGTATATGAGAATGCAAAATTGTACAAAGAACGGACCAAGATATACCATGATAAACAGCTAGCAAGGAAGAAGTTTCATGAGGGACAAAAGGTATTGATATACAACTCGAAATTACGACTCTTTCCAGGCAAGCTTATGTCAAGATGGTACGGTCCGTACATTGTTACAAAGGTTTTCCCACATGGAGCTTTGGAGGTTCATAGCAAAGAGAAAAATCATACATTTAAGGTGAACGGGCATAGGGCGAAACCTTATATTGAGATGAGTTTTGAGCTACAAGAGGAAGATATCACTCTTCAAACTATTCAATAGATTGTATAAACTCGTCAAGTCTAGCTGAAGACAAGAAACGCAATGCTTATTGGGAGGCAACCCAATTGTCGGGGAAGTTCTTACACTTTTCTCTTTATTCATTTCTTCATTTTTTTTCTCTCTTTCCTTCCAATTGGATGGTGACACATGCCTATTTTAAGTTTTTATTTGAAACATTGAGGACAATGTTCCATCTAAGTTTGGGGGTATTTATTCACATTTAGAGTCTTTTGATTGAAAAAAAAAAAAAAACCTTCTAACAACTTTGATGAGGACATGAGCTCTGTTACTATAGGTAAAGAGTAGAGGACAAGTATTAATTGTGGTCTTTATCTTTAAAAATATTAATAACTTATCATATGGATCATACTTGATACTTTTACTCACTTGGCCATGTCAATTCGACGAATTTTAAAAGAGAATCGCAAGTTCGACTATGAGTAAACTTAAATACACAAATTGTGAGTTTTGAGCCTAACATATATTCTTTAGAGAGTCATACACTTAAATATCTCAGTTGACTACATGAATCTACATTCTTGAGATGAACTAGAACTTGTTTTTGTTACTTTTCGAAACTTATTTTGGATTTTGCATGAAAACTTGGAAGTGATTAAGGCACCTAAGAATCTATCACCAAAGACAAATAGCCTACCCAACATCAATTATTCACTAGTTGCCCCTTTGAAGCCTATAAAAGCTTTCTTTTTGTAAGACACATCATCCTTAACCATGCCTAGATAAATAGGTTACTTTACCTATATCTATTGAGTTAGTAGAGCAAAAATTGTAAAGAGATGTGGTATGTCAAAGTGAGGGGTTTGAAAAAAAAAGTTGGAGGATTTGTCATAAGAAATATGAAAGGTTGTTCATCAAATAAATGAAAATTGCTGAGTTGTGGGTGGTTGAGAGTTGGTGGTAGAAATAAAGTATAGACCTTTGATATATGGCCTCATTATTGTGTAAAATAAATAATATATATATATATATATATATATATATATATATATATATATATATATTTGGTTGAAATATAATCTCTTAGAACAATACAAGTTGCTCTACTAATTCTTTAGAAGTTTTGTATTTCTTTTTTCCCTCAATTGTTTAAACCCTCACCCATGGCCCCATTACAACCTATATAAGTCCTTTTGATCCAAGTATTGTGCAAATCAATGGTGTGAAGATGTAGTAGCAAGATCAAGCATATGGTTTCATCTCATTCAAGTAATGAATATTTGTCAAGAGATCTATTTTGAACATCCCATGTTAATGTGAGCTATTTTTTTTGGGAGTGTATGCCATGGTGAGATTTTGGAGTTGAAATATAGTTGAGCTTGCTAACCTTAATCATGATTATGTTGCATATGCATTGGCCACCCTACTTATTGATGTTCAAGTTGAGTATTCTTTTGAATAAGTGATTAACATTTGAACTAAATTATTTAGGCCTATCTTAATGCTTGTTCTAATCTTGATAATAAAAGTAGCAAGTTCTCTGAGGAAAATGTTGGAAGGGTCAAGGTGTTCTTGCGATGCTTGTAGTTTTAGTTTTTATTTTTACTTGAGGACAAGCAAAAGCTAAGTTTGTGGGTATTTGATAAATCTGTTAATGTCCACATTTCGGATCAATAATCTGAATGCAATAAAACAATTAAATTCTCTATCTTTGGTAATTTATACTTATTTTCTCTTTTCCATAGGAAACAGCCTAAAAGCAACTAAATGAAGCGGATTCAAGATTTACTCAAGACTAATCCATCACTGTGAGGATGAACACTGGAATGAAGAACCTTAATTTTGCATCAAAACATTTGAGTTCACAGAACAGTCGACTGACTCCTTAACGACAGTCGACTGAACTGACTGGGTTTGAGTTTCTAAAGTTTGCAGAACAGCCAACTGACTCCTTAACGACAGTCGACTGAACTGACGGGGTTTGATTTTCCAAAGTTCGCAGAACAACCGACTGACTCCTAGTTAACAGTCGACCGAACTGGCGTTCTAGTTCTGTGAGACTATAGTATCAGCTGAACAAATACAACCCAGTCACAAGCAATCATTAAACAGCCGACTGATACTACAGCAATTATTGAACATGCACAAGCTACATGGAGACTGCACAAAAATCTTTCTTCACAACACATCAAAACTACAAGCCAAGGAGGAGAGCAAAAAGAGAGAATCTGAACGGGAGCTAGAGATAAGCACAGTTGAGATACACCCTCATCCAAACCTGCAAAACAAATCAGAGTGAGCTGTCAAAATCCAGGAAACAAATATTGTATAGCTGCAAATAACAACTTCCCAAAAATCAAGCTAGAGATCTGGTCTGGCAGTTAATGAAGAAGATTTGACTCAACCCATATCCAACATTTGAGGAGATTGAAATCTGGAACTTGAGATTTGAGAGGGGGCAAAAGAAGCTATAAAAAGGGGGGAATACACAGTCAAGAGGGACCAAAGGAAGGAGAGATCGAGTGCCAATTTGAGACCGAGGGGGAGGATCGGAACCAACGATCGGAACCAAGGAGCAGATCGAGTACATCTTGAAGAGGAGGAGAGCAAATTGGTTTCAAGCTGATCATCATACAAAATTAGTGTTACTTCTTCTTTCTAATTTTTGTTCTTGAGTTATTTAAATTATTAGAATCATGTATCCAAATTTGTTAGTCAATAAAAGTTGGATTATGTGTAACTAAATTCATTTTGGGCAGATTGAAACCTTAGTCATGTAATATTTACAAATCTTCTAAAGCACTACTCCTATCACTTATTGATTAAACCTGGTAGTTCGCGATCAAATTTATAATATGCAGCTTTTGATGCTTGACATTCTTACTATTCAAGTGTTGTTAACTCAACGTATTTATTGATGAACACTCTATATCACTCTATTTATTGATGAGCAGTCGACTGACTCCTTACGACAGTCGACTGAACTAGCGTTCTGGTTAACACAACCAAAGTTGAGTTATCAAGTTTACTTCTTATAAATTTGAATTTGTTACATAAGCAGATTTAGATGATCGAGTCTAGTGCTCATGATTAGTAACACAAGAACTCATTTGGGTTCTAGGGTTTAATCAACATAGAAGACTAGAATAGATACCATGCTCTAGTTCTTTATGTGCTTGTCAATTTCCATTGTTTGTTATGCTTTCTTAAAGTGAAACTTAGTAGATATCATGCTAAACACTTAAGGAGAGAAAGGAATTAGAGTAGATACCATGCCTAATTCTTAGCTTTGGAAAATCTTTAATTTAAAGAGTAGATACCATACTCTTAAATGAACAAGCATGAGTGATCAGAGGAGTGTAGAAGTTGATCTAGCATTCTTGACTATAGGTGCAAAATCAAGCCCAACTAATTCAATAGATATTTTTACCCAACTGAGAACTACTTGATTTAGATTTTAATCTCATTTCCCTTCAGACGTACAGTTAAAAAACAAGCACTCTGTTTATTGATTAGTAAGTTATTTACTACAATCTCTGTGGGATCGACCCTTGCTTTTCACTATGCTTTTGTAAACGATTCGTACACTTGCGAGGTTTTAAATTTGTGTTCAGATTATCTATTCATTTAGACAACTGAATTATCAACAGGCCCACTATTAGTGGAGGTTATTGTAGAGTAGGTGGTAGAAACATCTAATAGTGGTGTACCACCTAAAGTAGTAAAGAGAAATGTAGTAGATTTGGTAGTAGGTGTAGCATTACCCAACCTTAACATATGTTTTTTACAATTTAGTCCATTAATGAATGAATATTTGTAATTTAGTCTCACAGTTATTAGTATTTAAAAATTAGTCCCTCGATTATAATGAATTAATTAGGGTCATTCACACTTTAATCCTAAATGTGTTTTTAACATGTATACATACCCTTAACAAATGTGTATTTTCATATATGCCCCTAACAATTTGGACTTAATTTTACCCCTATGTTAGATATCACTAAGTTAACCATTACGAGAGAAATAGAAATCTAATTAAAAGATCAAATTAAATAATCAAATGAGAAAAGATTTAACAGTTTTAAGGAAAATAAATGAGGAATCTTAGAATTTATCATTAAAAAACAAGATTGAATGCAAATTTGGCTAACTAACGTGAGGAAGAATATGTAGTTCTCAAAGATGCATTGTTAATATTTCCATTTTTTAAAGAAAATAAAGAAATTTTTAGAAGAGTTAATGAGACTCGGTTGGATTAATAATTACCAAAATTTACAAGAATGAAGAAGATAAGGTTTGAATTGTAGAGAATATAATATTTCAGTCATTTTTCATCAAGTCCATTGAAAAAAACTGAAAATCCTCTATTGTTTTGAGTTTTTTTAACTAGAGGGGTAATTAAGAGAAGTGACATATATTATTGGGGACAAATATGAAAATACATATTTGTTATCGGCATATATGATATTCAAGTATTTGTTAGGGACATACATGTTAAAAACCTATCCTACCCTCCTAAATTATAGGTATTTGCAATTTAGTCCCTTAAATTATAGCATTAACAATTTTGTTCCATAACTAAAATGAGTTAATCAATTTAGTGACTAAAATTTTCACCAAACAAAAGCAGCTAATGACTAAATCGATTCAATGATACATGTATTAGCAAAATATTAGAAGAATGCTAAAAAGAACAATTTCAAAAATAGAGAAAATAAGAAGAATATGAAGGTAATGCTTTAGTTTGATTATTTCATGACTTATTTTACAATTATTTTAATGTTGATTTTACTATTAGTTTGCTGGCATTCTTGAGAAAATCATTATATATGTTCGTGCTTCGCACTGGGATATATGCTATTCTTGAAAAATATTAGATAAATGGTGTACAATTTTTAATGTAGCGGGAGAGAGTATCCCAATGCATATTAATTTTGGGATCTAAATTGATTAAGCCATTCTAATTATAGAACTGATTTTCAAATGTTAGGATTTGGGGAACTAAATTATAAATACCCTCATTTAATAGACTAAATAGAAAAAAATACCTAATTAAGTCATTCTAGTTGAGAGACTAAATTGCTAATGTTATGATTTGGGGGACTAAATTGTAAATATTAGTTAATCAAGAAACTAAATTGTAAAAAAATATGTAGGTTAAAAATATGTATTTCCATTCAAGTTAAAGTTGAGTAACTTGCAGAACTGAGTTGAATGAGTTATATATATATATATATATATATATATATATATATATATATATATATATATATATAATATTGAGGAAGATTTATAAAGAATGAACAATAGTTGATGAAGGTGTGTGTGTGTATGGGGGTTGGGGGGGGGGGGGGGGGGGGGATAATTAAGGCTTAATTAATCTTAATCAAACACACACACACACACACACCAAACCCAAAAAAAAGAGAAAAAAAAAACTTATTAATGCGTGTACATGAGAACTGTCAGGAGTGACAGTATTCCTACGAAGGTCCGACGACAAGAGCAAGAACCAAAATTTTAAGGATAAAAGCATCCACAGTCGTGATTGTGAGAAAATGCATAAATGCATTTTTAGATATATCATTTTGACAGTTTGCTGCAGTCGTCGAATGGTATTTTATAGCAATTTAATAAAAAATAATATCAGACGGAGTTTGAAGTTGCGTCGGAGGGATTTAATTATTTTTTAAATGTTAGAAAGAACTTCAATTTGCGTCAGAAGGAAAAAAAATACAAAAATTGAGAAACGGATCTCCAATTGTTGTCCGGGATTTAGAGGGGGGCTCAGACGGATCTTCAAATCTTGAAGATCCGTCCGACAATTTTTGTTTTTATTTTTACTTTATTTGCTTTTCCGTCATTTGCGCCATTAATTTAGGAAATTTTTTTGGACGAAATTACCCCTATTTAATCTTCTATATATTGATGAAGTTATATTGGAACGAGGAAAACATCAATCTGCTCTCGCCCAACTCTCTATCTCAATTTCTTAATTAGTCGACGTTCAATCTTCTTCGGGAGTTCTTCTCTTACTATCTATTTTTCAATTAGCCAAATCGAGGTACGATGTATTCGATACGAAAATTTATTGTTCGTTTGAAATCAAAGCAGGAAAAGATGCCAGCTCACGGCAATACAAGAAACGAAGGTGAAGAAGAGATTCCAAATGTCGACTTTGTCGATGCTTCCAATTGGAATCGTGTAGTAGACGATTCCAAACATATCAGTCAATATATTACGGTTACCCCTGAGGGTGGTTTTTGTAAATTCAGGGAAAATTGGAAGGACCCAATCAAGATGTACAATCAGTACTGCACACGGGTCCCACTAATTAGACAACTAGTAGAGCAGGGATGGCACCGTTTCATGAATATCAATACAAATAGGTCGTCGAATTGGCTCGTTGAGGCACTCATAAAGAGATGGGGGGACATTACCCACACTTTTCACCTACCGTGTGGTGAGTTGGGTTTCACTCCATTGGATTGGATTATGCTAACGGGGATTCCTATCGGTATCAGTGACTTGCCTCCACGCGACAAGAAGGCCTATACTTTCCAAATTGTTCAGAATCGCTTCTGTAACACCCCGAATTCAAAATAGGTCTGAATTCGAAGTTCCACAGGATCTTTACACTTCACTTCGTACAATTTTACAAGGAATTAAAAACTTTTTATACAATAATATATACATCAACACAGCGGAAGCAAAATTAAAACATATTACATGAATAAAGTAACACTTGAAACAATTCTTTAAGCAGCATTCCTCTTTAGTCCATTCATTCATTTTATCCTGCATAGAAAATGTGGGCACCTCAGCTGCATACAACTGACGCTAGGTTATAATACATCAATTTTTCTTACTTGGAAAGCACACACTTGTTCACAAACAAAACTAAAGGGGGCTATCCTATTGATGTCATGTGTGAATGTGCACTTAGTCCTTAATGCAGTTACTTATATTTAATAACACTAATGCACACTTGTTCGGATTCTATGCATTCCATACTACATAGGTCCGAGGACAAGCCCTTAATCGTTCTTCATCTTGTAGGGTTGATTCTCTCGCCATGAGTTTAATTACTACGGTAACTACGGTAAGTATCCTAAATGTTCTATGAGTTATAAGCCTATGTCCAGACATCCTGGAGAGAATCCCACGTCATGACATGACGTATCATGCAGACATCCTATGGATAATATGCCTCCGCCATGGAACGATGACACTACATAGTCACCAAGCACCCCACAAGCGTTGCCACGGCTCCGATATTCTGGAGATGTATTCACGTCCTAGCATGATGTATCATGTAGACATCCTGTGAACACTCTCATACCGTAGATCCGAGCCCTCATACTTGTGTTTTTCTCTTACTTTCATCACATCTCCACTATGTGTCTAATCCTTAGATAACTGAATCATGAGTAAACATTTACCTCTAGAATTAGCGTTACCTCTACATCGGTCTTAAACATCAATTGTTAACCACGACCCAATCTTGGTCTTTTAATATCACATTTCTCTTTCAAACTTTCATTTATGATGATGTAAGGACTTAGCTAAAACTCTAGTTTCAATCTCTTTTCATGTTCATCAAATGAGTGTTCACTCACAAATTTCCACATTTCATCATGATCTTTGTATTTCATTTTCCATGCACATTTGCATAATTTAAACAACAATTTCATATTTAACTACTCAAATTTTCCATGTCAAAAATCTCATTCTTAATCTCTTACACAAAAATTCTTTATATTCAAAATATTTTCTTTCTTTAATTAATCAAGATCATATTCTAAGAATAATTTATCAAGTTCTTCTTCCCGAAATTACTTCTAATTATCATTATAAAAGGTCAAATATTGTAGAAATAATTTTCATGAAGTCTAGGAAATTTTAGAAGAATTCTAGTATTTTTTCCGAATTTTTATACTCTTAAAATACTCAAAAAAATCTAAAAAAGAAAAAAAATCAAAAATTACAAACGAAAGGCCAAAGGCCGGATTCGAACCCAGACCAAACGCCCCCGCTTGTGAACAGTAACTGACCCAAAGCGCACGCAACGAACATAAAGGCAAGAGTGATTAACCGTTATAAAGGAAACTTAGATTATACTTAAAGTTTGGTTTCGGAATTTGATTAAAACTCGAATTTTCAATAAAACAGAGCCTCTTGCCAGACTCGAACTCAAGACCAATACCCCCGCCTAGCTACAGTAACATACCCAAAATGCACCCGAAGACCAGTAGGTCTTGAGTGACTAACCGATATAAGCTTAGGTTAAATATTTTTTTGTATACACTGCACTGTATCTAGTTCTTTCTTTAATAAACTCGATTTTTCCAATCAATTTGTATTTTATAAAAATCTAAATCTTTTTCCAGAATGTATTTCTTTGAAAAACAGTATATTTTATTTTCTTAGATTTCCAAATTCTCATTTTTAACCACATAGTAGACTATTTCTCTTATTTCTCTTGAAAAGTGGAACATTAATACATTTTTCGACATTGAAAAATTCCTTTTCTAGATGAACCTTTTTATCTACTTGTATCCCATTTATTCACATTGTACTTGCTCAATTTTTCTTCATTCTTTAGCATAGTTAAAGTCTCATGTTAAAATTTATCTTTTATAAACTCATTCATTTCTTATGATTCAAGAGATAATATATTTGACAATCAAGTGAATATAAACTTACTCATTCAATACAATTAATTTTCAACAATTATTGTAACTTTTCCATGCTATTCAATTTATTTCACAAATCATAGGTGTTAATTTGCATTCTACAATCCATTCACAAGCACAATTTCATACAGGCATGATTTATCAAATTTATATGTACTCTAGCATGAAAATATAGTAATCAAGCATCATGACAACTCTTAATTAACACATTCCAATTCATTTTACTAACTTTTTTCATGTAGATAAACTAGTGGTTCCTCTCTTTCTTACTAGTCTCTTCAAGCAAGTATATGGCAATTTTTCTATTTGTTTCTAACATATTCACAAATTAAATTCCTAGCATGGAATCTAAACTAGAAGTAGAGAAATCACCCACCTTTTGAAGAAAACAAATAAGAAACTATTAGAGAACTCCTTGAATGCACGATCGACTCCCTCCTCCTCCTAGTTTGGTGCAAATTTTGTGCTCCTCCTCCTAGCAAGCATGAACCCGAGACCCCCCTTGATGTGCTAGCCAGCCACCCAAGTTCAAGAGCACACAAACACACAAACACTCAATCTTTTCTCACACAAATCTATCTTTTCTCACTCAATCTTTTCCTCCCAAATGCTTCTTTTTCTTTTCTATTCTCTTTGAAATATTTCTAATGCAAGTAATGAAGAAGACAAGGGGAGTATTTATACACATTTCAAGAGTGAATGGTGGGTTGAGATTAGTTTAGATGAAGGGCTAGGACACATTTGGGAGTTAGAAGAACTACCCATCATCAAGTAACCACCTCACCACTCTTCCACCTCTCCCTCCACTCCCAAGTGTGGCCGGCCAAGTCTTGTCCCCATTGCACGTGCATGTGCAATGCACGTGCCATCACATGCACACTAGTTTAAGTTGTACAATTATTAATTGTTCATTTATTTGTTACATGATAAAGTCTACACTACAAGTTGTATTAATTATTAATAAAATTAACTAATGGGCCAATTATGTGGGATAAAAACTATGGGCTCTTCAATTAATTAATTAATTAATTTAAGTGGGCTAGAATTAGATTATTAGGCCTGAAGATTAATAATAGGCTTTAATTTTAAAAGAGAAGAAAATATTCATTCATGATATTAAAATAATTTTTAAAGCTAAAAAACATACATCAATTTTGCATGTGCGAAACACGTGAAAACAAATGAAAATTTTATATTTAATTATTTTAAAAATTCAGGATGTTACAGCTTCTTTCCGGAATTAACAGTAGATGATTGGAAATCACAAGGTATACGGTATTCTTTTTTCAAAAATTATATTACCAACTGATTGAAGAAGCTGAAACCGATATGACACTAGCAATGATGATTTCACGAGCTTTCTTTATGTACTTCCACGGTGCATTTCTTTATCCTAATGGTGCTGGGTTAGTAAGGTGTGGTTGGCTAGCTGCAGTTGTAGATCTGAATGTTGTTGCCAAATACGATTGGGATAGTCATGCACTTGCTCTGCTGTATTTGTCTTTGGACTCATGTAGCAGACTTAAAGTGAAGTCATTTAATGGGTCGTGGTAAGTGTTGGAGGTAATACTAAATCTATTAGATACTAATATTAGTCGAATAATGTCATTATATTATTTTAATTGGTCTATTCGTAACAAATTTGATAATTATGTTTTACAGTATTGGACTTACGAATACACAAATTGTTGTATTCCAGTTAGAGATAGGAACATCCCTATGGAGACTCACATGGCTAATTTTGATGTATGGTCGAAAATTTTGCGATGGAATGAAGAATTCTTGGATTTAGGTCGATCTGATCTTATTAGGTACAATCAATCGATGGCTCGTGATCAGTTGGAGATACGCACTTCTTCCTCCATCATTTGATAGCCATATAATGGGTCATCAATTAAACACGTATATGAAATTGAAGCTGCCAAATTCATTTCACGTTATCGACATGCTTTTACGTATTGTGACCAGATGTATTAATTTTTATCATATTTATGTACAATACTTTTATTAAACAATTTGGTAATGCTAAAGTAAAAATTTGATTGCAGGGTGTATGGTATCTTGGTGACCGTTGTATTCGCCAACTTACTAAAATAATTGATATCCCAAAAGACCCACCTCCTCCAATGTGTTTCATGACATCCAGTACTACACTTTCTGAACCTATCGAAACATCACCTTTCGTACGTCGTGTAGAGCAGATCACCTATGATCAGTATTAGGCAAATGTTTCAATTGGTCTGATAATGCCGACACTCTCCCATGCAGCAAATGTCGATTTCATTGGGCCAACATCAATTAGAGATCCTTCCGCTCAGTTGCCTCATGCTGCACCTCCATTTTGGCTACCAGCCGAGTACCCAACTCAATCCACTGTAGATAATTCATTATTGCTTGGACAACCTTACGTTGAAGTGCCACTTTTTTCAAGCGATACTCTTATCAAGAATTTGGATGCTAATATCTGTCCCGTTTCATCAAAGTGGGCAACCATCATATGTGAGTTACCGAAATCGTATATATATTTTTGGCTTTAAGAACGTTATTATGTTATAATGTATTTTACATTCTCTCATTAATTTTTATATCTTATAACTTTCTACAGGATGAGTTATACACTCGTTGTCAACAATTGAGCAACACTGAAGCACAACTTCGACGAATAATACTTTCAGACATGGTTTTGAGGGAATCAATTCCACCTGAATTACCGAATATTAGACAATCTGTATCGATGAGCACACCATCTAATTCCCAACATAGACCGTTGAATCCTAATTTAGATGACACCGGAGCATCGACGTCCTCATTTGTGCCTGAAACACATTATAATTATGAAGAATAGGAAAAATAGTATTGAAATTTGTTTTCTATATAATATGAGGGTATTAATGTCAACTTGTAAATGTTAACTTGTAAATGTCACATGAGGGTATTAATGTCAACTTGAAAATTTTTTTCCTCATTTGTAATCACAACATTAATGTCATAGTATTAACTTGGGGATTGTAGATAACTCGAGAGTCTTTTAGTCACAATATTAATGTCACATGCCTAGTAGGTTTATACCTGGATTGTAGTGACATAGGTTTTTTGTATTTATTCACTTCCGTACCCATTATTCACCGTTACTTTCCTACCTGCGAATGATAGCTTTTGACTTTTTTCACACCTATTTATTAACTTTTAGATTGGACGGGACATTGATGATTTATTCTTCTTCAAGCGGCATGATCAGTATTTATATGTTGCCATCTTGTGTACATTTATTTCTCGACTAGACTTTGTAAAACTTCAACTCCAAAATAACCCACTGCAAATATATCTTCTACTTAACCATGGCTAATTTACATGTTTCTTCTTCCGTGAGTTCATCTTCCGATTCATCAGCGGAGGACAACGATGTTGTTAGGATGATTCACAACCTTCTAGTAAGGATCGGCAAGGCAATCCAATCCAGTGAAAAAAATAATCGTCGCAGTTATATTCGTTAGGAAAGAGAAGAAGGTCATAGACGGATGTGGAAAGAATACTTCGCCGAAAATTTAGTTTACCCAGATTCTATTTTCCGTCGTCGATTCCGTATGCACCAACAACTCTTCAACCAGGTATTGGATGCTGTTGTGGGTTACGATCAGTATTTTCTCCAGTCCCAGGATGCTTGTAAATAACATGGCCTAACTCCTCATCAAAAAATTATAGCGGCACTACGATGTTTGGCGTACGGAAGTGGGGTTGATGTGGTTTGACGAATATATACGTATAGGTGAAACAACGGTATTGAAAACTCTGCGTCGTTTTTGTTTTGCAATTGTAACTTTATTTAGTACTCAATATATGAGGAAACCAACACTAGCCGATGTGGAAAGACTACTCGAAGAGAACAGCGCTCGAGGCTTCCCTGGGATGTTGGGTAGTGTAGATTACATGCACTGGAAGTGGAAAAATTGTCCAGCAGCATGGCAGGGCCAGTACACAGGACATATTCGGGAGCCGACTATTATTTTCGAAACAGTTACTTCTTATGATCTTTGGTTTTGGCATTCATTCTTCGGAATGCCAGAATGCAATAATGATCCAAATGTGCTGAACTGGTCAACTTTATTTAATGAGATTCTTGATTGTTGTGCACCTCAAGCTAATTTTTTCATCAACAACCACAATTACAATATGGACTATTATTTAGCGGATGGTATATACCTACCATTGGCAACCATTGTCAAAATTTACACCGCACCGGATACCCAAAAGAAAAAGATTCGCAGAAATGCAAGAGGGTGTAAGAAAAGATATGGAACGTGCTTTTGAAGTTTTACAATCACGATTTGCAATAGTGAAGGGTCTAGCACGTATGTGGAATGCAGATAGTCTGTCATATATTATGAAAACTTATATCATCTTACACAACATGATTGTTGAGGATGAACGTGATGAAGGAATTCTTGATTATGATTATGATCAAATTCCTGACTCGATTGGGATCGAACCAAGCACAGGTGGACCAATTGATGAAGAAGGCCGAATCGTTTGCAATGTCATTCTACATGATCGGTAAAAACACCATGCACTTCGTCAAGATCTGGTGCAGCATATTTGGTCACAATGTGGAGATTTGTAACTGCACGTAGCATGTATTACTGTGTATTCCCATTTTCTTGTAATGTACTACTTTGTACTGGGTAATAATTAATAACGCAGTTGATGTACTACTTTGAACTATGATATAAAATTTGAAGTGTATTGTAAATCGATAATTATGGGTATAAACTAACGAGCCATATTATGAACACAGGATACATTCACAATTAAAATTGAAAATAATAATGTAGGATCCTTCTTAATTAAAACTCAATTTAATCACACAGGACACTATCGAACCATATTGTGAAAATAGGATCCTTCTTAATTTCACATTAATAACGTAGGATACATTCACAATTAAAATTGCATGCGTACATTATATGAAGATAAAATACAAAATTTTGGGTTAATGTTCTTTACCCAGGATTGTAACCTCATTTTTGCATAATTTCGTTCTGCTTACACATAAAATAATATCGTTGATTACTTGGTAACGCGTTGAGATCGATACCCATAATGCAATCTTCCTCGGCCCATTCTTTAATATCGCATTCTCGATTTTTTATTGCTTTCCTCCTTTCTTGCGATTCTTTGTATACAGATGTAAAAATGGCTGTTTCTTCGGCAATTTCTTTGTATTATAATGTTTCGGCCGTTCTTTTTCCTTTCCTCTTAGCAACTTTGCGACCTGGTGGTCGGGTAAGGGGTGTAGGTGAATCGGTATTACGGGTATATCTGAGTCCCAGTTGTTTATTGTGGGAGAATTTTGGCTACCACTCCCTTCACCGGATTGGGTACTTTGTACTCGATCAAACACTTGTGTAGTACGCAATGAAAACTTCGGCTGATCTTTAAAAATCTCATAACATTCATCAAATTTGAAAGCTTTCCCCGAAGTTGCCATATATTCTACTCTGGCTTTGCGAATCTAAGACAACATTGAAATTACAAACGTTATTATGTACACAAATAATACAAATCATGACTTTAAATCCAACTTCTTTTACATACCTTATCTGTCTCAGTTGTTCCGCTACCGGCCCTAGTAGTTGCACTACTCAATTTTGCTATGAATAGGGCTACTTCTTTCGAAATAAGTTGAAATCGACTAGTAAGTGAGCTAACAGTTCTGTCGGTCGGAGTCCCTAATAATACCTCAAACGTATCAGAATTTCGTTCCCAGAACTGTGCTCTGGATTGATCGTTACTGATCACTGGATCTTGCGTTATACTAATCCAACTATGGCAGAGAAGAACATCTTCCTGAGTCGTATATGCTCTCCCCCTTGCACCTCGGATCACCATTTATTTTCTTTCACAAATAACTCAGTACAAGACAGAGAGGTAATAAATATTATTGGAGGAATTTTTTTAAGACAATTGTGATGCTTATATAGGGTTCAGGATGTGTACTATATATAACAAAATTTTAGTGAGTTGTTCAGATAGCAAAAGAGCCGTTGGATTAATCTAGGAAAGCAAAAGGAGTGTTGAATGAAAGGGGGGGGGCAAAATGGTCATTCATTTAAATATTGTTTTTTTAAAAAATCCCCTCAGACGGAACTTCAATTGTCGTCCTACAAATGCGCTATTGTCGGACGGATCTTGAAGATCCGTCTGAGACGATTTTTTTGTTTTGTTTTTAATTACGAAAAATTAACTTTTTTGGAGGAGGGACGGAAAGTGAAGTTGCGTCGGAGAATTAAAAAATAAACTTTTTCAGTGGGACGGAAAGTAATGTTGAATCCTTTATAATATGCATTTCTCTCATTTCTACTCTCATTTATAGCAATCTACTATCGCTATTTTGTCAAAAAATGCATAAATAGCAAACGACTGCAGGTGGTCGTTTGCTATAAAATGCATTTTATGCATAAATAGCACACGACCGTGGATGCTCTAAGTAACATTACAGAGTTAAACCGTTCAATACATAACTCTTTATATGTTTTATACACGGGACAGTTATAGACTCTTGCTGAAAGTAAGTTATTTTTTCCTGAAGATAGTTGAAGTCCAAAAAGCTAATCAATATAATAAAACACAAAGAAAGCTATCAAGTGGATCTCCTTCAATTCCCCCAAAATCAAAGACGCAGATCCAACCTCACAAAACACATTTTCCCCCCCAAAGTTTCCCCCCAAAACAATTTTTTTATTTATTTAATTATTTCTCTCTCTCTCTCTCTCTCTCTCTCTCTCTCTCTCTCTCTCTCTCTCTCTCTCTCTCTCTCTATATATATATATATATGTATATATATATATATATATATATACACTTATGGAAAAAATAAACTTTTATTTACAACTAATTATTTACATACTATTCAAACTTGAGCTACATAATTGTTGATTTACTGTTTACAAGGCTTTTCATATGATGTATCGTTCTGAAGACGTGGCGTAAGCACATGCCCACGGGCAAATCTAGTAAATAAATAAAAATCAACCCCAATGTTCCATCCAGTTTTTCAAAAAATTCCCGTGGTTAAAGAAAGTCATTGAGTACCCCAACGTTCTCTGTATATTCTGTTTAACTTTAATGAATTCAAAGTTAAAATTTCATTTTTTTTTCAAGATCAAAACTGTAACCATAAAACTAAATTCTTATCTTGTATCTCTAATCTCAAATCTTTAATCTTTAATATTTTAATGGTAGAGTTGAAGTTGTGTAATCAAATAAGCATGTGCATTATAATCAAACAAACACGTGTAATATATGTGCATAACTAATATAAAAGACGGACTTAGGTTTGATACCATGCAAAAAAAAAAACTTTACAAAATATATATTTATAAATACATGTATCACACATGTAAATTACTAGAAGTAATTAATTAGATAATTTTTTATGCAAGTAGAAATAGAATTTTTGATTTTTTACTCTTTGCGTAAGCTGACGCTGGCATTCTGCTTCCTTAAATAATGCGAATCTGAACAGTATGGACACATATATGCCAAGATAGCAAGACATTGCCATGCAAAACTTTACTTGGTTGGTGTTATAAACATTAGGTGGCAAGAAGGCTAGGCTAACCCGAACCGGCCCGACCCAGCCCACCTGAGCTGGAGCTCAGCCCGACCCAGCCCGCCATAACCCTGGTCCTGGTTGGACCCGAACCACCTTCCGCCCTTGGGCTTGGCCGAGCTAATGAAATGGCATCCAAAACCCGCTCGACCAGGCCCAAAATCGGCCCAGCCCGGCTTGAACCGGGTCGACCAGGTCCGGGTTAGGTCAGCACGACCGGGTCGACCGTTGGACACCGGATTTTTGAAATTTTTTTTGGCTATTTTTTAAAATAATTTTTTTACTGCAAAATATATGTATATATGTATATATTCATATAGATATACCCTAAAATATTTTTAAAATTTATAAAAATGACCGTGCACATTAAAATTAAATGATCACTACTTACTATTCAATTTTTCAATCCCCAACCTAGCTATCTATAACCAACTCCACCTCCTCTTTTTTCTCATATCAGTAAATGTGGGACTAAAACTTTTCAAAGTTTAAAATCCAAATACATTTAGTCTCACATTGGTGAGATGAGAGAAGTGAGTATGTGGAGTTGGCTATAAATAGCTAGGATTTGGCAGGCTTATTGAGTAGTGGACAGTGAGCAATTAATTTTGTTGTTCATACCCATTTGATATAAACTTTAAAATATTAACCAACTTATTAAAAAAATTATTCAAACCCGCCTTGGCCTGGCCCGGCCCGAACCACAAGCTACGGGCCAGTGTCGGGTCTGGGCCACTCCTCCCCCCTCTTCAGCTCGGCCCGACCCGGACCTTAAATAGCTCCAACCCGGCCCGCCTTAACCCAGGCTCGAGTCTGGCCCGACGGGTTTTGGCCCAACCCGGCCCACCGAGCCCGTCTGCCACCCCTGGCTTTAGGGTTGGCAATCAGGTCCACCAGGCCGGGACGGGCCCAACCCGTTCGGGTTTGCCCCAATTTTTGGCGGGCTCAGTTTGGGTTTGGTCATTAACCGGTCCGAGCCGGGCCAGGTTGAGAAGCGAAAAAATCAATCCGGTCGATCGGCGAACCCGTACGGGTTGAATCCGGGTCGGGCCGGGCCGGGTCGCAGGTTGGCCCTGTCTTTTGTTTGGGTTTTTTTGGGTTTTTTTTT
Source organism: Hemerocallis citrina (assembly GCA_017893485.1). Lineage (NCBI taxonomy): Eukaryota > Viridiplantae > Streptophyta > Magnoliopsida > Asparagales > Asphodelaceae > Hemerocallis > Hemerocallis citrina. The sequence continues at coordinate 83,909,628 of CM030358.1, forward strand.
TACTAAAAAAAAAACAAAATTTTGTACAACATGTATAAGAGTTAAACAAAATTGTATATATGATTTTCTCTAAACTTCTATGAAATTTTTACATTTTTTTTACATACAAATACATGTAAAAAAAATCCAAAAAAAATTACAAAGTCCTTGAATTACATGTTTAAGAGGATAATCTTGAGTTCGAGATAGCCTAGAGTTTGATTGAAGAGAGTACATAGGACTACTGTCGTGCACCTCTACTTAACCTAAATCTGGGTTCTCATCACCCTAATTTCCTACTCTTGTTGTTGGATTTCAGGTGAGTTGCTTCTACTTGTTAATGTAGATGTGGCTTTCCTTGAGTTCTGTCTTCAGCCTTCATCCAATCTTCCGTGCACACGAGAATCACCAACAAATCTGGCTTCAAGAGATTCTTGTAATCTGTTAGAATCCTGCCACTTGTAGAAAAAATAATTTCTGAAGCAACTGAAGATACATGAGGAGTTAGTAGATCTCTAGCCATATGTGAAAGAATAGGAAAAGATTTTCATGTTCTTTCCACTATTGTAGCACTTCAATCTTAGTACTAAAACTCTCACTATCTTATTGATTATACCAATTTAATTTATTAGGTGCATTAGTTCTAGGTTTTTTTGATTGAATATGAGCAAGTAAATTAGCAGTGACATCCTCTAATGTACTCTTACTCTTACAACTAGAAGTAGTAGAAGAAGAAGTAACTATACTAGTTGTACTACTAGATGCAAAAGTTATATCATAATAATCATACAAGTTATTCAATGTCGATTCAAAGCTCGCTAAAATTTTATTACAATCATATTCAGAATCATCTTCAAGTAAAATAAAGAAATATTTCAATTAAACTCCGCGTATCTGCTAATTTGATACGAGGATCTATAACAATAGCAAAACAATACAATATAGGAGGAAGTTAAAATATTTCAAAACTTAAGTATAAGTGGGAACAACAATATGGCTAATGTATTCGTCCGAAATCATGTCTTGAAATGTTTGCATCATAGTAATTAGAAATAAAAATACTACTAGAAGTAGAATCATAAGATTTAGAAAACTTCATTGTTGCGATTTTAAAAGATTCCAAAATTGGTAACAAAGATTTGGCAAAATACCATGATTGGGGAGTCATTTGAAAATTTTTCATATTTTTTGCAAGAAAAAAATCATTTATAATATCTTTGTATTGAGCAACAACATTTAGTAAATCGAAAGTAGAGTTACATCGGTGTTTAACATCTCTAGAAAATTATCTAAAATGTATTCCCGTTAGTTTACATCATTCTTTAAATTCTTGAAGCATATTACAACTCAAAGTAATAAAATGTACACAATTTCTAATCGCATTTACATATGGATCGACTACTTTCAATGCATCTTGTACACATAAATTTAAAATATGACATGCACATCTAACATGAAAATTTTCATTTCATCGGAATATGGTTATGACTTTTTCAACAATCGGAAGTTAACGATACTCTACAAGTCAAAGAATATAAAAGTGCAATTAAAGCGTCTCTCATTTCATTGTAATGTTTAAAACAATTGGCCTTGAGTGTGTGTCTAGGAATTCTTTTAAATTGTGGATTTAGTGTATTTTGGTTAAATGTCTCTACATTCCTACTCTCAGATTAGGAAAAAGGTAGCTCAATCTTAATAACTAGTTTGTCCATTTTCCGACGAACAATTTTGGGATCATAGGGGTGGCTATCTATTTGTCCATTCCTATGGTTAATTTTTTGTTGTGATTATTGGTCTTGTACTAGTGCCGAGTGAATCGATAAAATGTGTCATTTAATTGTACTAGTTCTATCGCCCTTCTTTCATTTGTAAATCTTGCTACAAGTTTTATAAATCTTATGTCATATATTAGGATTCTCCTCGTCGGGGATAAAATCATAAAATTTGTGTCAATCACTAGTTTTACATCTAGTTTTTCTACTATAAATGGGTTGTGCAGATTCAGTTTTATGTGTTTATGTGTCACTAGTATGCATTTCTTCTTCTATGTCGTGTGGAGGAACACCGTGAGAACCTATGTTAAGCATGAGGTTATATTCGGGTTCTAAGTATGGGATTGTTGATGGCTAACGAGAAGAACTAGCGGAATCTTGTCCACTTTGGCTAAGCCGCTACCTCGTGATCTAGATATGATAAATGGTTTGTAGTATTAGTGTATGTAAAAAAATAATTTCTAGTGTTTTAGTAGTGTAAGTGATGCAAAAAAACACAATATAGGAGGTATATGTCAAAAAAAAATCTAAAAAATAATAGGAGGGTTGAAAAAGAGAGAGTAGTGAATATATATATATATATATATATATATATATATATATATATATATATATATATATATATATATATATATATATATATGGGAAAAAGGGGCATGAGCAACTTGCTCATTTAGTAAATAAGCAATTGATGATGTGGCATGCATGTGATTGGAAAATCCATAAAAGGGTTAGTTGTCCAATGTATCACATGCATGCCACATAATCAATTGCTCATTTACTAAATGAGCAAGTTGCTCATATCCCTTTTACCATATATATATATATATATATATATATATATATATATATATATATATATATATATATATATTAAAGCTACAACAAAAATAAAAGGATGACAGGGTTGAGAAAATTTGACATCGAACTTTGCGAATAATCGTATATAAAAATGAGATAGAAAATAATATTAGATGTAGACGTAGTCGATGGAGTTTGTAGTAGACGTAGTCACGTAGTCATAGAAAGAGAGAGAGAGATATTCTTTGTTGAGAGAGTTTGTAGTAGACGTAGTTGAGAGTGTTGAATCAACAAGATATGATTATGATCGAAATTTAGAGTTTGTACGATCGAAATTATCCACTTCTTTGTTGCTTGCTTCTTTATTGAACTTTTTTTTATTGAATTGATTAGTAGTAGAGAGAGTAAGAGAGTAAGATTTGAAGAAAAAAATTTTGAAGTTAGGGAATTTTAATAGGCAACCCCTGTAGGGATTGGGGCGTCAACCAACGCCTGTTGTCGTAGCGGAACTAATTAGAGCAATGAGGAAGTTGAAGTAGATGAGACGAATAAATTGAGCAAGCAAGTAGATCCACCAAACTAACACAAACACACCGATGACTTATTGATGAACACAATATTATTCACATTTAGGAGCAATAATCTTAATGCAATTAGACATTTAAAAGCTCTATATGTGGTATTTAACTCTTATTTTCTCTTTTCTATAGGAAACAGCCTAAAACAGAGAAACGAAGCAGATTCAGGATTTTAAAGATGATACACAGAAAACTGCAGCTCATCGGTCGACTGGTCCCTTACAACAGGCGACTGCCCAGAGAAGTTGATTTTCAACAGCCACTCGGTGCAGTCGACTTACTCCAAAACACAGCCGACTTGTATGATCAATTATGAAATCCTCAGAAGTCTCGACACAGTCGACTGGTTCGAAGACAAGTCGACTGGTAGGCGGCAGAGTTAAAAGATAAGATATTTGAAGATTCGTCCAAATCTAATCCAAATCAGAACAGAAAAGGAAGAATAGAAGAAAAGAGAAAGAAATAATACGCAGAGTAACGAGGAAGGAAATAAATAAAAGAAAAGGACTATTCTATAAAAAGAAGAGTGCAAACCCTAATTCTCTAGCCGTGATCTATAAATACCAACCAAGAAGCATTATTCGGGGGCTCTCGATCGATCTCTCTCTCTCACGCCCCTCCGCACACACCATCAACCGGATCACAAGAGTCCAGAATCATCAACATATCAACCGAGAGCAATACTTTATCAGCATAGAAGAAGGAGAAAGGAGATCAAGTACAAAGAAGAGAACGGCCGGTCGACTGTGTGACAGCCAGCCGATCCATCTAGCCGAACTACATCAGTTTATTCCTTCTCTTTCTAATTCTTTTATGTTAATCATGTATTCGAACCTGTTGATCAATAAAAGTCTTATTATGTGGAACTAATTGTATAGTTGGGAAGATTGAAGCCGTAGTTATGTAATGCTAAGTTCTTCTGAATGTTACTCTTTTACTTATTGATTAAACCTGATTAAAAGAATAACAATTTACATGAATCAAACTTGTTCAGATGTTCTAAGGGCAGTCGACTGAAGTGACAGCCAGTCGACTGACATACAGAACCTAAGATTATCAAGTTGTGCAGTGTAGATCTGAAGCTGTTATATGAGCATATTGAGACGACCCGTATCTCGTGATCATAACTAGTGACACAGGAGTCCTTAGGGGTTCTTGGTTTAATCAACTTGAGGGATCTAGATCTGATACCAATTTCTAGGACCTTGAGTGTTTGTTCGTTTCCACTGTTCTTATGTTTTCTTTAAGTGCAACTTAGTAGACACCATGCTAAATACTTAATGAAAGAAACGAATTAGAGTAGATACCATGCCTAATTCTTGGCTTAGGGAAACATTACTTTAAGGAGTAGATACCATGCCCTTGAAGAGAACAAACATGAGTAATAAGAAGAAGTTCAGAAGGTGACTTAGCATTATTGACTATTGGTGGAGATCTAAACCCAACTACTTAATAAATATTTGTGATTCAGCATTTCTTAATTTAGTTTTAATCTTTTCATCTCTTTTAGACTTTTGGAACAACTCTTTATGATTCTTATTCTTTTTATTGATTAGTAAGTTAATTTCTACAATCTCTGTGGGATCGACCCTTGCTATTGCTACGCTTCTATAAACGATTCGTGCACTTGCGAGGTTTTTAATTTGTGTCTAGTTTATCTATTTATTTAGATCATCTAGATTGCACAACAAGTTTTTGGCGCCGCTGCCGGGGATTATTAGCATTTTAACTTACAAATCAGTAAATCTTTTCTTTTATTTTATTTTCTTTTATTAATAAATATCTTCTCTTTTAGGTTACAGGATTTTGGTGGATGCACGGAAGGAGATCACTTCGTCCAGAGCTACTACCTATTGACGCAGAAATAGAACGCACTTTGCACAGACTAGGTAAGCTATTTGCAGCAAACCAGTCGACTGTCGCTACGAACCAGTCGACTGCACAGAGATCCAGTTCACATACAGCAATGGGTGAGGAAATGCCAAATTGAGTGCCAATGCAGGACAAGTTCACGCCTAAGAATATCGAGCAACCTTCCTGCATTGCGTATCAACCTAATGTCACAGGGAACATGCATCTATCTCCTCAGTTACTTAGCATGGTTCCCCACTTTAGTGGCAAACCAGATGAAGAGCCTCATCTCCATCTGCAAGACTTTTTCGACCTTTGCAGGACACAAAGCATCCAAGGGCTTACCCCTGAACAAATCAGGTTAATCTTGTTTTCTTTTTCTTTAAAACTTAATGCTAAGTTGTGGTATAATTCCTTGGAACCAGGATCAATTAATTCATGGGAGCAATTGGCGACAAAATTCTTGAAAGAGTTCTTTCCAGCCCAAAAGACCAAACAATTGAAAAGGGAGATTCAACTCTTCCAACAAAAAGATGGAGATTTATTCTTTGAAGCATGGAAAGATTTCAAGAACAAACTTCTCAAGTGTCCTACACACAACATGCCTAAAGATGATCAGGTACAAGCATTTTATGAAGGTTTAAATGATACTAATAAAGCAATTGTGGATTCAGCTTGCAACGGGATCTTAATGAGGAAAAGCGGTGAGGAGGCCATTGAATTATTTGAAGAACTTAGCGAGAACTCACCGCAATTCTCAACAAGGGGAAGAGGCATTTCTAAAAAGCAGGGAGTTTATGAAATTTCTGGTAGTAATAACATACAAGTGGAAATGGCAAACATGAATAAAAAAATTGATATGCTTGTTAATGCAATGACAACAATGGGCAATGCGAAAAATCTAACAAAAGAAATTTGTGCTATTTGTTCTCATTGTGATCATACAACTGATACATGTCCCATGTCTTCATTCACAGATCAGGAGCATGCAAACTATGTGGGGCAAGGAGTGTTTCCACCAAAGAACAACCCATTCTCGAGCACATACAACCCAGGGTGGAGGAACCATCCAAATTTCTCATGGAGCAACAATCAAGGAACCCAATCTTCACAAGGACATGCACGGAACTTCCAAATGGGAAGTGGATTTGATAGGCCAGTTCAAGAAGAGAAGAAGTTGGATTTTGAATCCACCGTTCTTCAATTGCTCCAACAACAACATCAAACAAGCAACCAACAAGGGCAAGCAATTCAGAAATTGGAAACCCAAATCGGGCAAATCGCAAAGGAGTTGAGTGAGAGAAAGGCAGGAGAACTCCCTTCACAAACCATACCAAATCCTAGAGGCCAAGAACAGCTCAAATCAGTAACAACTCTTAGAAGTGGTAAGACAATTGAGAACAAAATTGGAACACACACAGAAGAAGCAGAAACACAACCATCAAAAGTTTTGGGTTCCAACAAGGTAAGTGAAAAAGAAAGGACAATTTCGCCACCATTCCCTCAAAGGTTAGTCAAGCAAAAGAAAGAACATTTATTTGACATCTTTGAAACTCTCAGATAGGTAGAAATTAATATCCCCCTACTTGATGCTATTAAACAAATTCCTTCTTATGCTAAATTTTTGAAAGAGTGTTGTACTCACAAAAGAACATTTCAGGTTAGGGAGGATGTGGCTTTGACAGAGGAAGTGAGTGCTGTTTTATTTAGGAAATTACCTCCCAAATTAAAGGACCCAGGTAATTTTACCATTCCTTGTAGGATTGGTGAGCACTTCTTTGAGAAAGCACTACTAGACTTGGGGCAAGCATCAATCTTCTCCCATACACCGTCTATGAAAAGCTAGGATTGGGGGAACTCCAACCAACATCCATCACGTTGCAGTTGGCGGATCGCAGCATCAAAAGACCTAGAGGTATTTTGGAAGATGTCCTAGTTCAGGTAAACGATTTCATTTTGCCTGCTGATTTTGTTGTGTTAGACATAGAGGACTCTTCAATGCCATCTTCTCTACCAATCATTTTAGGTAGGCCCTTTATGAGTACGGCTGATATAAAAATTTGTGTTAAAAAGGGTACTATAAGCATGAAAATAAATGGAGAGAAGGTTGAATTTAAAATGTTTGATACACTAAAATTACCATATGATGATCATGAATGCTATAATGTTGATGTGGTGCAGGAGATTGTTGATCAAACATTTCAGGTACATAGCATAGAACCACTGCAAGCTGCAATTACACAGTCTCTAACATTGTCTAATGTTGAACAGGAACACAATGACTGGAGGATAGCAGAAACAGTACATCACCTTGAAACCCCAAGGTCATATGCAGGTAAACTCGCACCGGCATTTGAAAATATTGTGACTGATGAAATTTGTGTTTCCTCGGATCAGTCGACTGGCGGACAGGATAAGTCGACTGACCCGACCACAATCAGGAACCAGTCGACTGCACCGAGACTTCCAGACATAGAGCTTAAGCAGTTGCCCGACCATTTGAAGCATGCATATTTGGGCGAGAACCAGACGCTACCAGTGATAATTGCTGCAAACTTAAGTGCACAGGAAGAAGAGAAGTTGCTGAGGGTACTCCGAGAACACAAAGATGCAATAGGATGGACCATTGCAGATATCAAGGGAATAAGTCCAGCCAAGTGCATGCATAAAATACTTCTTGAAGACAACGCAAAACCAAGCAGGGAAGCACAGAGAAGGCTTAACCCACACATGAAGGAAGTGGTAAGAGCAGAGATTTTGAAGCTACTAGATGTTGGCATCATTTACCCGATCTCAGATAGCAAGTGGGTGAGCCCTATACATGTGGTGCCTAAGAAAAGTGGAGTCACAGTGGTGAAGAATGAAGAGAATGAGCTTATCCCTACGAGAGTGACCACAGGATGGAGGGTATGCATTGATTACAGGAAACTAAATAACGAAACCAGGAAAGATCACTTCCCTCTTCCTTTTATTGATCAAATGTTAGAAAGATTAGCAGGATATAGTCATTATTGTTTTTTAGATGGTTATAGTGGCTATAATCAAATTGCTATTGCTCCAGAAGATCAAGAAAAAAACCACTTTTACATGTCCTTTTGGTACTTTTGCATACAGGAGGATGCCCTTTGGATTGTGCAATGCACCAGCTACATTTCAGAGATGCATGATGAGTATATTCTCAGACATGGTGGAAAGGTTCATCGAGGTATTTATGGATGATTTTAGTGTTTTTGGATCTTGTTTTGATGAATGCCTTAACCATTTGCAGCTTGTGCTTAAGAGATGTGAAGAATGCAATTTAGTGCTGAATTGGGAAAAGTGCCATTTTATGGTACAACAAGGTATTGTGTTAGGACATGTGGTGTCAAAAAGAGGCATAGAGGTAGACAAAGCGAAAATCGATATAATATCAAAACTACCCCCTCCCACTACAGTCAAGGGTGTTAGGAGTTTTCTTGGACATGCAGGGTTCTATAGACGATTTATAAAAGATTTCTCAAAAATCTCCAAACCCCTTTGTGACTTATTGACTAAGGATGTTGAGTTTGCATGGACAGAAGAGTGCACAAATGCTTTTATCACATTGAAAAATCTTCTCATTTCTGCACTTATTATCATGGCACCAGATTGGAGCTATCCTTTCGAGCTCATGTGTGATGCAAGTGATTATGCTTTAGGAGCTGTTTTAGGTCAGAGAATCAATAAGGTACCCCATGTTATTTACTATGCTTCTCGAACTTTAAACGATGCACAGCTAAATTATTCCAGAACTGAAAAAGAAATGTTAGCTGTTATTTTTGCTGTAGAGAAGTTTAGATCATATTTAATTGGTTCTAAAGTTACTGTTTTCATTGACCATGCTGCTTTGAGATATTTGTTTGCTAAAAAGGATGCTAAGCCTAGGTTGATCAGATGGGTGCTGTTGCTTCAAGAATTCGATCTTGAAATTAGAGATAAAAAAGGAAGTGACAATGTTGTGGCAGATCACATGTCCAGACTGCTGCAGAAGGAAGAGGGAAGTGTGCCCCCACTGAATGAAAATTTTCCAGATGAACAGTTATTTGAAATAAATATACCACGGGGGCAGTCGACTGGTAACGAAACTAGTCGACTGGTATCTCACTGCTCATATTGTCCATGGTTTGCAGATATTGTAAATTATCTCACTGCTCATGTTTTCCCTCCAGGTATGACAAGCCAGGAAAGAAAAAGACTGGTGGCCATGTGCAGGCACTATTATTGGGATGATCCTTATTTGTTCAAATTTTGCACCGACCAAATTATAAGACGATGTGTGGCAGAGGAAGAGCAATTGAGTATTCTACAACATTGCCACCAATATGCATGTGGAGGACATTTTGGACCGAAAAGAACAGCACTCAAGGTATTACAATCTGAATTTTATTGGCCTAATGTATTCAAAGATGCTTTTTCTTTTTGCAGGACCTGTGACAAATGCCAAAGGACAGGCAACATCTCTTCTAGAAATCAGATGCCACTGCAAAACATCCAAGTAATCGAGCTTTTGATGTTTGGGGAATCGACTTCATGGGTCCCTTTCCTAGCTCATTTGGTTATTTATATATTCTCGTTGGTGTCGATTATGTGTCTAAATGGGTCGAGGCTGTCCCCTCAAAAACTAATAATCACAAAGTTGTCGTCAAGTTTTTGCAGGAGAACATTTTCACTAGATTTGGTACACCACGGGCAATAATTAGTGATGGAGGGAGCCACTTCAATAACTTTCCATTTGCTTCTTTGATGAAGAAATATGGTATCACACATAGAGTGGGCACCCCATATCATCCTCAAACTAGTGGGCAGGTGGAGATTAGCAACAGAGAAATCAAGAGCATTTTGGAAAAGACAGTCAACACAAGGAGAAAGGATTGGTCGCTACGCTTAAATGATGCATTATGGGCCTACAGAACCGCATACAAGACACCCATCGGCATGTCACCATACCGTTTGGTTTTTGGAAAAGCCTGTCATCTACCAGTGGAGTTGGAACATAAAGCCTATTGGGCCATTAAAAGGTTCAATTTCGATATGAAACAAGTAGGCGACAAAAGAAGATTGCAATTAAATGAGCTTGAAGAGTTGAGGCACGATGCATATGAAAATGCAAAATTGTACAAGGAAAGGACCAAGATGTACCATGACAAACAGCTAGCAAGGAAGGAGTTTTATGAAGGACAGATGGTATTAATATACAACTCAAGATTAAGACTTTTTCCAGGTAAGCTCATGTCAAGATGGTATGGCCCATACATTGTCACAAAAGTCTTTCCACATGGTGCACTGGAAGTTCATAGCAAAGAGAAGAATCAAACATTTAAGGTGAATGGGCATAGGGCGAAGCCATACATAGAGATGAGCATAGAACCGCAAGAGGAAGATGTGAATCTTCAAACCATTCACTACATTGCATGACCTCATCAAGTCTAGCTGAAGACAGAAAACACAGCGCTTATTGGGAGGCAACCCAATTTTCAGGGGAGTATTTATACTTTCCTTTCATTTTCTTTTCGTTATTCATTTTTTAATTTATTTTCAGTCTCTCCTTCTTACTAGATGGTAACATATGCCTATATTTTAAGCTTTGCGCGAACATTGAGGACAATGTTCCATCTAAGTATGGGGGTCTTAGTTAGTTATAGTTGGAGTCATTTGATTTGTTCTAGGATAAACAATTTCTTATAAAGTAAGAGTAAGGATACTTATTTACTTTAGGATTGTTGAGTTTCAGAATTCCCTACAAAATTATATGAGTCATGCGATTATACATAATAAACAAATGTGATGCTTTTTCCGGTGATTATTCCCTTTGGATCTAGTCCTAAATTGAGTTTAAGTAAATAGAGTGATAATATATATATATATATATATATATATATATATATATATATATATATATATATATATATATATATATATATATATATATATTTGAATAAAGTCAATCTACTCCAATGTTTTGAGTGCTTAGTAACTAGGGGTATTCATCACCAATGTTTACCTTTACGTCAAACGGCAACTTGAAATATGAGTATGCAAAGCACTTTAAAGTTTGTGACTCGCTGAGTAACCGGGTGGATTCATCACAAATGTTTTGCATTCGCGTCAAAAGGCAAGTGACAACTTTAGAGAAGGAACTAAAAAAAAAAAAAAAAAAAACTCTAGTTTGCTACTCGGTTTGTAGTAGAGAAAAGGGATAATCACAGATTGAGTAGTTAATTGCATGACAAGTGTGGTTGAGTTTGGAGTTATGAATAAACAATTGCACTAGAGGAAGTGGGTATGTTTAATTTTACTTGTCTGAAATTGTTTATAGTTTATATGTTGATAAGAATTCTTGGTGGTTGAGAGTACTATTATTTTCCCCTTATTCATAAATTCACTTTTTGCTTGAGGACAAGCAAAAGCTAAGTTTGGGGGTATTTGATGAACACAATATTATTCACATTTAGGAGCAATAATCTTAATGCAATTAGACATTTAAAAGCTCTATATGTGGTATTTAACTCTTATTTTCTCTTTTCCATAGGAAACAGCCTAAAATAGAGAAACGAAGCATATTCAGGATTTTAAAGATGATACACAGAAAACTGCAGCTCATCGGTCGACTGGTCCCTTACAACAGGCGACTGCCCAGAGAAGTTGATTTTCAACAGCCACTCGGTGCAGTCGACTTACTCCAAAGCACAGCCGACTTGTATGATCAATTATGAAATCCTCAGAAGTCTCGACACAGTCGACTGGTTCGAAGACAAGTCGACTGGTAGGCGGCAGAGTTAAAAGATAAGATATTTGAAGATTCGTCCAAATCTAATCCAAATCAGAACAGAAAAGGAAGAATAGAAGAAAAGAGAAAGAAATAATACGCAGAGCAACGAGGAAGGAAATAAATAAAAGAAAAGGACTATTCTATAAAAAGAAGAGTGCAAACCCTAATTCTCTAGCCGTGATCTATAAATACCAACCAAGAAGCATTATTCGGGGGCTCTCGATCGATCTCTCTCTCTCACGCCCCTCCGCACACACCATCAACCGGATCACAAGAGTCCAGAATCATCAACATATCAACCGAGAGCAATACTTTATCAGCATAGAAGAAGGAGAAGGGAGATCAAGTACTAAGAAGAGAACGGCCGGTCGACTGTGTGACAGCCAGCCGATCCATCTAGCCGAACTACATCAGTTTATTCCTTCTCTTTCTAATTCTTTTATGTTAATCATGTATTCGAACCTGTTGATCAATAAAAGTCTTATTATGTGGAACTAATTGCATAGTTGGGAAGATTGAAGCCGTAGTAATGTAATGCTAAGTTCTTCTGAATGTTACTCTTTTACTTATTGATTAAACCTGATTAAAAGAATAACAATTTACATGAATCAAACTTGTTCAGATGTTCTAAGGGCAGTCGACTGAAGTGACAGCCAGTCGACTGACATACAGAACCTAAGATTATCAAGTTGTGCAGTGTAGATCTGAAGCTGTTATATGAGCATATTGAGACGACCCGTATCTCGTGATCATAACTAGTGACACAGGAGTCCTTAGGGATTCTTGGTTTAATCAACTTGAGGGATCTAGATCTGATACCAATTTCTAGGACCTTGAGTGTTTGTTCGTTTCCACTGTTCTTATGTTTTCTTTAAGTGCAACTTAGTAGACACCATGCTAAATACTTAATGAAAGAAACGAATTAGAGTAGATACCATGCCTAATTCTTGGCTTAGGGAAACATTACTTTAAGGAGTAGATACCATGCCCTTGAAGAGAACAAACATGAGTAATAAGAAGAAGTTCAGAAGGTGACTTAGCATTATTGACTATTGGTGGAGATCTAAACCCAACTACTTAATAAATATTTGTGATTCAGCATTTCTTAATTTAGTTTTAATCTTTTCATCTCTTTTAGACTTTTGGAACAACTCTTTATGATTCTTATTCTTTTTATTGATTAGTAAGTTAATTTCTACAATCTCTGTGGGATCGACCCTTGCTATTGCTACGCTTCTATAAACGATTCGTGCACTTGCGAGGTTTTTAATTTGTGTCTAGTTTATCTATTTATTTAGATCATCTAGATTGCACAACAAGTTTTTGGCGCCGCTGCCGGAGATTGTTAGCATTTTAACTTACAAATCAGTAAATCTTTTATTTTATTTTATTTTCTTTTATTAATAAATATCTTCTCTTTTAGGTTACAGAATTTTGGTGGATGCACGGAAGGAGATCACTTCGTCCAGAGCTACTACCTATTGACGCAGAAACAGAACGCACTTTGCACAGACTAGGTAAGCTGTTTGCAGCAAACCAGTCGACTGTCGCTACGAACCAGTCGACTGCACAGAAACCCAGTTCACATACAGCAATGGGTGAGGAAATGCCAAATCGAGTGCCAATGCAGGACAAGTTCACGCCTAAGAATATCGAGCAACCTTCCTGCATTGCGTATCAACCTAATGTCACAGGGAACATGCATCTATCTCCTCAGTTACTTAGCATGGTTCCCCACTTTAGTGGCAAACCAGATGAAGAGCCTCATCTCCATCTGCAAGACTTTTTCGACCTTTGCAGGACACAAAGCGTCCAAGGCCGCACGATCTAACTTGGAGTTGATGATTGGACTGAAATGACCTAACAAATCGAGGCTCAAAACGAATACAGTGCCGCAGGCGGTCGACCGTCCAACAAGACCGGTCGACCGTCCAACAAGACCGGTCGACCGTACCACTCTCTGACAAGACCTGTACTACGAGCAGTCGGAGGGTGCGGTCGACCGTAACTTGGGATAGTCGAACGCAACTAAGTCTGCACCTTGCTGCTGCTGTTTTTCCTTCTACTCACTTGGACGCTTTGACCTCCATGCTTCATCTTACCTTCTTCTAATCTGAATAACGAGTATTCAAGACACAATCCTAACAAACTCCACCTTGGATTCCATACGAGTGTTATCACATGATGTGTTATTCATCTCCAAACTCAAATAAATTCCACTTGCAAAGAAAACTTAGAACAATAGCTTCTTCTTCTAGTTGAAATGATCTCCACCCAATCTCACCAATTCCAATATACCCCTTCAAGGGTACACCTCCGTAGATGTACTCACGAAGTTGCCAAACTTCGCACGAACTCCACCTACCCTTAGGCTTTCTCCACCTCTCGATGATATTTGAACGTCATGGACTTGTCTCGATGAATCTAGTTGCGGCAAACTAGCCGAGCTTGCGAGAATAACGGGAAAAGAAGCAACACTTGCACAAGTATTTCGGATTCTCCAAAGCTTGTAGAGATTGTTTTGGCTTGACCCAACCACTCTCATACCTCTAATCACCTTACGACGACCTTGAAAAACAGATAGAACTCCATATCGAGCTGTGTACCTGCAGTCCCGTGCATCAAGAGTTCCCAAGAAAATTAGATTCTGTTTCAGCAGAGTAATATGTAAAACATCCCTTAAAGTGAACATGTTTAGACCTGGCATCTTCAACTCCACTGTCCCCTCACCCACTACTTCACAAATCTCCCCAGTTCCCGTTGTCACACAATGCCCCGTAGTCAACTTATAAGTAGAAAACAATTCCCTCTTCGAGCAAATATGAGAAGAACTCCTTGAGTCAAGAAACCAACTAGAATCCATTTCTAAAGAATTTGAAAAAAGAAGACACGAATCACCTAAATCAAAGGCACTAACCATATTAGCGGCTGAATTCCCATTCTTTGCGCTCTCCTGATTCTACAATTTCTAACAGTCTTTCTTGATATGCCCTGACCTCTTGCAATATCGGCAACGGATCGAATCCTTTTGCAAAGCACTTTGTCTTCCCCCTGAAGGACCATCCACTGCTAGACAACTTGTGGGAATAGACGGTGATTTTTGAGTCTCCTTCCTAAGTTGATTTTCCTTCAATGCTTTGATTACACCATCTACCAAAATACTCTCCTTGGCAGATTTACCGTGTAGCATGGTAGTGATCAAAGTCTCGTACGAATCTGGCATTAAATATATCAGGTTGAAAGCTTTAACTTCCTCACACACATCTGCGTTGATCGCCTTAAGTTCAGATAATACCTTATTAAACTTTGTAATGTGATCTTGGAGATCGGTACCTTCCTTCATAGATAAATGGAACAACTTCCTCTTCCAATGCATCCGATCTAATAACGATGAAGCAGAGCAGTCATCTATGAGTTTTTCTCACAAATTTGCTGCATCAGTTTCTTCAAGAAATCGGCACTTGACCTCGTCCGCCAAGGATAGTCGGATCAGACTTATGGCTCTTTCACGAATATCTTTCAACCGTTATCCTTCATATCAGTTGGCTTTTCTTTGTTCTTAACAGCTAACTGCAAACGTTCTTGAATAAGGACATCATACATGTCAGTCTTCCAAAGATTAAAATTGATCTTTCCATCGAACTGCTTAATCTTCAAAATACTGTGGCCTGTCACCAAGGGACTCGGCAACCTGAAGCTCTGATACCTGTTATTGGGATTGGGGCATCAACCAACGCCCGTTTTTGCAGTGGAACTAAATATAGAAATGAGGAAGTCGAAGTAGATGAGATGAATAAATTGAGCAAGCAAGTAGATCCACCAAGCTAACACAAACACACCGATGACTTATCCCGGTTAGCTTTTGCTTAATTCGGGGGAAAATATAGAGAGATCTAATATTCAACTAGAAGAGATTACAATGAGTTTTTGATTCACTCAATACAAGGAATTAAACTCACCTACCAAGAACTATCTTTCTGTCGAGCCTCTCTTTGCAATGGAGAAAAGAATCTATGAAGTACTACCTCTCATATTGAAGGAATTTACAATATATATAGAAGAATAGAGAGAAAACTAGGTCTAATCTTGATTCTCAGTCGTCCAATATAACCTGAAAAAGAAGTAACTGAATAGGAGCCTGCACGATCTAACTTGGAGTTGAAGATTGGGCTGAAACGACCTAAAAAATCAAGGCCCAAAACGAACACAGCGCCGTGGGCGGTTCGACGATCCAACAAGACCGGTTGACCGTACAACTCTCTGACAAGACCTGTACTAAGAGCGGTTGGGGGGTGCGGTCGACCGCAGCTTGGAACAGTCGACCGCAACTATATCTGCACCTTGCTACTGCTAGTTTTCCCTTCTACTCACTTCGACGCTTCGACCTTCGTGCTTCATCTTACCTTCTTCTAATCTGAACAACGAGTATTCAAGACACAATCCTAATAACCCCCCCCCCCTACCAAAAAAAAAAATCAAAAAACTTACAAAAAAAAACAACCAGTTGTAGCAGCAGGCAGCAACGTTCGACCCGTGTGGATCAAACGTCCCTCAAAATCATAGTTTGGTGGGTGTGTTTCGGTTTTTTATAGGTTGGCGGGTCGGATTGAGCGGTCGAACTTCGATTTTCCCTATCCCGGGTCGACCCGGTAAGGGTTTCGGGTTCAACCCAAACCCGAACTGGGTTAAGGCGGGCCAGATTAAGTGGAGCGGGTCATAGGTGGGTCGCGAATCGACCCAACCTGGATGCCATCCCTACCTGGCCCCCATACGTTAGTCGTATTTATAGTGTTGAGCAAGGGTGCCAATCGGGTCGATCGGGCCGAGTCAGGTCAAACGCGTGCGGATCGAACCCAAGTCTAGAGAGGTTCGGGTCAGGACGAAAGCATAACCAGGCCGGGCTGAGCTGGGCCGAGTTGGAGAATGGTTGGGTTGACTCGATCGACCCGCGAACTCGGCCGGGTCGTGGGTTGGCCTGGTTGAGATTTTTGATTTTTTAATTTTTTTCAACTAAAAGAAAATTAAAAATTTGTATATACATAATATATAATTATAATAAGAGTCAAAGAGAGAAATTGTGAAAGAAAATTGTATTTAATATTCATTTGAACTTCTATGATTTTTAACAAATTTTTCACATGCAATTTGATAGCTAGATGTTGTTGGTCTTCAATTTGCTATTGTTGTTGTTGTTGTTCTTCGGGAGAGTTTCTTCCACTTGTTGACATATCGAGCTCGATTCCTTGAGTCCTATTTTCAGCCTTCATCCAATTTTTCGTGTACACGAGCATCTCCAAAGATTGTTACTTCAAGCGATTTCTGTAATTTGTTAGAACTCTGCCAATTTGTAGAAAATGTACTTTCTGAAGCAACTGTAGAGACAAGAGGATTTAGTAGATTGTTTTCCATATGTTTAAGAATATTATAAATATGTTTATGTTCTTTCCACCATTGTTGCACATCAATCTTAGCATTAAAACTCTCACTATCTTATTATTTATGCCAAATCAATTCATTTGGTTGATTAGTCCTAGGTTTTTTTGATTGAATTTGAGCAAGTAAATTAAAAGTGGCATCGTCTAATTTACTCTTACCCTTCCCTCTAGAAGTAGAAGAAGAAGTAAATATACTAGTTGTACTACTAGATGCAAAAGTTCTATCATAATAATCATATAAGTTATTCAATGTCGATTCAAAGCTAGCTAAAAATTCATCGAAATCAATTTTAGACTCATCTCCAAGTAAAGTAAAATATATTTCATTCAAACTCCTCGTACCCGCTAATTTGATATGAGGATCCATATTAGTTGCAAGTAAATACAACATAGGAGGATGATGCAGATTCGAAGTTGAGGGAGCCAAGTCCATCAAAGAGAAGGTCTGATCGAGTGAGGAGGATACCAAACAGGTTATTGGATTAGAAGGAAATGTTGCGCTCTGCATGTAAAAAGATAAATAATGTATAACTGAATTATGTTAGACAGTTAGGGGGATGAAGACACCTGGCATGTAATAATTGGTGGGATCAGTTTGGGTGTAAAAGATTAGTATAAATAAGAGGGGATTGTAATAGAGAGGCTGTAGCGCTCCGAATTTCAATAATAGAAATAAGGGACATAACTCCAGTGTTACCGCTGATTTCGGTGTGGGGGTAAACAGATAAGATTTGTGAGTTCGAGAAAACCTGAACAGATGACTCAAGCCTCCTTGCTCCTGCCGCAACCTGCAAAGAAGTGCGAAACATCGGGGTTGATTCCGGTTACGCACCCTCCGGCGCTCTTGTCAGTAATCAGTGGTGATCAAAGAAAGAACTTAAGGTGTGAAAAGAGTGATTAACCTGTGACAATTGTAGGTTGGAGGTATTTATAGCTGCCATAGGAGTGAAGTTAGGGGCCTGATTTCCTGTCCAACTGTTAGGAGTAAAATCCTCCCAATCAGTTTAGGAAACTAATCCCTAATCCCCAGGTGAGAGGGTAACTGTCAATCAAGCCCTTTGATTTGGTCAAATCAGTGACCTTGATTCCCTCTTGTTGGGTCGGGCTTGTATCGGGTCGGAACCCGTACCCGGCTAAGGCGGATCCATTCGCGGGTTATTGGTTCTTTGCAAAGGAGACCCGGTACCCGCTTCGGACCCGTTTTCCCGTGGAATTACCATTTTACCCCCCGGGCATCAAGATTCGTGCCTGATTTTGGGCGGTCCTGATTGAACCCCGATTTTAGCCATATCACAAGCCCCCCACTCCCGAAGGCTGAGCTTGATCGGCCTTTGGGGAGTAGTTCATGTTGTTCTAATGGCCGGTGGGGTTGTATCGGAGTCAAAGTGAGAGGCTGCGAATCTCGAGGGAGGTAGTGTGGTGATTCCTCATGATTAGGTGGTGTTCTTGCATGAATATCTTCTCAGCTTTGTAATCTCTCGACGAACAGTTCGGTCGTTTCCCTCTGTTGGGAGTCGCGCTTACCGGCGTCACAACTCCGACCCCTCCCAGAGCTCGATGGCCAGGATGTCGAGGCCTGAGATTGGTTCGGCGATTCTTTCCAATGGGGAGGGGGACCTCGGCGTGGTCGCGAGCCTAGAAAGGGGGCTCGTCGAAGTCCGAAGGCCAGATCTCCCACGTAGAGGGGGTCGGAGCCAAGAGCGTTTGGCAGTCATCGTCGACTTCAGGCCCATACTATGGTCAGTGGCAAGAATGCTCGGTGCGGGTGCCGAACTCACGCCCGTAATACGGTCGGTGGCAAGAATGCTCGGTAGCTTGTGCCGAGGCTTGAGACTTGTTGATTTTTGGGTGGTCTTGACTGCCGAACTCAAGCCCGTAATACGGTCGGTGGCAAGGATGCTCGGCGTGGGCGCCGAACTCACGCCCGTAATACGATCGGTGTCAAGAACGCTCGGCAGCTGGTGCCGAGGCTTGAGACTTGTTGATTTTTGGGTGGTCTTGACTGCCGAACTCAAGCCCGTAATACGGTCGGTGGCAAGGATGCTCGGCGTGGGCGCCGAACTCATGCCCGTAATACGGTCGGTGTCAAGAACGCTCGGCAGCTGGTGCCGAGGCTTGAGACTTGTTGATTTTTTGGTGGTCTTGACTGCCGAACTCAAGCCCGTAATACGGTCGGTGGCAAGAATGCTCGGTGCGGGTGCCGAACTCACGCCTGTAATACGGTCGGTGTCAAGAACGCTCGGCAGCTGGTGCCGAGGCTTGAGACTTGTTGATTTTTTAGTGGTCTTGACTGCCGAACTCAAGCCCGTAATACGGTCGGTGGCAAGAATGCTCGGTGCGGGTGCCGAACTCACGCCCGTAATACGGTCGGTGTCAAGAACGCTCGGCAGCTGGTGCCGAGGCTTGAGACTTGTTGATTTTTTGGTGGTCTTGACTGCCGAACTCAAGCCCGTAATACGGTCGGTGGTAAGAATGCTCGGCGCGGGTGCCGAACTCACGCCCGTAATACGGTCGGTGTCAAGAACGCTCGGCAGCTGGTGCCGAGGCTAGAGACTTGTTGATTTTTTGGTGGTCTTGACTGCCGAACTCAAGCCCGTAATACGGTCGGTGGCAAGAATGCTCGGCGCGGGTGCCGAATTCACGCCCGTAATACGATCGGTGTCAAGAACGCTCGGCAGCTGGTGCCGAGGCTTGAGACTTGTTGATTTTTTGGTGGTCTTGACTGCCGAAATCAAGCCCGTAATACGGTCGGTGGCAAGAATGCTCGGCGCGGGTACCGAACTCACGCCCGTAATACGGTCGGTGTCAAGAACGCTCGGCAGCTGGTGCCGAGGTTTGAGACTTGTCGATTTTGACAAAGCAGAGGAAGTTGAAAGAATTTTCGCTCTCTTCGAAAAAGTTTTGGGAATCCATGTTTGAGGAGAAAGCGGCCGGTATTGACTGCCGAACTCAAGCCCATAATACGGTCGGTGGCAAGAACGCTCGGCGCGGGTGCCGAACTCACGCCCGTAATACGGTCGGTGTCAAGAACGCTTGGCAGCTGGTGCCGAGGCTTGAGACTTGTCGGTTCTGACGGATGTGACAGCTTCTGGATTTCTGACAGATATGACGTCCATTAATGCTGCGTCCCCTGGGCTTCTGCTGAGGGGACTGTCATTAATGAGCCGTTCGGCCAGGCGTGGCAAACAAGGCGACGATTAGAGTCGCCTTTTGTCGTTTTGTGGGAGTGGGCCTGTGGTAAAGGCCCATTAACCTCGATTGACGCGCTGGCTCCTCTATAAAACCCTCACCCCCTCTTCATTTTTCACTTTTCAACTCTTCGCTCTGGTGTTTTGGTTTGTTCTTGCTGGAGCTCCAGGTGATCGCTGATCTTTTTCCGGCGAGCTTTCCGACGACATCTCCCTTCAAGGTAACTTATATTTTAGTTTCTAAACATGTCTGTCTCCGTCTCCTCTTCTTCGTCCGAGCCCTCCCTTGAAGTCCCCGAAGCTCCGACCTCTAGCCGACCTCACAAAAGCAAGAAGGTGTTCGGCAAAGATTCTGTTGTGGTGGAACCGAAGCGCATGGGGGAGTTCGGTAGATTACCGGGGCCGCTGACTGGGCTTCACAGGGTTCGGGAACTTCCGGAGGAGGACGCCGAACGCATTGTGTACGGGAGGGCCCGGTCATTCGAGGAGAATGCGGCGGGGGAGATGACAGAGGCCGACGAGACGGTGTCGATCCTTAGCGAAGAGGACTTGGGAGTGATCCGAAACTGCTTTCAGATCCCGGAGGAGTACGAGCTTATGTTGCCGGGTCCCGGGGTTAGGGCCAACTCGCCGATGCCGGTGACCGTGTGTTGCTGGCCGGTCGACGCCTTTATCGCCGGGGCTCGGCTGCCTCTCCATCCGTTCGCGGTTGCTGTATTAAGCTGGCTCGGGGTCAGCCCCATCCAACTTATGCCGAACGCATGGAGAGTAATAAACGGCTTCGTACTTCACTACCAAGCCGCTGGGATTCAGCCGGAGCTGAACGTGCTTCGGACCATCTACCAGCTGCACCAAGGGAACAGGTCGGCGTTCCGGTACTATCTGACTCCGAGGCACGGTGGCAGGCTCGTCGTGTGCCCCGATTCCATCAAGTACTGGCGCGAGAAGTTTCTTCTGGTGCGTAGCACGGAGGCCTGGCCCATCCCTGTTAGTTGGGTGGAAGGCGTGCCGAAGAAGGTGAAGGCGCTGCCGAGACTTCGGCCCGAAGAGGAGGAGGCTGTACGAATACTCCTGGGTCGGCCGAAGCTTGACTGGAGGGAGCTGACCGAGGACGTCCTGTTTAAGGGAGGGCTCGTTCATGCAGATCCCAGTACGCGGCTTCCTTTATTCATTGTCGTTGTTTTACTTCTTGCGCTTCATTTTTCATGACTTGTTCCGAACTAATCAACTTGTCTCATGGTGCAGAGTCTATGGATTATCAGACGGTGTTGGCGCTGAGGGCAGGCCTCGCCAACAAGGCACCGAAGAAGAGGAAGAGGGTGGTCTCCAAGCTGCCGACGGCTAAGGCTCCGAAGGTTACCGAGGTGACTGAGGAGGTGGAGATCCTGGAGAGCCCGGCTCCTGAGGGCGGGGTTGCTTCGACGTCGACCAGGGTCAGCGAATTTCCCATCGCCGCTGCTCTCAATATGGCGACGCCGCCGCTGACGAGGGTGGCCGAGGACCTGCTGACCGAGGCTCACAAAAGGATCCACGTTCCGGACTGGCAAGTTCGGAAGCATGACGGGTTCCTCGGCAATTCTTTGGCGAGCATGGAGGCCGTCAAGCACCTCGCCACGCCGAAGGATCGGGCGGCCATGCAGGCCGGACAGGAGGGAGACGACGTTATCGAGATAGCGCGCTCGGCGGTGTCGGTGAGCGTTGGATCTATCCCCCCCCTTTTCATGCCGACCTTCTTAAGTTAAAATTTTTATGACTTCCTTGACTTCTAATTGCAGATCGTCGTCCATTTTGGGCACCTTACCGAGAGGCTGGCAGCCCAGGAGAAGGAGATGAAGGAGTCCGACCAAGCTCGGAAGGAGAAGGCCCAGATTAGGAACGAGCTCGACAAGCTCGAGCTGAATTTTGAGGCGAAGTCGGCGAGGGTTGCCTACCTCGAGGACAGGGTCGTGACGCTGGAGGGCAATCTTCTTTAGCAAAAGGAGGAGGCGGCCAGGCAGTTGGCGGAGGCGGCCGAGGCCAAAGCGGCGGCGGTGAAGCAGGCGGAGGATGCGACCTTGGAGAAGGCGCAAGGCTTCCTCGCCCAGAACATGGCCAAGGCCTTCGCCGATGCTCTCGCCCGAGTGACGGAGGCCTACCCCACCGTGGACTGCTCGGGTTGGAGGTTGTTCCCGGGGCACGTTGAAGGCTTCGACCCCGAATCGGAGGGGGAAGAAGAAGAAGAGGAAAGGGGCGATGACGAGCCTGTGGCCGATCCCCCCGTCGGAGTTCAGGGGTCGGTGGTCACCCCATTGGCGACGGTGGCCCCTTCGGAGGTGTCGTCCCCGACCCCCTCTCACCGCCCCGAGAAAGAGGTCGTGCCCTGACTCCGTTTGTTTTTTTTTTGTTTTTGAAGTGTAATGCCTAATAGCAGACTGGCCACCGCTACTTTTTTGAAATGAATGAAAAATACAACTTTTTAGGCTCGATTCATGTCTTTGTCCGTTGACTGTTGAACGCTCGAGCATTTGTTCGAAAGAACCCCCGAAGTCTGGAACTTAGACGACGTCTGAATTTTTGTTGCTTGTTTGCGTTTCTTTTCAGCTCGCGGTGGTAACTCAGGACGTCGAGCGCCCTCGCTCGGGTGGCAAGATCAGGACCGAGGTTGGCTTGGAGGCGACGAGGCTGTGCTTGGCGAAGTGCCGAGAGCGGCTTTTCGAAGTCGAGCTCGGATTGCGCCGAGCCGAGGAAGAGCGGAACCAGCTTCAGCTCATACTTGGTCAGCGAGATCTCGATATCTAGCGCCTGGAGGGCAGGATCGCCGAGATGACCACCTTAGGAGGGAAAGATGGTTCGCCGGTCGCCTTTACCAACGGACTTCGGACCAAGTGCTTTCGCCATACTTTGTCAAAGGTGACGGCGGAGAGGGATGGCCTACTCTCGGAGATCCATCATCTACGAACCGTGGAGACGGAGCTTCGGAAGGAGGGGGAAGTGCTGGCCTCGACGGTGGCCAAGCTGACTACTGAGCGGGATGAGCTTACTGCCGAGGTCGATGTGTTGAAGAGGGCCACGGTGGATAGGGGCATCAAGGTTACCCACCTTCGGCGCCTCGTCGCGAGTCACTCCGATGCCCGGAGTTCCGCAATGCCGCCTCGCTTCGAGGTCGACGTCGGAGACGGCTTGTTGCGAGGCCGGATCTCAGAACTAGAGGCGGAGGTAGCTCGGCTCAAACCACGTTCGGGGCTAATCAATGTCAGGAGCACTTCATGTACTCGTGCGGAGAGCGACCGTGGCATCACATTTTACGAGATGGCGACCCGTCCGCCCCTCGGCCATCCAAGCCCGGGGGATGCGCAAAGTTCCGTGGCCATTTCGTCGAGCGGCGCATCCGTCGGTGTGGCTGCCAGAAGTAGTGTCGAGGACACGTCCCAACTTGCTGGCCTGGGATCGGGTTCCGGAGGCAAACGTCGCCGACCTCAAGTGTCCTTGAAGAGGAGCATCCCTGCGCCTCGGAGGCGTTGATGGCTCCGTGTTCAGCGTCTTGTAATTTTCGCTTTTCAGCATCTTGTAATCTTGATGTATGTAAGGGTTGCTTTTAATAAAATTGGAGTTGATTTAATCGTCGCCGTATTGTAGTTGCCCAATTTTTGCTTTAGTCGTGGAGTTGCGGAACCGAGGTTTGAGACTCGACGTTTTTGGTAGAGCTTTGGTGCCGAACATGAGCCCATAATACGGCCGGTGTCAAGAATGCTCGGCAGCTAGTGCCGAACTCACGCCTGTAATGCGGTCGACGTCAAGAACGCTCGGCAGCTGGTGCCGAGGCTTGAGACTTGTTGATTTTTTGGTGATCTTGACTGCCGAACTCAAGCCCGTAATAAGGTCGGTAGCAAGAATTCTCAGCGCGGGTGCCGAACTCACGCCTGTAATACGGTCGGTGTCAAGAACGCTCGGCGACTGGTGCCGAGGTTTGAGACTTGTTGATTTTTTGGTGATCTTGACTGTCGAACTCAAGCCCGTAATACGGTCGGTGGCAAGAACGCTCGGCGCGGGTGCCGAACTCACGCCCGTAATACGGTCGGTGCCAAGAACGCTCGGCAACCAAGTGTTGGAGTCCGAATCATCATTAATTCAAGGGGTGTGGGAGCATTTCCGAATGGAGAACCACTTCTAGCTCGCTTAGTAGCAAATTTGCGAAGTGGGATCGAACCAAGTGTTGGACTCTGTACCATTCAACGGCTGTAGGAGCAATTCCGAATGGCGAACTACTTCTAGCTCGCTTAGGAGCGAGCTTGCAAAGTAGAATCGAGCCAAGTGTTGGACTCCGAACCATCGTTAATTCAAGGGGTGTGGGAGCAATTCCGAATGGAGAACCACTTCTAGCTCACTTAGTAGCGAACTTGCAAAGTGGAATCGAACCAAGTGTTGGACTCCGTACCATTCAACGGTTGTGGGAGCAATTCTGAATGGCGATCTACTTCTAGCTCGCTTAGGAGCGAGCTTGCGAAGTAGAATCGAGCCAAGTGTTGGACTCCGAACCATTGGTTGAAAATTTAAAAAGCAGATGATAAGAGGGGAGAGGAGCATGCAAATCCACAAATACGAAGGAGTTTTCTTTATTGATAATCGACGGCGAACCGTTTTACATAGTACAACTTATGAAAATGGGTTACAAGTCAGAGGAGAGGAATGGCTCGATATCCTATGATACTTAGAGTGGCGCCGGAGCGCTCTCTTGGTATTTTAGGAGGTGGTCGGCATTCCAGGTCCTCGGAATCTCACTGCCCTTTAGATCTTCAAGACGATATGCTCCGGGCCGAACTACCCTCGTGATCCTGTACGGCCCTTCCCAGTTCGGAGCCAGCTTGCCCTTCTGACTGGGGAAGGATATGGCCAGTTTCCTCAAAACTAAATCCCCTTGCTTAAGGTTGGTGGGTCGGACCTTCTTGTTGTATGCCAACTCGACCCTTCTTCGGTAACTCTGCTGTCGGATCGACGCTCTCTCCCTCAGCTCATCTATCAGATCTAAGTCCGCCCTGAGGTCCCTGGCGTTCTGTTCCTCGTTGTAGGCCGCGAGCCGAGGGGAAGGTATTCCGACCTCGAGAGGTATCACAGCTTCGGACCCGTAGGTGAGGTTGAAAGGGGACTCGCCTGTGGGGGTCCGCTTGCTCGTGCGATAGTTCCACAAGACGTTGGGGAGTTGATCGACCCATAAGCCTTTGGAACTTTTGTCCAGCCTTTTCTTGATGCCTGCGAGGATCTGCCGATTAGCGTTTTCGGCCTGTCCGTTCGACTGAGGGTGGGAAACGGACGAGAAGCGCTGCTGGATGGCGAGGTCGTCGCACAGGGCTCGGAAAGCTGCGCCAGTGAACTGAGTCCCGTTGTCCGTCACGAGGACACGGGGGACGCCGAACCTGCAGATGATGCTCTTCCAGAAGAACTGTACCACCTTGTTCTCGGTTATAGCGGCGAGGGGCTCGGCCTCAACCCACTTCGAGAAGTAGTCGATGGCTACGACCAAGAACTTGAACTGACCCGGAGCCGGAGGGAAGGGCCCTAGTAAGTCCATCCCCCACATTGCGAAGGGGATAGGACTTGATAGGGAGGCGAGGTTGGCTTGAGGGAGGCGACGGATGTTGGAGTGTCTCTGGCAAGAATTACATTGCCGAACGTGTCGCTCGGCGTCTTGAAGGATGGTCGGCCAGAAGTATCCATAGTTCAAAGCTTTTCGGGCCAAGGACCTTGACCCTGAATGTGCCCCGCCGATGCCTTCGTGGAGCTCTTGTAGGGCATATTCGGCCTGCTCCAGAGAGAGGCACCTTAGATATGGCCGACCGTCTGCTTGAGAAAAGGAGCGTTTGTATAGGATACCCTCGATCAAGACATACCGCTCGGCCCGAGTTCTGACTCGGCGCGCTTCTTTGGGGTCTTCGGGCAGGAGCCCGTCTCCTTAGAACTCCACCAACGGCTTCATCCAATTATCATGTAACACGACCGGAAATGATTCCATCGAGTCAGGTGTCTCGTCTTCTATGCTCGGCTTGGAGAGAACCTCGATCAGGACTGTCTATTCAAGACCTTGTAGGGAGGATGAGGCCAACTTGGAGAGGGCATTGGCCTGCGAATTCTTCTCACGAGGGACTCGTTGAATGAGCGCCTCTTCGAACCGGCTCATGAGGACCCGGACCTTAGCGAGGTATTTCGCCATCCGCTCGTCCCTGGCCTCGTACTCGCCCAGGACTTGGTTCACGATGAGCTGGGAATCGCTATGGATCCGGAGGCGCTGCGCCCCAGCGCTTCGTGCAAGTCCAAGACCAGCAATGAGTGCCTCGTACTCCGCCTCATTGTTCGAGGCCTTGAAGTTCATACGGATCGCGTACTGGAGGACGAAGCCGTCAGGGCCGTTTAGAATGATTCCGGCGCCGCTTCCCTCGTTGCAGGAGGAGCCGTCCACGAAGACTGTCCAAATGGGGGGTCCATTCGGTACGTGGCTGACTTCAGGGATGGTGGACTCTACGATAAAGTCGGCGAGGGCCTGTGCCTTAATTGTCGTCTGAGGCTGGTAAGAGATGTCGTGCTGACTCAGCTCTATGGACCACTTCATTAGTCGGCCCGAGGTCTCAGGCTTGTGGAGGATCTGCTTTAGGAGTTGGTCGGTGAGGACAACGATCGAGTGGGATTGAAAGTACGGCCAAAGCTTCCTCGCTGCCATGACCAGGGCGTAAGCCATCTTCTCTATCTTCGGATAACGGAGTTCGGCGTCCCGAAGCACCTTGCTCACGTAGTAGATGGGCCTTTGGATCCGGTCCTCCTCTCTCACCAGAACAACGCTTAGGGTCTGCTCGGAAGCAGCCAAGTAGATGAAGAGAGTTTCTCCCGGGACAGGTTTGCTTAGCAGAGGGGGGTTCACCAAGTAGGCCTTCAGTTGGTCGAACGATTCCTGTTGTGGTTGGCCCCATTCAAAACCCTTAGCCCCCCGGAGTGCTTTGAAGAAAGGGAGGCACTTCTCCCCAGACTTCGATAGGAACCGGCCGATAGCAGCGAGCCGACCCGTTAGCTTCTGCACCTCCTTGATGTTCCGAGGCGGGGCCATGTCTAATATGGCCTTAATCTTCTCGGGATTAGCTTCGATTCCTCGTTGGCTTACCATGAAGCCGAGGAACTTTCCCGAAGAGACCCCGAACGCACACTTGTTCGGGTTCAGTCGCATGCTGTGCCTTCTCAACACGCCGAAGGCCTCCTGGAGGTCGGCCACGTGATCAGTGCCTCGGACGCTTTTGACGAGCATGTCGTCAACATACACCTCCATGTTCCGGCCTATCTGGTTCTGGAAGACCTTGTTGACGAGGCACTGATAGGTGGCGCCCGCGTTCTTCAAGCCGAACGGCAAGACCCGGTAGCAGTAGAGGCCTTGGTCGGTGACGAAGGAGGTCTTCGGAATGTCTGGAGAGAACATTCGGATCTGATTATAGCCCGAGAAGGCGTCCATAAAGCTGAGAAGCTCATGGCCCGAGGTGGCGTCAATAAGGGTGTCGATGTTCGGGAGAGGGAATGGGTCCTTCGGACACGCCTTATTCAGGTCGGTGAAGTCAATGCATATCCTCCAAGAGCCATTGGACTTCTTGACCATTACAACATTCGACTGCCACTCGGGGTAATTTACCTCCTGTATGAACTTGGCCTTCAAGAGTTTATCCACCTCCTCTTTGATGGCCTGCTGTCGCTCGGGAGCGAATTTCCGTCTTTTCTGTTGGACCGGTTTGCACCCCGGCTCAACACTTAGACGGTGGACAAGCAACTCTTCGGAGATGCCGGGCATATCCGCAGCTGACCAAGCGAACAGGTCGCGGTTACCCCGGATGCATCTAACCAAGTCGGAGTACAGTGCGGTTGGTAGGGACTTGCTGACGAGGAACTTCCGGCTCGGGTCCTCGTCCGAGAAGAGTACTTCTTCCAGTTCGTCCGCCGGCTCGGACGTGGGTCGAGCTTTCGGCTCGGGGATCTCTAGTGTCTCGAGGGAGAGCACCGGTCCTCCTGTGGAAGTCATGTAGCACTTCCGAGCCGTCTCTTGGCTTCCCCTGACTTCCCCTACCCCCGACCAGGTGGGGAACTTCATTTTGAGGTGGTATGCTGAGGGGACAGCTTCCAAGGCGGCTAGGCCGGGTCGGCCCAGAATGACATTATACGCTGCCGGGACGTCGACGACCATGAAGTCCATCGGCTCGGTCCGGGTAGTAGGGGTGCTTCCAGCAGTTACGTCTAGGGTTATCACCCCCTCGACGGTTACTGGGACCCCCGTGAACCCGTGGAGTGTGTAACCGGCAGGCTTGAGACGATCCCGGGACAGCTGCAGGCCTCGGAAGGCCGAGAGGAAGAGGATATTGACCGAACTCCCATTGTCTACTAAGATCCTCTGCACCTTGAAGTTGGCCATGCGGAGGTCGATGACGAGGGCGTCACAATGGGGGGTTCGGACCCCTTCGAGGTTTTCATCGGAGAAAGACACAGGGATGCCGAGACCTTTCGGAGGAGGGGCACTGTGAACCGAGTTGACCTCTCGGACGAAGGCCTTCCGAGAGGAATTAGAGGGGCCTCCCATGGGGCCTCCGTGGATCAGGTGCAGAACCCGTTCTTCCTCGAACTCGGGTGTCTCCTCGCGTCGCTCGGAGCGCTTGTTAGCCCCCCGAGGCAGAGGAGTGCTGCGATCCGCCCGATCGTTTGCCTTAACAAATTTGGCCAGCTGCCCCCTCTGGATGAGGGCCTCTATTTCATTCTTCAGGGCTCGGCAGTCGTTGGTGTCATGGCCGTGGTCCCTGTGGTAGCGGCAGAATTTCTCCTTATTCCTCCTCTTAGCTGGGGTGTTCATCCTCGGAGCCGGAGGGATGACCCCTTCCTTCTCCACTTCCATCAGAATGGTGGAGACATTGGTGGTGAGGGGAGTGAACTTCTCGAACCTATGGGAAGGTCGGCGCTGACCGCCGTTGTCCTTCTGCATCTTCTTTGACCCCTCTTCCTCCGTCGCCTTCCTCTTCGATCCGGAGGCCGACCCTCCGAAGTTCGGGAGGCACTCGGCCTCTTCCGCCCGGATATACTTCTCGCACCTTAGGAGAAGGTCGGCGAAGTTATGCGGGGGCTTCTTGGCCAGGGATGATCGGAGGTTGGCGTTGAGGACGTTCGACTGGAACGCCACGGTCGCCACTGACTGGTCTAAGGAGGCGATAGACCTGACCTCTGCGGTGAATCTCTTCACATAGTCCCGCAGCTTCTCTCCCCTTTCCTGCCGCAGGTTCAGTAAGGAGAGGCTTGTCTTCTCAGCTCGCCTGCTACTCACGAAGTGAGTTATGAACAGTGTTTCAAACTGCTCGAACGAGAAGATGGAAGAGGGAGCGAGCCTAGAGTACCATTCCCGAGCCGACCCCCTGAGGGTGGCGGGGAAGGTTCTGCAGAGCACGGCGTCGGAAGCTTGATGGATCAGCATCAGGGTCTTGAAGCTTTCGACGTGGTCGACAGGGTCGGATTCCCCTGAGTACGTTTCAAACTGCGGAGGTTTGAAACCCCTCAGTATGTGGGCCTCCATGATCGTCCGAGAGAAGGGGGGTCTGCTCGGCCGGACGGTCCCCGCTCTGGACTCTTCCTCCCTGTCCATGCGGCCGATGCGCCTCTCCACCTCGTGAATACATCGGAAGAGGGCATCGTCCCGTCGCTGGTAATCATACGATCCCCCGGACTCCTCCTCATAGGAAGGGGAGCGGGGACTGCGGCGCCGGTACTCCTGGGACCGGCGGGGACTGTACTGTTGCTGCTGGCGACTGGGAGCCTGGAGAGGACTTCGGGATCGGCGGCGAGGACTGGGAACCCTTGGGGCGTTGGAGCCCGCCGGGCATCTTGGTTGTTCTGCCGGAGGTTGAGGGCCTGCAGTACGGTGTCTTGAAATTGAAGGAACTCGGCACGAGTGATAGGTGCCTCACGGTCCCTCGGATGATGCCGATCCCCGGGGGAATGCAGCCTCCGCCTTCGGCGCTCGGAAGATGCTGCCCGGCCTCGTCGGTCCGGGGACCTCCTACCGTTTCGGCGGTGAGGGGACCGCTCACCCTGATGCTGGCAGGAGGCTCCCTCTCGGGCCCGCCTCTCATCAAGGTGTGTGCGGAGGTCCTCGTCTTTCTGGCGGTTCAGGATCGTATTGCGAAGGTCGGGATGGTAAGAGGCCATTGAATCCGAGGACTCATTATGGACCGAAACAGGGTCCGGATTGAAGGGCTGCTTCTGCTTCCGACCGTTATGATCGGAAGGGCCATTGTTGGGTTGCTGCTTGGGAAGGGGAGGTTGGCCCTGCTGGGCCGGTGGAGGAAGCTCGGACTGTGGAATAGGATTGACAGGGGCTTCCTCTGTCGGATCGGCGGGACTGGCCCCCTTGGACCCTCGGGATCTGACCTTCTTTGGAGGCATGGTTGGAGGGGACGACAAGGAAGGGGCTGAGGCTGTTCGTGTGGTTTTCCTACAGACGGCGCCAATCTGTTACCACTGATTTCGGTGTGGGGGTAAACAGATAAGATTTGTGAGTTCGAGAAAACCTGAACAGATGACTCAAGCCTCCTTGCTCCTGCCGCAACCTGCAAGGAAGTGCAAAACACCGGGGTTGATTCCGGCGACGCACCCTCCGACGCTCTTGTCAGTAATCAGTGGTGATCAAAGAAAGAACTTAAGGTGTGAAAAGAGTGATTAACCTGTGACAATTGTAGGTTGGAGGTATTTATAGCCGCCATAGGAGTGAAGTTAGGGGCCTGATTTCCTGTCCAACTGTTAGGAGTAAAATCCTCCCAATCAGTTTAGGAAACTAATCCCTAATCCCCAGGTGAGAGGGTAACTGTCAATCAAGCCCTTTGATTTGGTCAAATCAGTGACCTTGATTCCCTCTTGTTGGGCCGGGCTTGTATCGGGTCGGAACCCGTACCCGGCTAAGGCGGATCCGTTCGCGGGTTATTGGTTCTTTGCAAAGGAGACCTGGTACCCGCTTCGGACCCGTTTGCCCGTGGAATTACCATTTTACCCCCGGGCGTCAAGATTCGTGCCTGATTTTGGGCGGTCCTGATTGAACCCCGATTTTAGCCATATCATCCAGAATCTTTACTTCAATGTAATCCAAACACAGTAAAAACACAGGAAAAATCACAATATTTCTTTACAACAGTTCCTATTACAATGCAAAGCGGAAAATTTACAAAACTTTTGATACATCTCAAATGAATAAAAAAAATAAGATTCAATCTTCTCATGGCTCCATCTTCAAGCCCTGCTAATCTATTCACTTGCAAATCCTGCAAAATAAACTGATGAGTGGGCACGTCATTTGAAGGCAACTGACGGAATACTATAGTAATAGTAACCCTCCCAAGTCTTACAATCACAAACTTCCCACACAACATAAAATAAAAACAATGACAAAGGCTTATAAAATCATCAAGTGAAACTATGCTAAATGAATAAGTGTGTGTCGAGAAAAACAAGGAAAATGCGTAAAACAAGGTTCGAGAAAACACAATGCACACGATGTACACTAATGCATACTTGTTCGGATTCTATGCATCCCATACTACATAGGTCCGAGGAAAAGCCCTTAACGTTCACCACCTTTAGGGTTCAATATCTCGCCATGAAAAAAACTACATCAATGAAAAAAACAAGAATAGATACTCCGTGAATGGACCCCAACCCAGCTATGCCACCCGCCAAGCTGTACAAATGTAGACATGCCAGTATCCCGTAAGCATCGTTCTAACTCTGGAAAATCATCCTCCCTGCCGTGTACCCCGCGAATAGGCCTGCCGACCCTCGATGCGCAGATACACCGTACGTTCTTCGAATAGGCCTGCCGACCCTCGATGTGCGAATATACCGTACGTTCCGCGAATAGGCATGTCGACCCTCGACGCACGAACATACCAAATCCGTCTCACTTCTATACATTCCGCGATTAGGCCTGCCGACCCTCGACGCGCGAACATACTAGAGAGATGCACAAAACACTGTCCCGAAATACATCTGTCTGAAAGAAAACAGAGCCCATACTTACGTTGCCCAAGTTTTTCACAACTCCCTAGTGCCTGTCCTAAGATTTGTATTCATAGCAACCTGAGCCACCTAGAACTAGCTCTACCCTATCGGACTTCACTTGCCAAACCAGGCTGACTAGCCTCGCAGGCTAAATTCCCACAATCGAAAATATCCACTGCCAGTAATCTTGGGTTCACTCAGCGTCTAGTGCTCCCAACTCAATGCCTCAAGCGTCCATAAGATTCTCACAATAACTCAAATCACAATCAAAACTTCACTTGGTTTGATCATCAAAATATTTTTTATATCTTTTGAAAAATAATACTTATCCACAACACCATGGCTGTGAATCAAAATCTCAAACAGGAAATCTCATTCCAGGAATACACATTTTTACATCACAGTATCTTTAATATTCACATATTATTTAATAAACCATTACTACCATAAATGACTCTTTCACATATGGAAACAAAATCCAATCCACAAAATCCTTTAACTTTAATTTTCAATTCATACTTTCCATACATGCATAAAACATCGATAAATTTCTCTTTAATTCAATCAACTTGAACTAAAACAAGTCTCTTAATTATATGAGATCTCATCCTAAAATCTGAAACTCATTAGTTCTAAAAATCTGAAATTTACCTCTTTGAAAACTGAAAACTAAACCTTTTTCGAATTCAATTTTCGTTCTTCAAAACCGAAATACATAACCCCTCAAAATTGAGAATTTCATCTACAAAAATATAAACTTATTTCTTCCAAATCATTACTCGGATATATCAAAAGTTGAAGTTAGATTTTCACAAAAATCTGAAATTTGCACCTTCGAAACTTGATCGAAAGGATCAATAAAACTTCATACAAATACTAGATTTAACATATACATACTCATCTATACGCATACTAGTGTTGTCAAACCCTAGAACGCAAACCCCCACAAAAAAGCTCTTAAAAAACTGAGCCAAAACCCACAACCCGAGAGCC
Source organism: Hemerocallis citrina (assembly GCA_017893485.1). NCBI lineage: Eukaryota > Viridiplantae > Streptophyta > Magnoliopsida > Asparagales > Asphodelaceae > Hemerocallis > Hemerocallis citrina. Next base: position 83,943,039 of record CM030358.1, read on the forward strand.
AAAGAAACAACAGCCTGGGTTTCTACAGTGCTCCGGTTTGCACTGTGCAAACCCGGGTTACTGTACAACCCCCAGACTGAAACCTTAACCCCTAGTGTTAGCCACCGAAACCCCAAACCTAGTGGCCGAAACCCTAATCTCCATTGTTTGATTTTCTTTTGCAAAAATACACATCTTAACATGCTCAAACAAGCAAGATTCATCATACAAAAATTATTTTGTGTTAAAACAGAAAAATCTCATCTTTAAATGATCAACATGATTTCTAAGAACATTTTACAATTTCTAATCCTCCACAACAATTTATGGGTCCATTAGTCCACTTTCTGTAAATTGGAATTTGATCTATCATGCAAAGAAAACTTTATTATTCAAGAATAAATTATTTTTGATTCATATGCAATGAAATTCCAATCATTAGGCCATATACTCAACAATCTCATATCATGCATACATCTAGGCACTAGTGAAAATCATGCTACAAATCATTCCAGGACATACAAGAGTCCATCCCTAGCATGATACTAATATAAAAATTAACAAGCGAGTTGGAGTGTTACCCACCTCAATAAGAAATTGATACAATCTAGAAACCTTCTCCTCCAAGTGAAAGATCCACTCCAAAACTCAAGAAAACCTCCCAAAATAGCCTAAACCAAGAGGAAGGCCAAAATCCTCTGTTCAAACCCTCTCTTATATGACCGGGTGCTGTATTTTTAGGGTTTTGGTCGCAATTTTGCAATTTAGTCCCTTCATAATCCCAAAATTGCATATTTAAATATTTAATTAATCATATTGGTAAAATCTCATCCCCAAATCTCTCTAATGACAAAACTGGCCCTGATATGCAGCCAACCATGTTTTGAAATTTAAATTTGCCTCCAATGCCTTTTTTGCAAGAAAATCCCTATTTCTTTCGAAATATTTACAAAAGTAGTTTCTTATTCAGAAAAATTCCAAAAATTCAAATATGTCCAATAAAAAATAATAGAATTTATTTATCAACTCAAAATTCTAAAAGTTGCATTTCAAAAGTATTTGCACGTGATTTGCACGTGTAAAATGACCATTTCACAAAATTTCAAATTAATTAAATAAATAAATTTAAAAATTATCTATTAATACAAAATATTCTATTAAAAATTGTGGGGGTTACAGAGGGATAGCTGATTGAATTGAATCTCATTTCCTCTTTCTCTACTATATTTCTTGATTCTGCTTCGTCTTCCTTCTTCTTCCTTGATTTCTTATATTCTTGCAAAATCTCATGAAGTTTGTGAAGATTGGTGAGTAGTCAATAAAGATTCATCAGTTTAATTGTTGAAGTTCACTGAGTTCTTGCGAATTGCGAGCAGCTTCGATCGTCGGCTGTATCATTGGTGCTTTCATCTGGACTCTAATGGCGGAAGGTACACGTCTTCGAGGGATTGATGAAGCGATCGGTCAACTGAAAGAAGCATCGAGGAAACAAGGCGATCAGCTTTATAATCAAGTGATCCAGTTGCAAGAAATTACATCGGTGGAGGAGCACAAATGCCTTTTGTCATATCTGTTTAATAAGCTGACGATAATCGATGAAAAGCTAGATCAATAGCTCAATCAATCCAGGCTTCAGAATCATTGCAATTGGCTATAGGGGTGAGATCTCCAAACTCTAGTTAATTTTAGTAGCATGAAAACACCTGGTTGGATTTTCCTATGTTTGAAGGGGGAGATCCAACTGGTTGGTTGTTCAAAGCTAATCAGTTTTCGACTATCATCGAACACTTTGTGATCAAAATTTTCCAATTGCATCTTTTCACATGGATGTGAGAGCTTTAGCTTGGTTTTAATGGAAATTTGATAATAGTGTTTTTGTTAATTGGGAGAGTTTTGTTCGGGATTTGGAAGTGATATTTGGACCTTCGGTTTTTGTAGACCATCAAGGTGCCTTATCCAAATTGGTGCATACTTGGTGAATCTTTTTGGCTGAGTTTCTATACTTAGGGGTTTTAAACCTGATATTAAGAGATCAGTCATTTCTCCCCAGCCAAAGTCCATGGCTGAAGCAATGATTTTTGTGAAACTACATGAGAACTCATACTTGGATAATAGGAGAGCAGAGTTTCGTACTCCACATTATAAATCATATTGGCCACCACCTGTTAGTTCCTTACCCCCTTTATTAACAAATCCACCTACTCAAGCACAACCATATGCTTATGTTATTTCCCCTCTTGTTACAAAGTATCCCATATGCAGAGTTTTGAGTCCTATGCTGCAAACAAGGAAAGATAAGGGCTTATTCTTTAACTGTGATGATAAGTTTACTCTGGGTCATGTTTCTAAAGGGAAAAAAATTATTATTACTCTTAGTTGATGAAAATAAAACTTAGGGTGAGGAGGAGGTGGATGAGGATGAAGGAAGCCATACATATCATGATACAAACATGCCATTTGAGATTTCTTACCAGGCATTATCAGGGCAATTATCACCTAGGACACTACGTGTTTCAGGCATGGTAGGCCAAAGGGTGGTGCAGGTGTTGATAGATGGTGGTAGCACACACAATTTTTTTACTAGAAAGAGTAGCTAAATATTTACAATTACCTATTCAGGAAATTTCAAATTTCATGGTGACTGTAGGCAATGGTGCTACCTTGCAGTGTCAAGGGATGTGTCGTGCAGTGCCTGTATTGATACAAGGCCATACATTTATTATAGAGTTTTACGTTTTGCCTATACAAGGTGCAAAGGCTGTGCTAGTGGTTCAGTGGCTTCAGTTACTAGGGAAAGTAACCTTTGATTACGCCAAAATGACTGTTTCATTCAAGTACGGAGATCAAAAAATTTTGTTGCAAGGTGGAGTAGTGCCCAGTATAGCTCAAGTGCAATTGCATCAGTTATGCAGGGATGTATCTACAACCATTATATCTCATTTTTTTCAGTTAGAATTGCAAAGAGAGGATGTTAACAATGCAGACATTCCAGAGGACTTAGCTGAAGTTCTAAAAAATTATGATAGTGTTTTTAAGGAACCAACTGGTTTACCCCCATCAAGGCCTTATGATCATCAGTTGCATTTGTTTCCTTCAGCAAGACCAACAATGTGAGACCCTATAAATATCCGCATTTTCAAAAAGTTGAAATATAGAAACAAGTTTCTCAAATGTTAAGGGAGGGCATTATACAACATAGTCATAGTCATTTTTCTTCCCCGATGTTGTTAGTTATAAAAAGGATGGAACTTGGTGGTTTTATGTTGATTCTAGAGCTTTGAATGCTATAAATATCAAAGATAAGTTTCTGATTCCTACCACGGATGAGCTATTTGATGAATTGCATGGTGCAATGTATTTTTCAAAGTTGGACTTGAGAGCAGGGTATCATCAGATACGGGTTGTAGCTGAAGGTGGGAGCAAGACTACTTTTCGTACACACATGGTTCATTATGAGTTCCTCATTCTACCATTTGGTTTGACAAATGCCCCTTCAACCTTTCAAGCTGCAATGAATGACATATTCAAGCCATTCTTAAGACAATTTGTCTTGTTTTTTTTAATGATATTCTAATATATATAAAAGATTGGAACTCTCATGTACAACATGTTTCGATATTGTTGAGAACCTTGGAGCAAACCCATTTCTTCGTCAAATTGTCTAAGTGTGCATTTCGGGCAAGTTAAAATTGGTTATTTGAGGAACTTCATTTCTTACAGTGGAGTAAGTGTGGATAAGAAAAATGTAGAAGTAGCGTTGCAGTGGCCTTCACCTAAATATATCAAATAGTTGAAAGCTTTTCTAGGCTTAACAGGGTAATATCGAAGATTTTTCCAAGGGTATGCATCTATAGCTAGTTCCTAACTGACTTGCTCAAAAGGGATTCATTTCATTGGAATGAAGAGGCTGAAACTGCTTTTCAGAGTTTAAAGAAGGCCATGTCAATTACACCCGTACTTGCATTGCCTGATTTCAATCAACCCTTCACAATTGAGACAGATGCCTCAGGGCTGGGGATTGGTGCTGTATTGTCTCAAAACAAGCATCCAATAGCATATTTCAGTAAGAAAATGTCACCTCGAATTCAAGATACATCAGCTTATGTACGTGAGATGTTTGCCATTACTGAATCAGTTAAGAAACGTAGACAGTATGTTCTAGGCAAGGAGTTTGTGATTTTAACTGATCATAAAAGTCTCCATCATATGATAAATCAAGTTGTGCAAACACCCGAGCAACAAAAATGGGTCCATAAATTGGCTGGGTATAATTTTAAAGTTGTGTACAAGCTTGGCAAGGATAATAGCGCTGCAGATGGCTTATTTAGACAATTCTCTAGTGAATTGCACAATTTAACTACAATATCTTATCCAAAAATTTTGTTACTTGATGATTTGAGCGTTGAGTATTTGAAGGAGAGTAAATAAGATGATTTGCGTCAGGCAATTAAGGAAAGGTGAATACTCAGGAGTTTGAGTATAGAGAAGACATTTTCTTTTATAAGAAGCGCATTATTATTCCTGCATCTAACAGGCAAAAAATTCTTCATAAATATCATTCTAGTTCCTTGGATGGTCACTCAGGTATTCAAAGAACCTTGCTCAGAATAAAGGAGCCATTTTATTGGGATAATATGGCTGCAGATGTGAAGAAGTTTGTGCAAGAATGTATAGTGTGTCAACAAGTGAAATTTGACAATAGAGCTCCTGTAGGTCTCCTACAACCAATGCCTATACCTAATTAGGTTTGGGATGATATTGCTATGGATTTTATAGTAGGGCTGTCTTCTTCTCATGGAAAGACAGCTATATTAGTAGTTGTGGATAGATTATCAAAGTATGGGCTTTTCATTGCCTTATTTGCGGATTTTACTGCGTCAAAAGTAACAGAAGAGTTTGCCACAAATATGGTTAATCTCCATAGTTTTCCCAGGTCTATTGTCAGCGATAGAGATCCATTATTTCTCAACAATTTTTGGAAGGAATTGTTTTCTCAATTGGGAACTGCATTGAGAATGTCTAGCGCTTATCATCCACAAACGGATGGGCAAACAAAAGTTTTAAACAAATGCTTGGAACAATACTTGAGATGTTTTGTGAGTGAAGAGCCCAAGAATTGGTGCATGTATCTAGCTCTTGCTGAGTATTGGTATAATACTGCTTTTCAATCTGCAATAGGTGTTACCCCGTTTAAAGCAGTGTATGGTCGTAAAGCACCTGCCCTGTCTACTTATATGGGAGGTGACTCTGGCAATTTTGAAGTTGATACAGCTCTTGTGAAGAAGCAACATCTCCTGCGACAGCTTAAATTGAACCTGGAAAAAGCTCAAGCAAGAATGAAGAGAGCTGCAGATAAGCATCATACTGATCTGCAATTTGGTGAAGGAGATTAGGTGTTCATCAAATTGTAGCCTTATCGTCGGGTATCAGTAGCTCAAAGGAGTTCACATAAACTTGAAAAAAAGTTTTATGGACCATTTCAGATACTCAAGCGAGTTGGCCCTGTAGCTACAAATTAAACTGGCCTTCGGAATCTAAAATTTACTCAGTGTTCCACGTTTCATTGCTAAGGAAGTGTAAGGGTGATCCAACAAAGGTAACAAGCAATCCTTTACCAAAATATATGTAATCTCCTTTTCCAGCATTAGCTCCGATAGTTGTATAGCAAGATAGGAAGGTGAAGCGTGGGGGACCATTTGTGGATGAGTTGTTGGTTTGTTGGGAAGGGTTATCTGCAGCTGCGGCAACGTGGGAGAATGTTATAGCTATGGCCAAAGCTTATCCATCTTTTGACCTTGAGGTCAAGGTTAGTTTCGAAGGGGGTGGCAATGATGCAGATTCGAAGGTGAGGGAGCTAGGTCCATCAAAGAGAATGTATGATCAAGTGAGGAGGATACCAAACAGGCTATTGGATTAGAAGAAAATGTTGCGCTCTGCATGTAAAAAGATAAAGAATGTATAACTGAATTCTGTTAGATGGTTAGGGGGATGAAGACAGCTGGCATGTAACAATTGGTGGGATCAGTTTGGGTGTAAAAGATTAGTATAAATAAGAGGGGATTGTAATAGAGAGGGATTGAATTCAATCTCATTCCCTCTTTCCCTACTCTGTTTCTTGATTTTGCTTCATCTTCCTTCTTCTTCCTTTATTTCTTCTATTCTCATAAAATCTCATGAAGTTTTTGAAGATTGATGAGTAGTCAATAAAGATTCATCAGTTTAATTGCTGAAGTTCCCTGAGTTCTTGTGAATTGCGAGCAACTTCGATTGTAGGTTGTATCAGAGGAGGACTAAAATACTTCAAAAATTTATTGTATGCGGGTTTAACAATATGATAATGTAATTGTCATCAATCATTTATTGAAAAGTTTGCATCAAAGTAATTAGTGAAATAAAAATACTACTAGATGTAGAATCATAAGATTTTGAAAATTTCAAAGTTGCGGTTTTGAAGGGTTCTAAAAACCGTAACAAATATTCTGCATAATACCATGATTGTTTATTCATTTGAAAAAATTTCATATTTTTTGCAAGAAAAAAATCATTTATACAAGCTTTATATTGAGTAACAACATTTAATAAATCAAAAGTAGAGTTCCAACGGTATTTAACATCCTTAGAAAATTTTTTAAAATGTACACCCTTAAACTTACACCATTTTTTAAATTGTTGAAGTATATGGCTACTTAAAACAATAAAATGTACAAAATTTCTAATGTTATGCACAAATGGTTCGGTTATTTTTAATGCATCTTGAATACATAAATTTAAAATATGACATGCACATCTAACGTGAAAATTTTCTAAACATAAAGTTAATTGTGTTTTTAATGTACTAATCGAAGCATTATTGTTAGATGCACTATCAAAACTAACATAATTTTTTTTATCACGAATATGAAAGATATCACAAACTTCTAAAATACGATGTGCAATTACTAAATCACTATGAGGATACAGCAAAGCTGCAAGTGATATGATCCTCTTTTGAATCATCTAATCACTATCTATCTAATGACAAGTTATGTCCATCATTGGAATATTGTTACAACCTTTCCAAAAATCGAAAGTTAACGATACTATATAAGTTAAACTATAGAAAAGTGCAATTAAACCATCTCTCATTTCGTTGTAAAGTTTAAAACAATCGAATTTGAGTGTATTTCTAGGAATTCTAACAAAATGTGATTTAGTGCATTTTGGTTAAATTCCTTTATGTTCTTATTCTCAGAATAGGAAAAATGTAATTCCTCCTTAATAACTAGATGGGTCATTTTTTGTTGAACATTTTCGGGATCATATGGGTGGCTATCTACATGTCTGGTCTTAGGGTGAATTTTTTGTTGTCCGAGTTGGTTTTGTAATAGTTCCTTGTATAGATTTTGTATGTGTCGTTTAATTTTACTCGTTCCCCCACCCTTCCTCCATTTGTAACTCTTAAAGCAAGTTTTATAAACCTTATGTTCAACACCCGATTAGCATCGTCGGAAATATAGTCATAATATTTGAGTCAATCACTTGTTTTTCCCCCTAGTTTTTCTACTAGTAGTGGGTTCGACTTATTTTGTTTGTGTATCAATATTATGCATTTCTTCTTCTATTTCGTGTGTAGGATATCGTGAGTTCCTATCATAAGATTAGTGTAAATTTGGGTTCTATCACCCTTCCTCCATTTGTAACTCTTAAAACAAGTTTTACAAACCTTATGTTCTACATTCGGATTATCATCTTCCGGAATATAGTCATAATATTTGTGGCAATCACTTGTTTTTCCCATAATTTTTCTACTACTAGCGGGTTCGACTTGTTGTGTTTGTGTATCAACATCATGCATTTCTTCTTCTATTTCGCGGGTAGTGATATTGTGATTTCCTATCATAGGATTCAGTGTAAATTCGAGTTCTATTTGTGAGACTATTGGAGGCTGACGTGAAGAACCAGTGGAATCTTTTCCACATTGACTATGGTCCCTACATCGTGATCTGGACATGGCAATAGTGTATGTGAAAAAAAAAAGATTTCTAGTATTTTACTAGTATATGTAAAATAATACAAAACAATCTAGGAGGTATATGTTAAAAAATAAAATCTAAAAAACAATAGGAGGGTTGCAAGTGAGAAAAGAGAAAAATCAATAAACAAATATGACACAAAAAATTAGAACTACAACAAAAATAATGACAATAGGAGGGTGGTGAAATTTTGATACCGTACTTCGCACATAATCGTATATAGAAATGAGAAAGAAAATATAAGTAGAAGTAGACGTAGTTGATTGAGAAATGTAGTAGACGTAGTTACATAGATACCGGTAGTTGTTGAAAGAGGGATAGAGAGCTATTTGGTTGGAGTAGTTAAAGTAGACGATGCTGAGAGTTAAATCAACACAATTCAATACGATCGAAATTTTTCACTTCTTTGTTGAAAAAACTTGATTGGATTGAGATTGAATTGAACAGTAGTAGTAGAGCAAGTAAAGCGTGAAAATTTTAAGATTTAATTAAAGGGTATTTATAGGAAAAACCCAAAAAAATAAAAAATAAAAAATAAAAATAAAAAAGCAAAAACAAAAAAAATGGTCCAAATAGAGCCAACAGCTTTGTTTCTGAGTTTCAAACCATTTGACCCGCAGATCGAGCGGACGGGTTTGACCTAGTCAACGGGTTCGCGGGTCGGACCGAACGGGCTGGGTTTACAAAATTAGCGACCCGAGTCGATTCGGATCGACCCGCGGGTTCAAACCGGACCTGACCCACCTAATTACAGGCCAAATTCGAGTGGACGGGTCGCGGGTCAACCCGACCCGGCTGCCATCGCTAGACAGTTAGAGTGATCATCATACCTTATCTACATCACAAATGCTACACATACCTTAAAATTTATCTCAAACTTATCTCAATCACTAAAGACAAATCCCAACCACTAAAAGACAAACAAAGAATGATTAAAATATTACCTAAACCTTATTTTGTAGTGGTTGGGGATATATTTGGGGTAAAATGTGAGTATGTGCAGTCTTCCTCTATCCACATTCACATCACTTGCATCTTTAAGTATGCATTTGGTGAAACACGTGACTGTGTTCATTGCTCCCCGACCAGGCTCAGACGAATCTTCACTCCAAACCGTTCGATTAGTCAACACCACGGAAAATTCGGTCAAAGGAACACCGCGATTGCAAATCCGCAGGTACAGCAGACCGCGCAGAGGAAAAGAAAAGAACGTTATAAGAAGGGCGATCACGTTGGTGGGGGCCGCCACGTGACAACAGTCGGAGGAAAACCCGTACTGTAGCCGCGGCTGTTAGGAGGTGATGGTGATTTGAGATTCGTGCTGAGCCGCATCGACCGGTTGTGGGAGCCGCTTGAAGGGGGTGCTGCACATACAAATGTTTTTTGCAGGCTTGTCTTTTTCTTTTTTAGAATAAGGCTGTAGCTGCTCGTACACTACGCTAATCTCATTATTAAAAAATCGTTCAATCAGAGCATCATAGTTGTTGACTAAAGCTACTCTAATTTTAGCAATGAGATTTTAACTTTTAGAAAATATGGCTGCTATTATTATTTTTAAATTTTGAATAAATATTGTATTGAACGGATCTTGTTCATTTAGGAATGGCAACTGGGCGGGGTCAACCGGTGACCTATCCGCGACCCGGCCCACCAACCCGGCCCGTTTAATCGTTTCGCGGGTTCGGGTCGAACCCGGTGAACAGTACCGGGTCGACCCGGGTTGCAATTTACGCGAATTAAATTCGCGAAATCCGGCCCACGAACCCGGCCCAATTCGTGAGTTGGACCCGTTAACCCGCGGGTCGACCCGTTCGACCCGTACGGGTCGAATGTTCGACCCGTGACGGGTCGACCGTTAACCCACGGGTCGAACGGTCGAAAATCCCGTTCGCTGCGCTCGCTCTGCTGCCACTCTGGTCCAGAGCCGTTTGGGTTTTTTTTTTTTTTTGTTTTTTTCCCACTTATTTAGCCTATAAATATCCCCCAAAAATCTCAAAAAAAATCACACCTCACTCTCTTACTCTCTCTACTATTATACATCATTTTAAAGAATTTTTGAACAATTGTAGTATTCATCAAATAATTGTACAATGAGACATATACACGATCAAATTTCGGTCGTATCGGAAACAAAATTCAACGTCTTCATCTCTCTTCAACCCTCGTCAAATCTACTTCAATCTCTTCTCAACTCTTCAATTGCGGAATCGGCAAAGTGCTCCTCCATCTTTTCTATTATATTCTTATTTTCGCGGTTTTTTTACATACGCGTATTCTACGGTGAACGGTATCAAAATATCTCTATCTCTCTTGTTAAGTTTTTTTTTGCGTTGTAGTTAAAATTATTGTTCATTTTTTGAACTTCTCTATCTCAACCCTCTTGTTTTTTAGATTTTTTTTTGTATAATTCACCGCTCCTACATTGTAGATTTTTTTTTACATACTTTAGCACATTACCACATTATGTCTAGATCACGCGGTAGCGGTCGTAGCGGACAAGATTCCTCCTCCTCTTCACGTAGGCCACCAATTGTCCCAACTAGTGAGCCCGCCCAAGATTACATTGATCCTACTATGGAACAATGGGGTACACACGACATGGATGTTGTAGGTGGCATTCAATTAGAAGAAGAACAACAACAACAACAACCTGAAACCACACAACCCCGTAGTAGTAGAAAAAGTAGAGGAGAAACTAGCGATTGGCACAAGTTTTATGAGTATATCCCGGACGAACATACTCCGGGTATAGGTTTGAAAGTGTGTAAAACATGTAGTAAAAGTACAAATTCAAGAGGGGTGACGGCACCGGTACAATTAGTAGGCACATACAACATAATCATAAAGAATTTCTTGATCAAATACAAGGCCAACAAAAATTCAACCCTAGGACCGGTCAAGTAGATAGCCACCCTTATGATCCCGAACTTGTTCGTCGGGAAATTGCCCGATTAGTCATTAAGGAAGAGTTGTCATTTTCCTATCCCGAGAGTAGGAACTTGGAAAATTTTAATCAAACGGCCTTAAACCCTCATTTTAAAAGAATTCCGAGAAATACTTGCAAATCAGATTGTTTTAAAGTGTACATGAAAATGAAGGACGCTTTGATTGCAATTTTATGGAGTCTAACTTGTAGGGTTAGTTTAACTTCGGATTGTTGGACGGGTGTCAACAATATTCCAACGATGGGAATAACCTGTCATTGGATCGACAATGATTGGATTCTTCATAAAAGAATCATATCACTTGCGTCGTTGCCGTATCCCCATAGTGGCACTGAAATAGCAAACCGTATTATAGAAATTTGTGATGTTTTTCATATTCGCGATAAAATTATGGCTATTAGTTTTGATAATGCATCTAACAATAATGTAGCAATTATTACTTTAAAATCTGTATTAAACCCTCCATCTGACAATATTTTTCATGTTAGATGTGCATGTCATATTATAAATTTATGTATTCAAGATGCATTAAAAATAGCTGATCCATATATACATAAAATTAGAAATTGTGTACATTTCATTGCATTAAGTCCAAGCATTTTACAAGAATGGAAAGCTTGGTGTAGGGTTAGAAATGTTCCTTTTAGAAAATTTCCAAAGGATGTTAGACACCGATGGAATTCTACTTTTGATTTACTAAATGTTGTCACCGATTATAAAACAGTTGTAAATAATTTTTGTATCGCAAAAAATATGCACAATTTTGAAATGACTCCCAACGATTGGTATTTTGCCGAATCTTTGTTGAAATTTTTAGAACCTTTTAAAACCGCAACTTTAAAGTTTTCAAAAACATATGAATCTACTTCTAGTAGCATTTTTATTGAATTAGTTAGCATGATGCAAATATTTAACGAAATGTTAAATGATCCCTATATTAGTGACATTGTAATACCTGCATTTCAAAAAATTTTGAAGTATTATTTTCTTCCTCCTATGTTGATTTGTATTGCTACTGTTATGGATCCCCGTATCAAATTAGAAGGTACGAAGAATTTGATACAAATATTTTTTGGATATTTAGAGGACAATGTAGAATTAACAACTGATTGCGCTACTTTTTAGTTCAGTTTGAATCTACTTTAAATAACTTGTATGATTATTATGATAAACGTTTTGTTTCTAGTAGTACAACTTCTGTAGTTAGTTCTTCTTTTGGTAGTTCTAAAGGTAAGGGTAAAAGTAGAATTGGTGATAAAACATTTAGTTTACTTGAACAAATTCAATCTAAAAAACCTAGGACTAATCAACCAAATGAATTAAATTGGTATAACTAACAGGATACTGAGCCTACTCTTTCTCCACTAGATATTTTACAATGGTGGAAAGAACATGAACACACTTTTAGTATTCTGTCAATTATGGCTAAAGATTTGCTAACTCCTCCTGTCTCTACAGTTGCTTCTGAGAGTGCATTTTCTACAAGTGGCAGGGTTTTATCTGATTACAGGAATCGGTTGAAGTCCGAGGTGTTGGAGATGCTCGTTTGCACAGAAGACTGGCTGAAGGCTGAAGATAGGACGCAAGGGAAAGCACTATCAAGTTCCACAAGTGGGAGCACCTCGCCCGAAGAACAACAACAACAACAACAACAATAACAACAATAGCTTTGCTTGTTATGTCAAATTAGAAAACTTGTACTCAATTAAAATTGTATATAACAAATATGTTATTGTATAAAACTTATTTGTGAATTGAATTCTTCATTTCGTTATAAATTGTTCAAATTGTATAACTTAAATTCATATGAATAAAATTTCAAAATTTGTTGTCAATTTCACTCTTTCAATCTTATTATTATTATTACGATTTTTTTTGTTTATTAGTATTATTACTTACTATTATAATTAAACATCATTTGGGGATATTTGAAGAATTGTAGTATTATTACTTATTAGTATTATTACTGAATTACATACTTAGTATTATAATTAAACATCATTTGGGGATATTTGAAGAATTGTAGTATTATTACTTATTAGTATTATTACTTACTTAGTATTATAATTTTTTAAGAATTGTAGTATTCATCAAACAAAAATATGGTTGTTTGTATACATCATTTGTAAAATTATTATTATTTTAATTTAAGCTACCAAAAAAAAAAAGAAAAAAAAAATTATATTATTAAACGGGCCAACCCGCGGGTCGACCCGGCCCAACCCGGGTTGAACCCTAAAGGGTTCACGGGTTGGGCGGGCCACCCAAACGAAAACGTAGCCCGGCCCGGCCCGGCCCGTATAAGTGTGCAACCCGGCCCGGACCGGCTACGTATTCGTGCTAACCCGTACGGGTTGGGCCCGGCCCGGCCCGAACGACCCGTTCGCCATCCCTATGTTCATCCGTCTAACGTTTTTTTTTTTTTTTTTTAATTAAAAAATGAGTAGACGGTGCTTCTTCATCTGTTTTAGAAAAAGGACGGAGCAACATCCTCCGTCGCTATATTAATTTTATTTAATTTTTTGTTTACAAAAAAAATAATAATAATAAAAAATTCAAGTGATGCCAGAAGGATGATCTTCATCCTTCTGGCACATTTGCTTGAAATTTTGTTTTGTTTTGCCACCTATATGAAAAGACGTTACTACCCTTTACATTGTTTAGCAAAAGTGAAGGACGGATGAAGTTCCTCCGTCTCTCACTTTCCCTTTTTTTTAATAAACTTTACCTATTTAATAAACTAATTTTATATATTAAAAATGAAATTGACGAATAGATGGAACAACTTCATCCGTTTTTCAAATTTTTATTAAAAATCGAATTTAGACGGATGATCTTCATCCGTCCCTAGCAATTGTCTAAAGCGGCTCCTAACTTTAGCAGACTACTGTACATTCCTATTCTAAATTTTGAGTTTTTAGCGAACGACTACATGGCTTTTTCCTAAAACTATTTCTAATTTTTAAGTTTTTAGCCAACGACAGTAGATGCTCTTATGCACCTGTCATACTAGTTATGTTAAACTTGATTAAAATCTACTACTATTTACTATAAATAAGAGAGTTTGTCACTTTGCCGCTTTGAGTTTGTAATCAAACAAATAATTTTTAAATATTTTTTTTTCACAAAACAAATACATACAACTTTAACTTTATTTATTAACACGTGCATCGTGCGTGTAAATCAAAGTTTTTCCTTCACCAAACAAACAATTTTTAAATTTTTTTTGTCATAAAACGAATACGTACGTCGCATGTGCAACTTCAAATCTACTTCGTAATATGTGCACTGCATGTACAATTTAAGGTTTTTTCTTCAAAAATTTTAAAAAATTGTATGTATCACCCGTTCAACTCCAATTTTTTTTAAAATTTAAGGCATTCATCGCACGTGCTGATTACTACTGACTTACGTGTATCGCACGTTCAACTACCACTTTTATCAAAACGTGCATCGCACGTGAAAATTACTACCAATGAATAACCGAAGAAATTCAAAATAGATTAAAAAAAACAAAAAACAAAAATGATAAATCAAACGAAAATTTTGCCATACTGCCCCACTTTTTGAAAACATTTGGCGCTCTACCACACTTCCGAAAACAATTAGCGATCTGCCCTTATTTAGGACACGTCAGCATAAACCGTTATTGGAAATGACGGCATAGGTTATTTACGTGCTGTTATTTTCAATAATGGCCTCTATATTTAAAAAAAGTGTCATGCCGTTATTTGAAGTAACGGCATAGGTTATTTTGTTTTTCGACAGCTTGTAGTCTCTATTTAGAAAAAAAATTGCAAGTGTGAAAACCTTATAACATATGCCGTTATTTCAAATAACGGCATTCTCAATACTGATGCCGTTATTTGGAATAACGGCATCAGTTATAAATTTTTTTTATAAAAAAGTAACTTATTATTCATCATCTCTAACGAATAAGTTAAAAATTTTTAAAAAAATTATAACTGATGCTGTTATTCCAAATAACGGCATCAGTTATATATATATATATTTTTTAAAACTTATTATTCATTCTCTCTGTTTCTAAACAATAGCAAGAGTTTATTTATATATAACTGATGCCGTTATCTCCAATAACGGCATCAGTCATTCGAATGCCGTTATTTAGGATAACGACATTATTTATAAGTTTTTTTCACACTTAGAATTTTTTAAAGTTAGAAGATTCACACTTGTAAGAAAAATATACTGATGCCGTTATTCCAAATAATGGCATGAAAAAAAAGTAAAATAGATGCCGTTATTGGAAATAACGGCACGTAAATAATCTATTCCGTTATTTCCAATAACGGTTTATGCTGACGTGTCCCAAACAGGGGCAAATCGCTAATTGTTTTCGGAAGTAGGACAGAGCGCCAAATATTTTCAAAAAGTGGAACAGTACGGCAAAATTTTCAAATCAAACACGAGGGCAAATTTTTTTTAAAAAAAATTAAAGAATGAAGAAGTAGTTTGGTACCCAACCTTTTTAGTTTAGTTTTTTTTTTTTGGTCCAATCTGGACTATAGCCAGAAGGCTAACAACTCCTGCAGTTTATATTTACTAGTATTATACACGTGCTGTGCACGTGGAGAAAATTTGGGGGGAATGAAAAAGGCAAAAAAAAAATTTTACCTGCACGTGCGCTGCACGGGTTGGGTTATGGACAAAGGCCTTCTCCCATTATAGTAGTAGAGATGTTAATTGTAAATTAACCGTGCAAATAGAGTCTGATCTTCTACATATTCTCGGGGGGCCGAGGGAGAACTCTCGAAATAGAGCTCCTAATATATATATATATTTTTAAATGTGTACAAAAATTTACAAATTGTTCAAGATAAAATATGCAAAATATATATCATCGAATAACAAGTTTACTCATAAGCATTAATCAGATATGCAAAATAAAGTAAAAACCATCAATCAGATATGCATTCATATAAGCAACCACACGAGAAGCATACGAAAACATGTATAAAACTATTCAGATATGCAAAACAGATAATGAAGCATCAACAATTGTCAATAGATAATCAGATATGCTGTGAATTGTGAATTGTGAATTGAGCCTCAAAACATATATTCAAATATGCAAAACCTGTCAATGGAAAGCTCCTTTGGTGAAGGGTAAAAGTGATTGGGTCGAATTTCGGGTTTGGGTTGTTGGGTTTGAATGTGGATTTGAATGTAGATTTGAATGTAAGTTTCTATTGATTTGAATGTAGATTTGTTTTAAATCATTCAATTTTAAAGCTTCAAATTTAATCAAGCCCAAACTCAAATAATTAAAAAAATAAATCTAAAGATCCAAATAATTATTGTTGGAGTCCCTAATAAATATATAAATTATTTACGCGTAAAATATGTGCATATATTTACAAGGTGATTACAAATTTTGGGGCTCTTAAAATTGTGAAAAATTCGGAAGTCTAAGGCGGCCGCCTCACCTGCTGGAAGGGCCTGTTGACACTTTTGATAGCGAAATTCCAAACCCTACTTTCTCTTATGATTCCCAACTCCTTCCTAAGATAAAACATACATTTCAAATATTTCATTTAACTTAAAAAATTCTAATGACCCACTAACATAACCATAAACAATATCCAATAGGGTTTAGGAGCGTATCCATAATCTTAAACAAATGAACGATTCTACGATTATGAAATGTGAAATGGGGATGAAAGAGCCAAACGTTGACTTCCAATATGTTGATTATTATTTTTTATTTCTAGCCGAGTCCTCATCTTTTAGTACTCCTTCATTACCGACAAATCAATCTTTAAGACATCCAACGTCTAATATGACATCTAGTGTTTTACTGCGGGTAGTTTCACTAAAACCCTTTTTATGCTCTTGCAAGCAAATCGTCCGCCTTTCGAAATTGACCTTTTTATCTTCTTGAGGATAGTTTTCTTGCAACTAATCTATCCAACTCACTTTTCTTAGTAGAAATCATTATCTTTTGTAAAAAAAAAAAAATTCACCCTTTTAGCCCACTTTAAAACAATTTACAAAACCCCATATTATTACCATAATAGCAAGTTTCCAAGTTGGCCACATGTTTAATTAATTACTTAAACAAATGAAAAGAAAAGAAGGAGAAAAAACAAACAGAAAAAAAAAGAAAAAAGAAACTAACATCTTATTATTATTTTCCCCACAGTGAGTGTCGGCCATATACACCACGATCTAACCCCACCAATCATCAAAGTCAAGCTTCAACGGAAAATGCCCTTTCATCTGAAGAACACAAATATTCTTTAAGACGTCAGAACATTATCACAGCGATCTAACGTTAGAACATTATCACAGCGATCTTTGTCAATATCTTGAATTGAAGAGTTTATCATCTCTTTCTGAATTATGTCAAGCATTAGTGAGAACAAGAAAGTCCATCATCTATACACAGGTTGATAAATTAATTAGGATTTTCCTTACACTACCAGTTTCCACAGGAATTACTGAGATTTCATTTTCAGCAATGAGCATTGCAAAAAATAAGTTTCGCAACAAGATAGAGGATATTTTTCTTTCAAACTATTTAATGGTTTATGTTAGGGATGGCATTCGGGTCGACCGGAACGGGCTAGGCCCAACCCATTCGGGTTGGCCTGTGTTTCGGGCGGGCTCGGGCCGGGTTGGGGGATTAACCATGCCGGGATGAGTTGGGAAGAGAGAAAGTCGACCCGGGTCGACCCGTGAACCCGTATGGGTTGAAACCGTATTGGGCCGAGCCAGGCCGAGTCACCGGTTGGCCCGCAAAATTTATTAGTTAATTTTTTTTTGAACTCCAAAAAAATTAAACAAAAAAAATACGAGTTAAATTCATGAGTCAAATGGGTGTGAAGTGTAAACAAAAAAATTAATTGCCCACTACCCACTACTCAATTAGCCTACCTCACTCTAACTATTTATAGCCAACTCCATCTTCTCACTTCTCTCATTTAACCAATGTGGGACTAAATGCAATTGGAATTTTAACTTTGAAAACTGTTAGTCCCACATTGGTGAGATGAGAGAAGTGAGGTGGTGGAGTTGGCTATAAATAGCTAGGGTGGGGATTGTCTAATTCAGTAGTAGGTAATAATCAATTAATTTTGATGTTGACACTAATTTTTATAAAAAATTGAAATATTTTAGACTATATATATATATATATATATATATATATATATATATATATATATAGAGAGAGAGAGAGAGAGAGAGAGAGAGTGAGAGAAGTCTTCGGTTGCACACTACTTTGGTGAGCACTCCGTGAACACTCACGAAATAGAGCACCTATGACAAATCCGAACCGTTCATATTTTTCTACATACCTTAGATAGTCTAACAATAAAAAATCAAGTAATTTGAAGTTCATTTGTCCATGACTTACATCATCACAAAATGATGTTAGGCTATCTAAGGTATATAGAATAATATGAGCGGTTCGGATTTGTCATAGGTGCTCTATTTCGTCAATGTTCACGGAGTGCTCGCCAAAAATAGTGTGCAACCGAAGGGGACTATATATATATATATATATATATATATATATATATATATATATATATATATATATTGTAGCAAAAAAAGATTAAAAAAATAAAAAGCAAAAAAAATAAAAAAAAATAAAAAAAATCCAAAACAGGTCAAACCCACGGGTCAAATCCGAAAATTGAATGGATTGAAACCTGCGGGTCGACCCGTCGGTTGGCGGGCGGGTTTGACTTTGTCAACGGATTCTCGGGCCGGGTCGAGCGGGTTGGATTTACGATTTTTTTCGACCCGGGTAGACCCGCGGGTTCGAGTGGGCGGCTCGCGGGTCAACCCGGCCCGGTTGCCATCCTTAGTTTACATCGAGAGAGAAATTGCTGAAGCTTTCAGTCTAAATTCAATTGTTAAAGAATTTTCTTCCATGAAGGAACGTAGATCAAAGTTCTTCTAGCATCAACTTTTTATTATTTTCTTTTAAAGTTTTTATATATATTCTAACTTGTTAATTTTTTATAGAAAATCCTAATTTTTTGATAACATTAAATATATGGATAATCAATGCAAAATGATATCTATTATTTATTTATTTATTTATTTTGGCCAATGGAACAAATTATGAATTTGTTGTCAGCTACTCCCCATGCTAAAAGTTTCTGGCTTCGTCCCTGACTACTCTTTAATTACCGACAAATTAATCTTTAAGACATCCAATGTCTAATATGACATCTAGTGTTTTACTAAGGTTAGTTTCACTAAATGTAGCGCCCCGAATTCCGAATACTGGGACTTGAGACACAACTAGGATCTTTTCCTTCAAACGAGTACATTACACTGAATTTTCACAGGAAATTAAAAACTTTTCTGCACCAATTTGATAATAAAGTACAACGCGATATAACAATGAATTACCTCAATATTTATATCAATAATATCTTGATTGTTCCACGCAGCCCGAGTCCTCAGCACCTTAATCAGCAATCTTACCACTGACAACTTTGGGTACGTATAATTGACGTAATGTGGATGAAACCCGCGATCTCCAATCTTAGCAAACAGTATTTAATGAAGAAAAAAATGTGAAGTCAAACCACAAGTGTCAATGTATGCTATGCCCTAGAGTTTAATGCACAATTTTAAATGCACACAATGCACTTACTCTAATGCAATTCATTTGGAAACATATTTATCTCATACTACATACTCTTCCAAATGCAACTTCAATGAAAACGTATGCATCCCATACTACATATTTTCCAAAGAGTTCGTAGTCTCCAGATCACATGATTCGATCTCTCGCTGTGCATCATACTTTTGTACTCTTTCCTGCTCCTCACATGAATCTAGTGACTAGTAGAGTTGCAGTGTTGCGGTCTATTTCTTCTCTGCAGACGTTTGGTGGTCTTTCTCCACTCCTTCAGGATCAGTAGTATTTCTCCACCCCGTCCGCCTTGGCAGACGTCTAGTAGTCTTTCTCAACTTTGTCAGGATCAATGGTCTTTCTCCACCACGCCAAGATCAGTGGTCTTGCTCCACCCCGTCAGGATCAGTGGTCTTTCTCCACTCCATCTACCTCGGCAAACTTCTGGTGGTCTTTCTTCACTTCGTCAGGATTAGTGGTCTTTCTCCACTCCTACCCTACCAAGTTATTATGAACATATGGCAAATCAGCATGGCTCGTACCTATCTGCCAAGTTCCGATGGCTAAGAACATAAACGGAAGCTTAAGGGTCCATCCCCTAAGTTCCGACATGACCTGCGACCTAAGTTCGTGTCCCGCTTTCATCACTCATTCCCGGAATTTATAGTTGAGACGTTACTACACGTGTTCCGGACAAGATCACGCCGCACACATCCTAGACAAGACCAAGCGGCACATATCCTAGACGAGACCACGCAGCACGTGCCTCTTTTGACAGGATGAGTACACGCTTGTAACTGGCGCATGTCCTTACAATCATGAGTCACACTATCTAGAATTAACATACTCTACACTCAACACAATTAGGATTCCTAGGTCGCCTCTGTAGACCCAACACTGGCTCAACTTGGCCCACATCCGACTTACATAGTCATGTGCCTACACCCAGGTACATTACCATGGTCAATTTGTAGGCTGCAATATTTAGCGACTTCAATTAGGTTGAGTTCTTCAACCTACTAAGTCATCACACTTCCATGGTTCATACTTCCATCAACTTACACATATGGCATTTAACAAGATAAGTCATTAATGGTTAAGCTAATAACAAGGATTAATTTACTCCCACTTCACCACATTAACACGAGGTTAATCTACTACTCTTCACCACCATAAGATGATCAACTATACAAATTTCTAACTTGATCAATTACTACAAATTCAAGCATACTCTAAGAAGATCAATTTCCTTCTTGGTTAATAAAATATGAAATTTAACATAAACTCCGCTTCCATCAAGCTACTAACTATTACTATGACGCAACTAACAAGGATTATTAATAGCTTACTAACTTGAACCACATTACTAACATGAACAATTAATTTACCAATTAGTTTATTAACCACTTACTAAGATTAATTTATAACTGTTCAAGCTACTAACTCAACTTCAAGTTTCATTCATGATCAATTATAATTCTTCCAATTACTAATATGAGTCAAGTTTACATTTGAGTTTATTAACATAATCAATGTTCACATTCCAACTTTCTAACACTACAATATATATGGCTTTTTACAGCGGATTTATTATAGCTAGCGTTTAAGTGTAAATGCTATTGAAAGTGATCAATAATAGCATTTCTGAATAAAATGCTATCTTTGATTAATTTTGAAATTTATTCTTATGTACGACAGCGTTTTTAAAATGCTGTATTTTTACAGTATTTTAAAAACGTTATATATCTGTAAATAAAGTGAAGTGGTAAGGGTAAAAAAGAAAATTCTAATGAAATCCAAATCATTCTCAAACCAGTTCATTTTCTCCTCCCCAATCGAAATCACAAAAAATGTTCATGTTCTCCTCATCCTCCTCTTATTTTTCTTCAATTATCCTTCATTCCACCCCCATCGCCCATTGTCGTCCCCATCCCCCTCCCTCCTCGTCACTCCTTCCCCCATCGCCGCCACCCGCCACTTCGGTGCCGCCGTCCCCGTCCCCCTCAACCGTCGTCACTCCTTCCCCCATCGCCGCCACCCACCTTCGGCGCTAGCGTCCCCCTCCCCCTCCCCTGTCGTTGCTCCTTCCCCCATCGCCGCCTCCTGCGTCGAATTTTTACAATTCCTCTCTCGATCTTTGCAGGTAAGTGAAATTAGGGTTTAGGGTTTCTATGTTTATTCTATATTTTGTATGTTTATTCAATATTTTGTATAATTTGAAGTGGCTAATCGGTTGTGATTGGAGAGATTTAGGAAGTTGAAGGTGAAGAGGAAAGTGAGGGTGCCAATGGTGGTGGGGATGAAAATGTTAGAGACACCCTTGGATGACTTCTCATGGAGGAAGTATGGCCAGAAACCTATTAAAGGATCCCCACACGCAAGGTATAATATATTGTTACATTCATTACATAATTTTGTCAAAAAGAAGTGATGGGAGTAAGAGTTTATTTTAACAAATATCTACAATATATACATTCTTGTCGATGCCAATGAGGATGTATTTCATTGAGTAATGTTACTGTAATTATTATGTCTGCACTACATGTTGTGCTCCACTACTTGATGTGGCACATTCTAATTGCATTGCCTGATTCTTAGAAATATAAGAGAAAATAATAGTGTGCTACATACTTTAGTTGAGCACTTGCATGTAGTATAGTAATGAACTTGTTTTAATCGCTTTTTTGCAATGCTGCTTGGACATGAAAGTATTAAACTCTAGTATGAAAGTATTAAACTCTTAGAGAAGTACAGTTTTATCCACTAACGTGCCCCATAGGTTTAGCACCCATTTTGTGGGCCAAGATTCTCTGTACAGTTCGAAACTTGCTCAACGTGCACACACCACTCAGGAATTGAAACTGGGCGTCTGTGGTACACCACTTAGGAATTGAACTGGGCGGCTGTGATACTATGAGACTCCTGTCGCTACACCAAAACTCCAAAGTTATCGTGAGGGACAGGGGATTTATGTTTATCATCTAAATAAAAGGATCATAGTAGGAATAATACTTGGATAGCTATCTCTTTACTCTCTTTTCATCGTGTTGCCTAATTTCTAAATTATTAGATTATGTAAAGGATAATTCTCAATTCCTTGTGTTTAAATTGAAGAGTTGAAGGAATCTGTAGAATAGTTTACTGATAAACAAACTGATAAAAATATGCCCCATCATGTATGCAAGGAACTTATAAATGGTGACTTTTATGAAAGTGAATCAATTTGATAACCACTTTCTTTTAGTTTATAACTTCTAGTATGGTTCTTTTACTTTGCAGATACAGTTGCTCCTACTGCATATGTTTCGGTTCCTACATATTTTACAAGCATGTCAAATGTCTCGGTACGTATAATGTTCAATAAACCTTGCACTGGTGAAGGTGGTTTCAGGTGCTCATCAAATTACTGTAGTGTAAGTAGCAACCAAAATATTTAAATTCAATATAGTGGCTATTATCCTGTCGATTTAATCATTCTAACATGGACGTCTTGTTTGTTTTACTGTTATAAATTCTTGTGCAAAGTAGAATGTTCTAAGAAAGTTTTTGAATACTTTTCACAATATCAGTTATTAAAACTAAATGGTGAGAGCACTGGAGGATGTGGGACTCTGCAGGAAAGTATCTTAAATATAGCAAATTTAATTTGTTTCTAGTGCTCATGTTAGTTCTGGCTAAGTATCATACCATGGTTTTAAAACTCAGTTCCAGGGCAGGCATGGAACACAAAGCTGAAGAAAAGAGTGCAACTCTCACCAACTCCCTCCAATTCCATGGCAAATCCATCACCATAAGCTCTGTCAACCCCAGCCTTCAAGAATGAGGATTTTTCGATCAATTTCGATCCGGGTTTTGTTCTGAACCAGGGGATTATGCTTCCAATGTACCCAACTCCTACAAGCTTAGTTAACTACCAACATTATGATTTCACAAGAAATGCTACTACTACTGATCGGAACAGTTCCGCTGCTTCATCTTCAGTTGATAATTGGTCTGGAAATATTAATGTGAGTAGTTCGGGTTGTGACGATGTGCTCCTCTCTGAGTTTTCTGGGTAGAAGTTTTACAGCGAGTTGTTCCCATTCTACTCGTTGATTGTCGCTTGCAAGAGCCTGAGAGGATACTTACTCATAGTTGCGCACTGCAGAAAGGGTTGCATTATATATCAGGAATTCGTGTCAGAAATTAGTACTAGTGTAATAATTTTCTTATATAGTTAGTTGCTGATTTGGGTGGATTTTGGTTCTGTAAAAATGGCAAACTCTTGTTCTTGGTAATTTCATTGTTAGACACTTTGGTGCGAATTATTTTATATAGTTTATGAGATTCGTTTCATATGGTTTGAAAATTTTGTTCTGAGTGTCATGATTTTTCTGTACTAACCTTTCCACTATTCTTTTGACACTTTGTTGATCCTTCTGTATTCAAACTAATTTGAAAATTCAATTGCGTTACATTTTGATAACAACCTATATCCTTTTCAAACTAATCTAAAAATTCAATTGCATTTTCAAAATGTTGTTAAACCATAGCGTTTTGAAAATGCTATCACAGCGACAGCGTTTTTGAAAACGTTGTGAAATCTACAACGTTTTCTGAAACGCTGTCCATGTCACAGCATTTTCTGAAACGCTGTCGATGTTACAGCGTTTTCAGAAATGCTATAAAGTTATTATAGCGGGGGCTTCTATAGAATTTTTAAAACGCTATCATATATCTTTTGTAGCATTTTGCGAATGCTATCAAATGTCATATTTGTTGTAGTGTAACTTACTAACATAATCAATTTTACTTATTAACATAACATGTCTAACATTTTTAATTTACTAACTTACTCATATAATCATTAGTGAGAATTATGTGAATAACATGAATATTAACACGATCGTTTACTACACAATCTATTACAAAAATTACCATAAGGAACACAACTTCACATTAGGGCTTACTAACAATATACTAACATGATCAAGTCTAAAGTTTTGCTTACTAACATGAACTACCACCATTAAATTCAAGTCTATTTACACATCTAAGAGAACTAACATAATCTAATTTTATTAACATACGCAATTTGTGTAACAATTAACTTGCGAACATCAAGCGAAGTTTAAAGCCTCAAGTATAAATAATCTAACTAAACAACCACTACACAAAACATCACAAAATCACAACAAAATCACAACTTTATATTTTATAATCAATAACATCTTCTACTATACCAAAGATATGATTTTTATTCATGATTATTCATGATCAAGCAAAAAGATTTTATCTATTTCTTATACTACCATTCTCAACACAAAGATTCAACTTTTTTTTGTTTTCTAATATTCTTATGTATATAAAACATGAAATTCATAAATAAAGAAGAAGAACACCCACCTTCTTATGAGTGAACACTTCACTTCAATTCCTAGCTTCCAACTTCAATTTAGAACCTAAAAATAATGTAGTATAATATTAGAAATGATTATTGGAATGAATAAGAGTGAAAATTTGGACCTAAAATGAGCCAAAAACTCCACCTTGAGCCTCCTTGGATTGGGCCAAAATCAAGCATGGCCAGGTGAAAATGAGTAGAAATTTGTTGTAGAATTGTTGGAGATCAAGAATTGATGTAGAAAAATTTTGTAGTAGAAATTTAGGGTTTCTTCTTCTTTTCCCTTTTTTTGGCTTTCAGCTGCTTTATTATTATTATTATTATTATTATTATTATTATTATTATTAATTATTTTATTTTTATTTTTCTGTATGAGATGAAGAAGAGTTGGATGAATGAGAGCTCCTTCTTTAATAAAGCGTAAAAAAAATGAGAGAAGAGTGAGGTGGAGATGTTGCTAGAATTTGGCCAAGGAAATGAGTGAGTTGAGTGTAAGGGTTTTCTAGAGTTTCTTTATTTTTTTCATGGCTAACCCTAATTGTAAATGTCTTATTATACAACATGAATAATCTATCAACTATTATCACTACAACAAATATGCCATTTGATAGCATTTTGTAAATGCTATGAAAGATCTACGACAGCATTTCGCAAATGTTGTCATTGCCCCTCGCTATGGTATGTCCATAGCGTTTCCAAGAAACGCTATAAAAGGAACAGAGTTTTGAAAACGCTATAAATACGATAGCGTTTTGTCGAAACGCTATTGTGTTTTTGAAATGCTATCGTATATATAACATTTTCGAAAAGCTATAAATACCATAGCGTTTCGGCAAAATGCTATCGTATATATAGTGTTTTCAGAACGCTATAAATTCCATAGTGTTTCGTCGAAACGCTATGGTATTTATAGCGTTTTGAAAACGCTATATATACGATAGCGTTTCGACAAAATGCTATCATATTTATAGAGTTTTCCAAACGCTATGCATTTAATAACGTTCTGAAAACGCTATCGTTTTTAAGAGTGGTATTTTTTACAGCGTTTTAAAAATGCTATTTCTTTTGACCTGTATGCAAAAAAAAAAAACTACAGATGCATATAAAAGTTTTGAAAATTCTCCAGATGCATATATAAAACATCAATAACACCATTCAACCTATACATGTTTTGAAAAGTTGTGTACACGTATATCAAAATCTAACATCATAAAACAATTCCATATAATGAACTTGAATCCGTACAATAAAAAAATAAAAAGGTACATCTAATAAACTTAAAACTGGCAGCAAAAAACCCTTGAGTGACTAACATCAAAACAATTCACATTCTTCGTTTATTCACAACATCTATCTTAAAACATATATTTCATGATTCAAAATACATTGTCAAAAACTGTAAATAATATTAGATAGTATGAGCAGCGGCAAATATTCTTCATTGGATCAGTCGCCTTTCCAGTCCGTGCATTTGTCCATGCCTTTGCAGTTGTTCTCTTCACATCATCATCTCCATTTTAATACAAGTTCTACGAGACAAAAATAAGATACAAAGCTTCAGCTCATCCTACTTACTATCTGTATAATATAATGGTGTAGAAATAGCATTCTGAGTAAAAGAATGCTTGGAGAAGTGCTTGGATAAAAGCTCTACGTGAAAGCACAAAAAGCACTTATGCAGCAAACTAAAAACTAATATTCGAGTGTAGTCAACCCAGTGGTGTACCCAATTCAGTGAAGAATAATCTAAATTTTGAAATATATATACAAATGTCAGTAGTTATTGGAGTATCGAGGAAAGAAAAACAACACCGGTGACTTCAATATACAGTAAATATGCTGATCACAATAACAACTTAAAATATGTATACTTGACAGCCTATGAATGGGTGACGACAATGTGTTACTATTAAAAGGATGCCGGGATGAGTTCACAGATAGTACTTACAAATAGGAATTTTTTGAGTTCAATTTCTTAATAATGGTTCTAAACGAAGGATAAACTTGCTAAAAATATAAAGAAATCATCTAATGTAATGGTATTTTTAGCCATATAATTTTGTGATGATCATGTAAATCATGGAAATAAAGCTTTGTGGTATTAGCATGAAGGTTCTGACTTTGTTAAATAATGTAAATAAAGTTTAATCAGTCTTCTAAGTAAATTACTAATGGATAGACCAAATTGAATCAGATCAATTTCCTCTTGGATTAGTCCTGACAAGTAACCTGTAAAGTGTCCATCTATTCAGTTTTTAACTTTACCATCTCATCTGTAAACTCCACGATCGACATCCTTCATTCCTTTTATGCAGTTATTTCAATTAAAATGTTACTAGTTTGATGAAAATGTACTGTCCTATATATAACTGAACTATTTTAATATTTATTTTCTTTTGTAATTCATGTAACTGTATTTATTGAAAGATACTGTTCATTTATCAAGGTAAAGGTCTTTCACTTTATAACTGAGTTAGGGAAGGGTTGTATCTTGTAGAAACCTAGCTACAGACATATGAATCTTCAAACATACATTTCAAGTTTTGTTGTTTTTTCTTTGATTTTCACTTTTAGGTGTGTTTGCTTTAGTTTTGTTGTTGTTTTATTTGATTTTCACTTTTAGGTACTTTTGGAAATGAACTTAAGCTATGATGCCTGAAGTTATCTACATTACGAAACAACTATACTCGTACTAGGTTTATTTTCCAACTTTGTGTAACTCCGCATATTCAATTCCCGTGTAGTTCTTCCTCCAATCCATTGACAATTTGACATGCATAGAGTGACTTTTATTAATTAGATTAAGAGATCTGTACATGAAAACCTTACCAAGCTAGTTTCTAGTTTATATCCTCTAATTCTTAGGAAAATTTACATAACATCACCATCTGAACATTTAAATCTTTCAAAGTTTTGAATCAAAATCCTCAGAAATTGCATTAACCTATCATATCGATTTTCCAGATACAATAAACACAAGTATGGTACTTCCCAATCAAAGTAACAACTTTTTACAACCAAACTTTTGATTGATACGTTATATTTTCCCCAACAATGCCATAAATTTTTACGATAACAATTTGATCTGTTGCTGCAAATTCTGCTCTAGTTCGATATGAAGTCCACAAATTTTATAGCAGATCACTCCATAGACACAATTCAACAGTCAAGGATTCATTCTAAGTCCTGGCAAAAAATTTATTACTATGTCTTGATTACATCTGTAAAAGTCTTGACGGTCTACATATAAGATAAGAAACTATGACTTCCTTCTTCATAGTTCCTTGATGACATAAACTATCTAAAGACATCAAAAATACCTCAGTGTCAAACTATACAACATAACTAATCAATCAAGGTTCGATATCTTAGTATCAACATCAATTTTATAAATTATTTTCCCTAGCTTCATATCATTGATGCATAGGCTAGCTATGTGCACGGTAAATTTCAAACCAGCTAGTATGAGTTACTCAATCAATCCCATAAATCTTTTACTAATTCATTACCATATGGATAGAGTATGCAAGGCTTTCTAAGCTAATATAATTTTTTAGAAGGAAAGTAATGTACCTAGTTATCATCCAACATCGTGATGTGATCGGTCGGCCATGCTATTGCAAGTCCCATAACCTCATCTAGAGTATCTACACCACAACCTCACCTAAATAATGGTGCTGAAGGTTGTCTAACTTCATCCACCCAAACTTTGGAAGCATTTTTCCCAAGGGGTACACAGTGCACTACCACCTCAGGATCATTTATCACCCATCGCCCAATTGCAACCACTTCAGTCGGTGCCTCCCAATTTAACAATTCGCACTTTCTACTTCTACGATTACTGCTTCCATTGAGTGACTAGCATTAAAAAAAAGTTATTACAAGTGTTATATATATATGAAAAATACCAAAACTGTATTGGGTTACCTGTGGAGTATCAGTTGCATTAGTAGTTGATAATGGATTATTGTTACACAATTTTGAGCGCTTATCCTCATCGTCATCCTCCTCGTCACTATCATCGTCATTATCATTTTCACCATCAGTATCCATATTATCATCACTATCCCTATGATTTTCTTCATCATCTTCACTACCCTCTTCATCTTGAGCATCACTGTCTTCTTCCTCCATATCTTCATCACTATCTTCTTTCTCCAGATCATCCTCACTATGCTCTTCTTGTTGAACCACACTCTGTAAAATAACAAACTAAATTATAAATCTATTATATTTAATCTAATCAGCTATGAAATGAAAATCAGTATTCTTACCTTCTTATGTTTTTTATGTTTCTTATGTTTCTTATGCTTTGAGTTAGAGTTTTTACACTTGGTTTGCCTTTTAAGTAGAGCTGTCAACTCCTTCACTGTTTCAGCAAGTGAATCAACCTTTCCTCTGAGCTCAACTACTTCGGCAAAGGTTGCAATCGAGGCACTTAATTTAGATGGGTTGGCTCCTGCTCCCATCGTGGATAAACGGCCTTGTCGTTCAGGCTTGTTAAATACCCTTGAATATGCATCACCTTCATAATCTGGGCCTACATGGGATGTCTTGGGTGGCGATAAAGCTAGTTCTTCTTTCACATTTTTCTGAAAATAAAAGAAGCACAAAATTAATATGAATATATGATTGAACAATAAGAATCTGTATTTAACTAATGGTAAACCATGTGAGAAAACAATTTTAGAACCACACTATGAGATCAACATCATCTGGCTTTCCTGCTTCACCGTTCTTTTTTGTATATGCTCGATACCAACAACGAAGCCTAACTTTATCTTGACAAATGGGACCCTCTTCTTTCTATATAGCAAATAGATATAATGATCACAAACATCAAAATTATAAACAATACATTTAATAATGCTAACAAAAATAATATATAATTAACTCATTACTATTTCAAATTCTATCCGAGCAAATCCCTTTCGACCACCACGGTAAGGGATAGTTTGTTTATTTCTCATTTCCTTGAACTTTTCACTTTTTGCCTACAAGACAAATTGTACTCTAATATATTTAATTTTATATAAAATACACGATATAGCAAGTTAATGTTGGATGTATATGTATATTCTCATTATAATAGGATAATATTGTGTATATTATTCTATGGGGCAACACGGGTTTACACGTGTTATGTATTAATATTAGAACGGGTTGATTGGGTAAAAGCCCAGTACCCTAAACCCAGTCTAATCTCTATATAAGCTGGTCTAGAGGTAGTATCCTGTGATATTCCAATACTGATAAGCAGGGTATAATATCTTAAGCGGCTAGAGATTAACCCTAATTTACCCAACTAAGATTTAACAATCTTAAGATATTAAGAAAACTACCTCTAACGGCGCTACCTCCGATCACGTTGGCCGCCGCCATCGCCGTCGCTGATCCTGATCTGAGTCGACAAGATCTCGAGCGCCGACGTCGCGATCCAGATCCGAAGCCGTCGCGACCAGAGCGAAGCCGTCGCCGAAGCCGTCACGATCCAGATCCGAAGCCGTCGTGACCAGAGCGAAGTCGTCGCCGAAGCCGTCGCGATCCCGCTCGCCTTCCGGTCGTCTTCCTCCCCTCAATCAGTTGCATTTGATCAGATCGAATCCAGTGGCTTGTTTCTCCATTGCTGTTGGAGTCTGGGGATAGATCAGATCGAATCAAAGGGGGATCGAATCAAAGGGGCTTGTTCTTCATTACTGTTGGAGTCCAGGACTAGATCAGATCGGATCAGATTTGGGCTCTTTTGATTCATTGCTGTGTGCTCTACAGATCGGTCCATTCTAAACTCTTTACTTTCTTTTTACTAAATCAATAAGTAGTAACTGTTTAGAAAGAACTCTCTACCTTTGGGAATTTATTGTTTATTCCTTTGTGATGGAAAAACATAGTCGTCCGTACGAGGTTCCCAAATTAGAGGGATTTAGTAGTGCTGAGTTTAATAGTTGGAAAAGAAAAGCCCAATACGGGATGAAATTCATGAAAATATTCTACACATGCCAAACAACATATGATGAATGTGTTGAAGATGTTGACGATGCAACATGGGTAACTGATGAAGACTTATGTAGAGAATTCTTATTGAATAGCATATCAGATCGCCTTGCAGACGTATATATGAAATATGAAACTGCTAAACAAATTTGGGATAATCTACTAGATGAATTTAAGAAAGAAGAGAAAGTTTCTAAGGCACATCTAGTTGATAAGTTCATGGGTTTCACTTTTAAAGAAGAAAATGCAATCCTTCCTCAGGTAACAGATTTAGAAAATCTGGTAGGGAAACTAAAAACTGAAAACATTACTGTGTGTGATGAGTTCCTTACTGGAGCAATAATTTATAAGTTACCTGCTTCGTGGCTATCTTTTAAGACTGAGATGTATAGGTTGCCTGAACAGATTAAACTTGCACATCTAAAACGTTGCATCAAAGTTGAAGATGAGACTAGAACTAGGATGAATTTGGAATTGGTTAATAAACAAATTTCTACTGCTAATGTGTTAACCAATACCAAACGCACTCCTAAGTTCAAGAAGAACAAGTTTAATTTTAAAGGTGAACCAACTAAGTTAGAAGTCACGAAGAAAATTGCTAAAAAGAAAGGAAAATGCTACAACTGCAGAAAGTGGGGACATCATGCCTCTGAGTGCAGGCTACCCAAAGTGGAACAACCCAACATGGAAAAGGTGAACTTGTTGAAGGGGAAAACTGAGCCCACCAATTTTCTTTGTGTTGTTGGTGATGTAAAGGCCAGTACCTCTGCTAGTTGGTTGTTGGACTCGGGAGCCACCTGTCATGCTTGCAACGATGAGACCCTACTATCTGAACTGAGAGCTGCAAATGAATCAGTTTCAATGGCAAATGGAGAATCAGTGAAGGTGCTTCGGACCGGGACAGCGAATCTCAGTCTCTCCTCAAGTAAAACTTTAATTTTACGAAATGTTAAATATGTACCTGCTTTAGCTAAGAACTTGATCTCTATTAGCTTACTAAATCATGCTGGTATGGTTGTTACTATGATTAGTGGTAAAGCTATCTTGTCTGTAAATTCTTTTTATTTTGGTTGTGCTTATTTAGTTAATGGCATGTTCAGAATTAGTTTAGCAGATGAAGTAATCAACAATATTAGTTCCAAATTGTGTAGTCCACATACATGGCATAATAGGCTGGGACATGTGAACTATGTTAAGATTCTTAATGTTGCTAAAACCTTTAACTTGCCGATTGACACATCCATTAAAGGTGACAAATGTGAAGTGTGTGCTCAAACAAAGATAACTAGAAGACCTTTCCGTACCGTCTCTAGGAGTACACAACTACTTGAGTTGATACATTCTGACATATGTGATTTCAAGAGTTTTATGACACAAGGAGGTCGGAAGTACTTAATCACCTTTATAGATGATTACTCTAGATATTGTCACATTTATCTGTTAAAAACTAAGGATGAAGCACTAGAAAAATTCAAAGAATTTAAGGACCGTGTTGAGAATCAGTTAGATGCTAAAATTAAAAGATTTAGATCAGATAGAGGTGGCGAATATGTTTCATTAGGATTCAGAGAATTTTGTAACTCACATGGAATCATAGCAGAAACTACAGCACCCTACTCACCACAGTCAAATGGTATCGCCGAAAGAAAGAATCGAACACTCACAGAGATGTTGAATTCTATGTTATTGACTGCTGGATTACCTTCACAATTTTGGGGTGAGGCTGTATTAACTGCTAATAATATTTTGAACATGTTGCCACACTCTAAGTTACCTGCTACACCGTACGAATTGTGGTATAAGCACACACCTAATTTTAATAAATTAAGAACATGGGGCTGTATTGCTTTTGTTAGGATACCTGACCCTAGAAGGCCTAAAGTGGGACCTCGAACAAATACGTGTGTGTATTTGGGTAGTGCAGTTGATAGTGCTGCAGACAGATTTTTAGATCTATCTCTCAACAAAATAATAGAATCAAGAGATGCAGAATTCTTTGAAGATATGTTCATCAAAGATAAAGGCATCTCATTATCTGAACCTGCAGACACAAGGAATGATCCACAACAGGAATCTAGATATATTTCAACAGACACTGAACCCTCACATAATGTTGAATTAAGAAGATTCTCTACAAGAGATAAAACACCTAGAACCTATGGAGATGACTTCGTGACTTATGCACTAGCAGCTGACCCTGTTAGTGTTAAGGAAGCCTTAAGGTCTAGGGATGGTTTGCTTTGGAAAGAAGCAATTGATGATGAAATGGATTCTTTATTGCAGAACAACACTTGGGAATTGGTTAATTTGCCAGTAGGGGCTAAAACTATAGGAAACAAGTGGGTCTTGAAGAAGAAACTTAATCCTGATGGAACTGTAGCTAAGTATAAAGCACGCTTAGTAGCTAAAGGTTATACTCAACAAAGTGGGGTGGATTATTTTGATGTTTATTCACCAGTTTGCCACATTGCTACAATAAGGATTCTTCTAACCATAGCATCTATTGAAAAATTTGTTATTCATCAAATGGATGTTAAGACTGCTTTCCTAAACGGTGATCTCAATGAAGAAATCTATATGAATCAACCTGAAGGTTTTGTACTTAAAGGTTCAGAACATAAGGTTTGCAAGTTAATAAAATCTTTGTATGGTCTAAAACAAGCACCAAAATTGTGGCATGAAAAATTTGATAAAACAATAAAGAACTTAGGTTTTGAATCTAGTAATTCTGACAAATGCCTTTATTATCGTGATGAATCGAATAAAATTGTCATTATTTGCTTGTATGTTGATGACTTGCTAGTTGTTGGAAGTGACCTCTCTATTGTTATAGAAGTCAAAACCATGCTATCCAAACAATTCAATATGAAAGACCTAGGTGTTGTGGACACCATATTGGGTATGAGAGTGGGCTTTAGAAGGCAAGGAATAACCCTTAGCCAATCCCACTATATTAAAAGTGTGTTGAAGGACTGGGGATACAGTGATTGCAAAAGGTTTAATACACCTTATGATAATACTAAAAAGTTGACACCTAACGATGGTGCAACAGTGAGACAGTTAGATTACTCTAAACTTATTGGGAGTCTCATGTATGTAATGACATGCACTAGAACTGACATAGCCTTTGCGATAGGCATGCTGAGCAGGTTCACTAGCAATCCTAGTCAATTACACTGGAATGCCCTTGAGAGGCTACTGGGATACCTAAACGGTACTCAAGAGTTTGCTTTGTGCTACTCTGGTTATCCTTCAGTACTAGAGGGATACTCTGATGCATCGTGGTGCTCAGGAAATGGTGACAGTAGGTCCACTAGTGGTTATGTGTTTACACTAGGAGGAGCAGCTGTGTCATGGAAATCTAAAAGACAACCTGGTCTTGCTTTTTCATCCATGGAGTCAGAACTCTTTGCGCTATCTTCTGCTGGTGAAGAAGCGGAATGGATAAAAGAGCTATTGTTAGATATTCCTTTGAGAAGGTTTAGAGTAACCACTCTCAGTCTTTATTGTGACAATCAAGCTGCAAATATTGTAGCTAACAACATTCTCTACAATGGTAAGAGACGTGTTGTGAGCCTTAGACAGGCCAAGTTGAACTATCTCATTAAACAAGGGACAATTGCCCTTATTGATGTACGATCAGAAAAGAATGTGGCTGATGCCTTTACAAAAGGACTAAGTAGAGATCTAATTATCAAAACTGTAGGAGAAATGGGGTTAAAAACTTTTGAGGATAAGTTTTAACACCCTAGTTATTTTGATAAATTAAAATCCAAAGTTGAGAGCCATAGAGTAGTTCAAACTTTAAGCATCAATCTTGACAGTTGACATGCTTTAGATAATTAGAAAAGTTCTATGTATTTATTGTTGATATATAACTTCATTCCAAATTTGATGATGTTATATATGGTTCAAAACTTACATAAAATTATCTTTTATTCCAAAAGAAGGCATGAAAATTTGTCGATGTGTTTCCGATGTTTAGAACTGTTATTATATCATTCCAACTTTGATGATATATCTCTTTTATGGGGTTTATGTTTCATTCCAATCTTGATGATTCAGAACTTAATCATAATTGATCTAACAATTCTATCATTCCAACATGAAACACAGTATAGTTCTTGTGTAGAAACTATAATAGTTCTTGTACTTTATTTTGATAAAGATACTTGATTGTGATGCTTATGATGTACCTTTGCATATCTATGTTGAATTGTACTAAGTTCTTTAGCATGAACTAGATACTCTTATACATTTCATTTGAACTCTAAGAAAAGCGACTCATGAGATTTCTATGTGTTATGTTTAAACAGATGGCAGCAAAGGCAATGGAAATGAATCAGTCAACTTTGATTTTGAGAATGATAATTTGCTCGATATGGAGGAGTAGACACAAAAGAACTTGCAATAATAGTTTGTCAATTGCTTGGAGAAACTTCTATTTTAAGTTTAAGACTCTTTATTTGATTGAGCTTAAAACTTTTCGTTTATTTTGAAGTTTATTGTTTGGTTGACTTGAGATTATGATTTTGCTTTGTTGGTTTAGTCTTTGTGAACTATTCATTTATGGTTTTAGAACTATTTGATTATTTTGGTTTAGTCATATTTGAACTATTCAAGTTATAATTGATTTAGTCTATGATCCATGTTCTTTATGATTCAATAATGTTTGAATTTTTGTGATCCAATATTATAACATTGCTTAGCCTAATATACTGAGAATATAGGAGGAGATTGTTGGATGTATATGTATATTCTCATTATAATAGGATAATATTGTGTATATTATTCTATGGGGCAACACGGGTTTACACGTGTTATGTATTAATATTGGAACGGGTTGAGTGGGCTAAAAGCCCAGTACCCTAAACCCAGTCTAATCTCTATATAAGCTGGTCTAGAGGTAGTATCCTGTGATATTCCAATACTGATAAGCAGGGTATAATATCTTAAGCGGCTAGAGATTAACCCTAATTTACCCAACTAAGATTTAACAGTTAAACAGAATAGTATACATAGTTTTTTACCTTGAATTTGGGATTGTTTCTTGATTTTACAAATTCATCTCACTCTTTGTGACTTTGTAAATTGGTTTCTTGTTTAAGCTTCCCCCCAATTTTGCTTTGCGTGCCCTGGCACATCTTCCCATCGCTTGTAGGGTGTAAATTTCTGCTTCTCTATCACGTCCATTGAATGTGAACTTTTGCTTAAGTAATATGTATAGATATAAATTATTATCATAAAAATAAGCACAAAGAATTAAATGAACTACCATAGATGTCAAATGAATCATAGAACATGCACATCCCAGGAAAGATATTGTACTGAGAATTTTGTCTTCTATCCATATGGTGACGAAAATGTGTTACTATTAAAAGGATGTCGAGATGAGTTCACAGAGAGTACTTACAAATAGGAATTTTCTGAGTTCACATACAATCACAGATTCAGGGAGAAGTTTGATTTTTTGATTGTCGGGTTTATGTTCAGTTTTTTCCTTTCACAACTGTCTAAATGACGCGTTTGCTAAATTCTGGAGAAAAATAAGTTCCTGCAGTAATAATGTTTTGCAAGAAAGGAAAAATACTGCAAGAATTTGATCAACGATAAAATCTTAGTAGATTAGCATCAGGTTGGAATCCGATAAGAAATTTTTCGTCATTTGCTTCGTGGACTCTTGCAGTCCCTGTGAAACCCCAGTGATTTCCGAAGACTCCAATGCTGAAGATAAGATACAACATTTCGTCAAAGAGTTGATTCTGTTCAATTGAAAATATTATGTAAATTGAAAATATTATGTAAATACCTTTGTAAAATATATAGTTATCCCGAGGTAATGCAGAAGTGATCAAACATTATTCAAGTCTTGCTCTGTGTCCTAATTTTTGTGCTCGTTGTGTTTTTTTTATATTTAATAGGGTGCAAATTATGTATTGATATTGCTATTTAAGAATATTAATATATTGTACATATGTTTGACATTCTTCATTCATTGGCTTTCTGGGAAAGAATTCTAACGAGCATCCTCCATATCACTAATGCATATAAGTAGGTTTGCCAAAGTTTAGAGCATACCCATTATTTTCCTGCGAGTCTAAGAAAATACAAAGAATTTGCTTTGAGATGTGTGCTAACTCTATCCTAGGTAGTAGATTTGCATATATGCATGTTCCTCAGATTTTTTTTGCAGATTGCAAAATAAGCTATGTGAAGTATACAATATCATACATGGCAGTAGCGGTGCATTGACTCTCCTTTCCCGCTTGTTCTTCTCGATTTTACTTGCAAATTGCGGAGATCATGCAAAGGAGCATATTTGAGGAGACACACTGCTCCCTTGCTTCCCTATATGAATTCCTTATATGGCTATTCCTCATGCTGTATAAAAAAGTTTTTCACCCACCGAGAAAATAAACTGTTTCAAACTGTATAGTCTTCAAGTCCCGAAAATTTGGCCTCAGGGGAAAAGGTCATATATGCATGTAGTGATTGGGAAGATTATATATTCGACGGGCGCAGGGGGAGGTCGATGGTGGCCTAGTGGCGAGCAGCGCGCAAGGGTCAGGAGTCGACGGGGGGTTGGGGACAGCGTGATTTGGGGGGGGGGGGGGGGGTTGGAGTAGGGTTTGTGGAGGAAAGAAAAAGCGGGGTTATTGGGAGAAGAATCGGGGAGGAGTTGGAATTAATTTGAGTTGTAATTGGATTAGTCGAAATTTCCTATCTTACCCCTATCTATTCAATTTATGTTTGGATATAACAGCATTTTTAAAATGCTATAAAAAGTATAATATTTTCAAAACGCTGTCGTAGTTAACATTAAAATTTAAAATTACTAAAAGATAGCATTTTCTTTAGAAATGTTGTTATTAATCACTTTCAACAGCATTAACAATTAAATGTTATAATAAATATGTTGTAGAAAGCCATATATGTTGTATGCACACAATCCACAAATAATTTACAATATTATTCAGAATACAATCTATATACAATTTATAATATTTAGTAAATAGTTTGAATATACAACTTTTGTTAATGTTTTCATACAAAATAATTATTTATTACTAGTATAATGTACGTCTAAAAAAGTAAAGTCATCAAATTAAATGAATATATATCGGATAAGAAAAAAATAGTTTATATTTGAATATTTTGATTTGGGCCACACGTACGATGCATATTTAAATTTGTTGGATATAGTTTAGACGTGTATTATACGTGTTTATATAGTTACAAATTTAGGGTTTGTTTGTTACAAATTCCAACTCTCCCATTAAAATAGTAAAAATATTTAGTAATTAGTTTGAATATACAATTTTTATTAATGTTTTCATACAAAATAATTATTTATTATTTTGGTGATCCTACGCTAAAACCCTCAAGTTTTTATGCTTCTGCTAGCAAACCGCCCACCTTTCGAAATTGACCATTTTATCTTCCTGAGGATTGTTTTCTTGCAACCAATCCAAATCACTTTTCTTAGCCGAAACCATTATCTTTTGCAAAAAAATAATTTTAAGCTTGGAATGTTTATTACCAAATATATCTCTGTAGGTTATTTCTAATGGAAAATAAAATGCCATTTCAGTAAGAAAATAACACATTTCCTCACAAAATATACAAAGGATATTAATCAATTGTCATTTATTTGAACGAAAAAAATTTGATTTTTTTTAAAGATAAATAAGGAGTATGACCACCATGTTTCATTAATAAGAAAGTAACTAAATAAGCACAGAGTACTAGTGTACAAAAAAAGTATTAAAAGATACATAACTGAAATAAAATATAAGGCTAAATATTAAAAAAGTACATAAAGTTTTAGGCCAGTTTAAAAAAAGGACACAATTTTTTTTTAAAGGACACAATGTTTAAATAAACTCTACTAGGTTCGTTAGGGTTAGGGTTAGGGTTAGTTCGAGAGGGTTTATTTAAACATCTGATTAGTTAAGTGATGTTATTTAAACACAAATAAAAGACGAATGTGGTTTTTTTAAACACAAATGAAAGATGAAAGTGGTTTTTTTAAACCCTAGCCTAACGTAATCCTAACCCAACCCTAACCATAACCCTAACCCTAACTAACTTAGTGGAGCTTATTTAAACATTGTGTCATTTTTTATAAAAAAAATATTTGGGTACTTTTTTTAAAGTAGCCCAAAACTTGGTGTAATTTTTTTATATTTAGCCTACGAGAGGGTGAGAGGGTGAGACTAATCCAACAATAATAAGACAACATCTAAAAGTACGGAAATGAATAAGAGAAAGTGAGTTACACAAAACAATTCTAAAAGAGTGTGAAAATCAATTTGAAAGGGTAAATTTCACTAAACTCTATCCTGCTGTTTCACTAATTTGCATATGACCCTATCTATTTCTTTTTTTTTTAAATGGCCCTACTATAGGTCTAAAGTTGTCAGAGCATCCACAATTGTTTGCTTGTTTGCCATTTTTGCTATTTTTCTTTACTGTAGCGCACACAGTCGTGAGCTATTTTGTCATTTTTTGACAATTGGGCTACAGTAGAAAGGGAAAAGTAGCATTCGAAATAGCAAAATGCATATTGGATTATTTAATTATATTTTTAATTTGATGTTTCGTCCGAAGTAAAAAAAAATTAAAAACCAAATAAAATAACCGGTTAAATGAATTTAAGGGTGGGAATGAACATAATGTTTCGTCCCATGTGGGATGTTTCGTCCCAATCCAAATTTTTTTAAAAAAAAATAATTTTTAAAATTAATTTTGTAAATTCTTAAATTGTTTTTGCAATTTTTTAATTGATTTTGCAAATTTTCAAATTGTTTTTGCAAATATTTTTTACAAACTATTTTAAAAAATGTTTTTGCAATTTATTTTTGCAAAAAAACTCGAACGAAACATTATTTTGAAATTTTTTTCTTCTCTTTGGGACGAAACATGATTTTCGTCCCATATTTTTTATTAATATTTTCTAAGTTTCGGCCTGTATAAATTATTTTTAATGACTTCTTTTTTAACGAACTTATGCATTTTTTTGCTATTCGACGACTGCAGCGTTTCGTCGAAATGGATTGTCAAAATATGCATTTTGCCATTTTTTATATTGAACGACTGTGGATGCTCTTATGGATAACCATACATTACCCCATCCAAAAGCTCTATAAATTATTTCTTTTGAGATTTTTATAAAAAAAACCTGAAATACCCTTGATTCGTTAATTAGCTTTTAGAGGGACTTAAATGTATACTTTTCGAAAAAAGTTTGGTTAAGAGATGGATAGTATTTTTAGTAAGCACGCTAATTTTGAAATGAAAAATTTTCAACAAAAAAAGTATATATATATATACTAGTATAATGTACGTGCGATGCACATATACAAAAAATAAAGTCATCAAATTAAATGAATATATATCGAATAATAAATAAATAGTTTGTATTCGAATGTTTTGGTTTGGGCTATACGTACGGTGCACATTTATTTTTGTTGGATATAGTTTGGACGGGTATTATACGTGTTTATATAGTTACAAAGTTAGGCTTTGTTTTTTACAAACTCCAACTCTCCCATTAAAATGGTAAAGATCTATATATATATATATATATATATATATATATATATATATACTAGGTTTGCCCGTTGACACGTGCCTACGGCACGTCTTCAGAACGGTGCACCTTGTTTGATCATATAAAATAGTTTTGGAAGTCCAGCAAATTAATTGAAGCAGCAAACATATTATATAATAAACTTTTGGGGGTCCAACAAAAAACATATTATATGATTTTTTTTTATTTTTTAAAAGTTTTTAAATTTTTAATTTTTTTAAAAACTTTTAAAATTTTTATTTTCTTAATTTTTTGAATAAAAGAGGAAGGGAGGGAGTAAGAGAGAGAGAGAGATAAATAATTAAATAAATATAGGAGTTGTTTTGGGTGGGGAATTTGAATTTGAGTTTTGGGAGGGAACTTTTAGGAGGGAAAATATGTTTTGTGAGATTAGATCTGGGCCTTTGATTTTTGGGGAGCTTGAAGGAGAGCCACTTGATAGCTTTCTTTGTGTTTTATTATATAGATATATATATATATATATATATATAGAGAGAGAGAGAGAGAGAGAGAGAGAGAGAGAGTCTTCTTCCGTTGCAAACGGGTCGGAACGGGTCTGTTCGCACAGACCCGTGCGAACTTCGATCTGGACCGTTGGATCAAAGATCCAACGGTCCAGATTTTTTTAATAAAATCTTGCCTTAACCCGTTGTTGGGAAGAACGGGTTAAAGCAAAATTTTATTAAAAAACATAGTCTTAACCCGTCCTTCCCAAGAACGGGTTAAGGCTATCTATATTCATTTTTATTGACATACAGTTCGTCTTCTTCGGCGATATCTTTTCGCCCCTTCTTCTTTCTTCGACGAACTCAACCCAACGGGAAAAAAAAACCCTAGCTCCGACATCTCCATCCGCTCTCCCTCTTCTCTCCTAACTCCAAAGATCGAAACCCTACTCTTTGTGCAAGTCGAACTCCGACGATCGAAACCCTAGCTCCGAAGTCGAGCTTTGATCGAAACCCTACTCCTCCGAATCGATTGTTTGGCTTGATTTGGACCTATCTTGTAAGATATACACTATTTCTTTACCTCAATAATCTACATTTGTATTGTTTTTTTTTTAATTTGTGTGTAGTAAATTATTTAGAAATTGGGAAAAAAATTATATGCGTTAGTAGATTTTAGATTTAGAATCGGGTTGACTTCAAGTATATTCAATTGCCGAATTATGTTGCTTGCGTTAGTAATTTGTAGAATTAGAATTGTATATACAAAATTAGTTAGAAACTTTTCAGTGCGGTTATGGTTGAAAACCCTGCAAACGACCGTAAAAAAATACGAAACTTTCCGAGTAGGTTCGTCTCACGCAGTACAAGCCACACCAACTTTTAGAAGTGAGTTTCGACTCACGGTTCGAGAGATACGGCCGCGTATCGCTTTCGGTTGAAAAAAATCAAGTAAAGCGGTACACGGCCGTATCTCCCGAACCGTGACTCGAAACTCGCTTCTACAAGTTCGGGTGACTTGCCCTACGTGAATTCGACCAAGTCGGAAAGTTTTATAATTTTGGGATGCCGTTTGCGCGATTTTCTCAACTTCTTCGCATGATAGTTTTTTGACTTAGAATTTTGTAAGTGCGGTTAGATTAGATTAGAAAACCCTTCAAACGACCTCCAAAAATTTTGAAACTTTGCTAGTTGGTTGGTGTCCCCTATGAGAAGCCAACCCAAATTGTAGAAGTGAGTTTCGGCTCACGGTTCGAGAGATACGGTCGTGTATCACTTTTGGTTGGAAAAAAACCAAGTAAAGCGGTAGACGGCCGTATCTAGCAAACTGTGACTCGAAACTTGCTTTTACAAGTTCGGGTGGCTTGCCCTACGTGAATCTGACCAAGTTGGAAAGTTTTAAAATTTTCGGATGCCGTTTGTGCGGTTTTCTCAACTTCCTTGCATTACAAGTTATAGACTTAGAATTTTCTAAGTGCGGGTAGATCAGAAAACCCTTCAAACGACCTCCAAAAAATACGAAACTTTGCGAGTTGGTTGGTGTCCCCTACGAGAAGCCAAATCAACTTGTAGAAGTGAGTTTCGACTCACGGTTCGAGAGATACGGCCACGTATCGCTTTTGGTTGGAAAAAAACCAAGTAATGCGGTAGACGGCCGTATCTCGCAAACCGTGACTCGAAACTCGCTTCTACAAGTTCGGGTGGCTTGCCCTACGTGAATCCGACCAAGTCGGATTGTATTAAAATTTTTGGATGCCGTTTGTGCAGTTTTCTCAACTTCCTCGCATTACAAGTTTCAGACTTAGAATTTTCTAAGTGCGGGTAGATTAGAAAACCCTTCAAACGACCTCCAAAAAATACGAAACCTTGCGAGTTGGTTGGTGTTACCTACGAGAAGCCAAACCAACTTGTAGAAGTGAGTTTCGACTCACGGTTCGAGAGATACGGCCGCGTATTGCTTTTGGTTGGA
Source organism: Hemerocallis citrina (assembly GCA_017893485.1). Lineage (NCBI taxonomy): Eukaryota > Viridiplantae > Streptophyta > Magnoliopsida > Asparagales > Asphodelaceae > Hemerocallis > Hemerocallis citrina. Next base: position 83,985,973 of record CM030358.1, read on the forward strand.
AACTCACTTCTACAAGTTGGTTTGGCTTCTCATAGGGGACACCAACCAACTCGCAAAGTTTCGTATTTTTTGGAGGTCGTTTGAAGGGTTTTCTAATCTACCCGCAGTTAGAAAATTCTAAGTCTAAAACTTATAATGCGAGGAAGTTGAGAAAACCGCACAAACGGCATCCGAAAATTTTAAAACTTTCCGACTTGGTCGAATTCACGTACGGCAAGCCACCCGAACTTGTAGAAGTGAGTTTCGACTCCTGGTTTGCGGGATACGACCGTATACCGCTTTGTAATGATTTTTTTCAACCGAAAGCAATACGCGGCCGTATTTCTCGAACCGTGAGTCGAAACTCACTTCTACAAGTTGGGTTGGCTTCTCCTAGGGGACACCAACCAACTCGCAAAGTTTCGTAATTTTTGGAGGTGGTTTGAAGTGTTTTAAACTCTAAACGCACTTACAAAATTCTAAGTCAAAAAATTCACATTCGAGGAAGTAGAGAAAACCGCCCAAACGGCTTCCGAAAATTATAAAACTTTCCGACTAGGCCGGATTCACGTATGGCAAGCCACCCGAACTTGTAGAAGCGAGTTTGGAGTCACGGTTCGGGAGATACGGCCGTGTACCGCTTTACTTGGTTTTTTTCAACCGAAAGCGATACGCGGCCGTATCTCTCGAACCGTAAGTCGAAACTCGCTTCTACAAATTGGGGTGGCTTGTACTACATGAGACGAACCTACTCACAAAGTTTCGTATTTTTTTACAGTCGTTTGCAGGATTTTCAACCATAACCGCACTGAAAAGTTTCTAACTAATTTCGTATATACAGTTGTAATTCTACAAATTACTAACACAAGCAACAGAATTCGGCAATTCAATATACTTGAAGTCAACACGATTCTACATCTAAAATCTACTAATGCATATAAATTTTTTCCCAATTTGTAAATAATTTACTACACAAAAATTGAAAAAAATATACAAATATAGATTATTGAGGTAAAAAATTAGACTATACCTTACAAAATAGGTCCAAATCAAGCCAAACAATCAATTCGGAGGAGTAGGGTTTCGATCAAAGCTCGACTTCGGAGCTAGGGTTTCGATCGTCGGAGTTCGACTTCTACAAAGAGTAGGGTTTCGATCTTTGGAGTTGGGAGAGAAGAGGGAGAGCGGACGGAGATGTCCGAGCTAGGGTTTTTTTTTCCGTTGGGTTGGGTTCGTCGAAGAAAGAAGAAGGGGCGAAAAGATATCGCCGAAGAAGACGAACTGTATGTCAATAAAAATGAATATAGATAGCCTTAACCCGTTCTTGGGAAGGACGGGTTAAGGCTATGTTTTTTAATAAAATTTTGCCTTAACCTGTTCTTCCCAACAACGGGTTAAGGCAAGATTTTATTAAAAAAAACTGGACCGTTGGATCTTTGATCCAACGGTCCAGATCGAAGTTCGCACGGGTCTGTGCGAACAGACCCGTTCCGGCCAGTTTGCAACAACGGAAGAAGACTCATATATATATATATATATATATATATATATATATATAATAAAACACAAAGAAAGCTATCAAGTGGCTCTCCTTCAATCCCCCAAAAATCAAAGACCCAGATCTAACCTCACAAAACATATTTTTTCTCTTAAAAGTCCCCCCTTCCCCCCCAAAACTTAAATTCAAATTCCCCACCCAAAACAACTCCTATATTTATTTAATTATTTTTTTTCCTCTCTCCCTCCTTCTTCTATTCAATAAATTAAGAAAATAAAAAATTTTAAAATTTTAAAAATTTTAAAAATTAGTAATTTAAAAACTTTAAAAATAATTAAAAAAATTCAAAAAATTCATATAATATGTTTTTTGCTGGACCCCTAAAAGTTTCTCATATAATATGTTTGCTACTTCAATTAATTTGTTTGACCTCCAAAACTATTTTATATGATCAAATAAGGTGCACTGTTCCGAAGACGTGCCGTAGGCACGTGTCAGCAGGCAAACCTAGTATATATATATATATATAGACACACACACACACAATTCTAAATAACACACAATTCTAAAATTGCACACACACGCACACAATTCTAAATAACACACAATTCTAAAATTGTTATTTTCCGTCAAAATTAATGATGTCAGCAAAGAGTAAGATCATTTGCAACAATTTTGGGCCAATAGTAGGATCATTTGTGTTAAAAAAAATTAGTAAAAATACCTGCAAATATTTGAAAATTGGATAGAGTTTAATAAAATTTATCCTTTTTAAAAATCAAGAAGTTATTACATAATCTCCAATCACGCTAACCATCTCTCAATTTTAGCCAAAATAGCTAATTTAGAGGCAAAAAATATGCTCCAACGGAACTTGCCAAACCACTCGCCAAAATAGATTTATCATATTCACTCGCCAGATGTTGCGAGTTTGTATCGCTTACCAAACTATTCTTCCGCTCTTTCTACATCTCAAAACCCCAAAAAAAATCGCCATATGAAAATATTTGGAAGATTAAAGCATCACTCAAAGAAGAAGAAAAAACGCAAAGAAAATCGCAATTGAAGAAAAAAATCGTGATCAAGAAGAAAGAGAAATTGTGGTCATTTTGGGATCTCATATCGTGCTCGCGATCGAAGAAGAAAGAGAAATCGCGATCTCAGATTGCTAGAAATCGGGATTTTTTTTTTCCTTTTGTGTGTGTGTGTGTGTGTGTGTGTGTGTAGGGGGGGGGGGGGGGGGAGGGGAGGGGGTTGACTGTGAAAATTAGGTTTCAGTTTTTGTTTGTATATTTGGACTTTAATTGTTTGTATGTTTGGGTTTTTAAATGTTTGGGTTTAAAAAAAAATTTTATTGCTAGCTAAAATAAATAGCATGGTCGGAGGAGATTTTTTTCGCAAGCCAAATTATCCAATTGTGCTCCATTTTGGCTATTCGAAGGGCATCTGTAGTCGTTGTGCATATATCCAAAAATTGGATATTTTGGTCAGAATTGAGCTGCAGTCGTTGGCTATACTGCCATATTTTGAATGAGCGATGAGCAGCCGACTGTAAAATTTGGGAGAAGAAATGGCAAAAGCCAAAGTTTGGGTTTCAGAATATGATATCTCGTCTGTCGAACAATTTTTTTTAAATTAAATAGATCGGACGGGATATCGTTTTTTTTATATAGAGAAAGGACAAAATAAAGAGGTCATCTCTCGTCCCAAACATTTCTTTTTCAATTTTTTTTAAATCCTATACATTAGGCCTATAGTCCATCTTTATGGGTCCATTCACTCATTTCGCTTAGAAATTTTTTTATCGGACAGGATATGACATCCCGTCCGATATTTTTGAAAATAAAAAATAAAAATTTGCTCGCGCAGGAAGTGATCTTCCGTCCATCATTTAAAAGCCAATATTTTGGTTTAGACGCCAACAACTCATTTCTATATTTTCTATTGCTATATGTCAAATACTTATTTTCTGGATATAAACGACTATAGATGTTCTAACGAACCAAAATGACTAACATAGTTGGAGATAGTTGGAGATGATCTTATATGTCAATTTGTAAAAATTAGCATTTCAGTTTTAATAATTCAACAAAAAAATAATAAATTTTACCGATTTGGAGAGATCTTGGTCAATGAATGAGTGAAGATGCGGGGTCCACGTAGTAGTTAGTGTAGAAATTAGCAAACGGATCATCTTCAAATATTAAAAGTAATCTCATCCTTCAAAAAAAATTGTTAGAATAAAATAGGGACAAGTGATGGAGTCATGTGTTTTTCTATACTCGTGGAATTCTTTTGTTTTGATTTTAACTAGGGAACCAAAAGTGTGCGAGTACCTTTTTTTTTCTTCTGATTTGGTCACGTGATAGATTCAGGAAACAGTATTTATTAGAGCATGTGAGGTGTCACATAAAACATTAATTGTATTGTTATAAATAATGTTTCCGTACATAATCAGGCCCAATTGAATCATTAAAAAAAGAATACACTCCGGTTCTACCTAGGGGTGGGTATCGGTCGGTATCCGACCTAATATAACAACCGATCCAATGAAGATCGGTTTTTACATTTTTTATCCGCAACCGATCCGAACCTTTATTGGATCGGTTTTCATCCAAGCCGATTAAGCTCGGTTTGGATTGGTTCGGATTGGTCGGTTTGAGGGAAAAAATTGACTTAGCCAGAAATATGGGAAAATGTAGATTTTTCACAATACAATTCCTCGTACAGTAGTAGGGGTGGTAGTAGTTCAAATAGATAGACAAACAATTCAAATAAAACCATCTAAGCTAGTAATAGCTTCAATAGTTAATACACGAGATATATAGGTCTCAACTTTTCCTTCTGAAGACATTTAACATTCAAAATCATCTGGATACATGATCATACATATGAAGAAGAAGTACTAGGAACCAAAACAGAGAAATGAAGTACACAAGCTGAGATTTCTTATATGATATTCAAGTCTAGAACCAAACAAAAAAAAGTGAGTTCTGGAGTTTCAGCCCTACAACTACCAGAGATAAATCAACGGTAAAGGCTCTCAGATCTGAGGTTCTCTGCAATTTCAGTCTCCCATCTGTCACCATTTTCAAGCAGCTTCTCCTTGTCATAAAGCAACTCCTGTATAGAATGAGACGACCCATGATGAGATAATGTGTGGAGTATCTGACACAGTGACTTGAAAGAAAGAAATGTAGGAGTGACATGAGGAAAGGAGAGGAAGGGAGAACCTCATGTGTTTCTGTAGCAAATTCAAAGTTAGGACCCTCCACAATGGCATCTAGTTACCATTCCATAAAACCTATAGCCAATCAATCATCATGAATTTCTGCTACACTAGCACCTAAAATATCTGCAAGTCAGAGAAAAAAATTGTGAGCAAAGCAATTTAAAATTGATTTTAAAAAAAAAACTAAAGGAGTACCTGACTCAATTTCTTCAATCTCCTCCATATAGCCACGAAGATCAATATCCACCTTTGTGTGTAACCAATTTTGTGTGCAAATTAGAGCCTCTACTGTCCTTGGAAGTAAAGTACTACAAAATGGATCTAGAATGTGCCCACCAGTACTAAACGCTGACTCAGATGCTACAGTGGAGACAGGTACAGCCAAAACATCTCGTGCAATGAGTGCTAAAATCCTGTATTTAGAAGATTTATCCCTCCACCAACTCAAGATGTCAAAGTCAGGAATGGAACGACTTTCACATGATTCCCTAAAATATAGAACCTCTGTTTTGCATTCATCATTATTAGACTGCTTCACAATCTTATCATAACCTTTTGAAAGTAAAACCTCAATATCTGGTTCAAGACTATCAACTTCCATGTCATCTACAGTATTGGACTCATTTGTACTTTCATCACTTTCAGAGTACAGCAATTTATACTCATCATACAACTCAGTTAGAGTATTTTTCACCCGATTTGTGAGCCCAACAGAAGCAACATCACCACATAATACACTAAAATTATATTTCAAACCAACATCCTTGTGGCGTGGATCAAGTAACACAGAAATAAACAAACATGGATTTATTGTATGGTAATTTCCCCAGTACTTGTCATACTTTTTCTTCATTTTTTCACCCATTGCCTTCAAAAAACTATCTTTACTTTCACACCAAGCTTTCAACTGAGTATGAACCAAACACAACTGCCACATAAATGAATTGGAAGTAACATATTAAGAACCAGAAAATTTCAAGGTAGCATCATAAAAGGTTTTCAAAAACTTAATAAAAGCACGTGCATTATTCCAATCTTTATCTACTGGAATCCCGTCTTTTTTTTCAATAACAAACTCACGGTAAAATGAGACATCTTCATCTTTTAAGCATGTAAATGCCTTTTCAAACTTTTCTGCCGATTCTAACATTAAATAAGTCGAATTCCACCTAGTAGGTACATCCAAGCAAACTTGTTTGTTAGACTCTATCTTTTCAAGTTTTACACATGACTTAAATTTCTGCATCCTTGCTGGGGAAGCCCTGACATATCTAATCACATCACGAATCTTACTAATTGATTCATGATAATCTTTTAGGCCATCAGTAACAACAAGATTCAATATGTGTGCACAACATCTCATATGCATAAACTGACCCTCCATTATTGACCCTTTCCAATTATTCACTACCTTTGACAAGTACGCGACAGTGAGATCATTAGAGCTTGCATTGTCGACTGTTATGGTGAACACCTTTTCAATTCCCCACTCCAGTAGACATTTCTCAATTGCCTTACCAATAGTCTCACCTTTATGATTTATGACTAGAGAAAAATTAATTATTTTCTTATGGTACCTCCAATCACTATCTATGAAATGAGCTGTGAGACACATGTAGTTAAGATTTTGGACAGATCTCCATGTATCTGTGGTGAGACAAACTCTTTGATGACTCCTAACCAAAAGTTTTTTCAACTTTTCTTTCTCAAGCACATACATAGCTAATACATCTCGTGCAACAGTCCTGCGAGATGGGACTTGAAATCTAGGTTCAACAACCTTAAACATGTCTATAAACCCCTCATTTTCTACAAATCTAAATGGCAATTCATCTATGATAATCATTCTAGTTATTGCTTGTCGACAAGCCTCGACACTATAAGAAGCAGCAACAAGTTTACCTCCCTCGTCTACACTTTTCTTAGGTTCAAAAAGCAAAGACTTTTGCTTTATCTCTCGACCGGGATATCTCTTACATTGAATTGCAATGTGAGTATTGAGATTGGAGGTTCCATTTCTTTTTGAATCACATGCATATATTTTATCACAGTATTTGCACTTTGCTTTGTTTCCTACTTTTACAAAATGCGACCAAGCATCTGAAGGAGGTCTTGTAGGTTTTCTCTTACCTAGAGTGCCGTTTGTTTGAGCCTCAATTGACACAATTGCAGTATCTGTTGGAGGCTCACTTGTTGAAGGGGGGGGAGGTGGAGGTGGAGATGCAGACATAAGTGCGGGAGATTGAATCGATTGACTTGCACCACTAGTAGATATCTGTGTCAAACAACATAAATACATGCATAAAGTTTCCAGTTAGTAAAATGTAACAATACTACATATTGAAATAATTTAAATCAATCAATTAAGAAGAATCAATTGAGATAGATGGCATTTTCTTAAAAATGATCCTGTATATAGATTATAGGATCATTTTGGCAAATTCATGAAGCTACTTACTCATCAAAATCAATATCCTGATTTACTGAAACTACTTACTGAAGCTATCCTAAAAAAATCAATTGTTTCCTGCAATTACTGAAACTACTTACTCATCAAAATCTTATTCCCAAAATAAAACCTGATTTCTGAATCTAGAAATGCTTATACTACTTTCCGACAGCTCCCTTGATTGTTTCAAAACAAGCTAAACACAACACAGCAGACAAATTTTGGCACTTCTTTGTCTAATCAATCCCGGAAACTGATGCTTCTTATTAACTTATACTCTTAAGTTATCCAGTACTTGACTAAGTTATCAATATGCAAGAGGAAATGGTCTTCAGTTTCATCTATAAATACCCTGCTCTAAAATGATATATATTCACATTCAAATCTACCAAACTCACATTACAACTTACAGGGCATAAAATTTCTCGATAAGATTCACATAAAGAACCACTACCAAGCTAACTATCTTCATCTACAAAGTAAAAAAAAGTAAACCTAAATCGCTTGCCCAAAAAAATATTTTCACACTCGCTTATGCATTTTAACAAGCAAGTATTATGCAACAAACAAAGGGTTCATTTAGTTACACTTAGTTATTCACTGATTAAAAAACAATCAATTAAGCTTGAAATGCCATGAACAACTTTCCTTTGTAATAAAGAATAACATAGTCATTGGTTATCACCCACTAAAACTTCCCTAATTACTCATTAGCATATGATTGGATCACATAAAAATCTCATAATTAACAAAGGATTTGTTCTTTTTACCAAAAGTAATGATATGAAAACTATCTTTCTGCAGTGCTCATAATTAACAAAGGATTTATTACAGAAAAAAATGAAAAAAGAAGAGATGAAAGGGGTGCTGCCGTGCTGGGTTGTTTACCTTTTTAATTGAGATGAAGAGGAAGAAGAAGACCTTCGGAATCAGAACTAATGGCAATGGGGTTGCCTGCCTTCAGAAATCAGAAATCAGATTGGAGATGAAGAGGAAGAAGAAGACCATTGGATACATCGGATTTTGGTATGCAGGAATAAGGATTGCATGAGAAGACTTATAAAGTTGTAATCTTTTTCTTTTGAGACTGTTGCCGGGCTTATTGGAAATATGAATTGAACTTATTGCCAGCCTCATTGGAAATATAAAATGAACTTAAAGTTTATTAAATGAAAGCCTGGTTTATATTTTCAAAGAATCAAAATTTTAAATGAGAACTATATTAATCGGTTCGGTTTTGTCGGTTAATTGAAAGCCCAATCCAACAACCGATCCGATTCAACTGGTTATTGAAGATAAAGAACCGAACCAACCCAATTCCTCAATTGGATTGGTTAAAAACCGATCGGTTTGGATTGGATTGGTTCGGATTGGTCGGTTCGGATAATATTTGCCCACCCCTAGTTCTGCCCGTCGGACTGATACATAAATTGGCCATAATACCCTCCGTAAATATAATTTTTCCCCAAAATGACCCTTTTTTTGATAGTTTTTCCCAAACTGACTTACTCGTTGTCTCAAAAAGCAAGTGTGGATTTGAGATTTTTTTTTCTTCTTCCTGGCCAAAACTCGTTGTCCCAAAAAGCAAATGGGTTTTTCCCAAACTCGCTTTTTAAGACAGCGAGTAACGTTTGAGGGTTTTTAATAACTAAACACGTCGACCTCACTCTCTCTTTCAACTCTCTATCTCCCTCTTTCTCTTCTAACCCCAAAACCCTAACCCATTTTGTCGATCTCCTCTAGTTGATTAACCCAAAAATCATTGCCTTCGCCATTTCGATCTTCCACATCTCTCTAACTACGATCTCTCCTCACACTCTCAACTTCCTCTATTCACGCTCTGAAAACCCTAAATCCCAATATCCAAGGAAATCGTTGAATCGGGAATTTGGGAAAAAAGAGTGCGATTGAAGGAGCTACTTCGACCTCGTATTCACTATCTACCTCTTCAATCACCCAACTTTAACGGTATATTTCCCATACATTTGCATATTTAATTTCGGGTTAATTTTGAGATATGTTGAGAAATTGTTAACGGTATATTTAGAAATTGTTAGCGAATTTGAATAGAAATGTTGAGAAATTTGGAATATGAATTTTGATAATATATGTAGGAAAATAGTGTAGAATTTTTTTGAAAAATGTTGAATAGGAAATTTGATAATATATAGTAATTTTTTGAAAAATGTTGAATTGACAATACTTTTCAGTTGTACATTAGTACGATGATGAATAGATCGATATTCGACAAACAATCAAACAGTACTAGAATAGTTGTATCATTCGAAAATATTGGATGAACCAGTTATGATCCGTAGAAAGGCTTTTCATTGTTTATTTGAAAATAATGGATGATTGGTAAAATATGTAGGTATATAGTGTAAAAAATTTTGAGAAATGTTGAATAGGAATTTTGATAATATATGTAGGTATATAGTGTAGAATTATTTGAGAAATGTTGAGACATTTTGCTATATAGTTTGTATAAAGTTTGCATGTAATTATATATTTTTGTATAGTTAATAAAATTTTGTTTAAGTTGTAGTGTACTTTCGTTTATTATAAATGGCACGCACGATCGGTAATGTGGAGGAAGGAATGAGTATTAGACCTCCAAATACTCGGGGCCACGAACCACGCACTTCTTTTGGCCTACCTCCTCGCGGTGGACGTGGTCGTGGTAGAACTGAGCATACTAATATAAGTGAATAATTGTTTGTATTCGATTAGTTTGAATATCATACAATAAAATGTAAAATCGGTATATTGATTTAAATTTTATTGTTGTGTAGGTCTCAACTAATCCTACCGCTTCACCAAATGAGGCGGGCCCTTCTTTATCAGCCTCTTCTTCATCAGCTTATATTCCTCCTGGAGGTCCAGGTCCCCTCGACCCTACACTGCTTACTCTCCATTCACAACACCATTCAAAAGCCGTGTGGGAAGATGAATCTAAGGAGTGTACATTTAGGGGGCACAGTACACTTCCTATGCACCCACGGATTCACGAGATTCTACGGGACTGCGACTTATACGGTAATGGACTGATGAGCTCGATTAAATGTGATTGGCCTCTTCTTACCGCACTTCTTGAGAGATGGCGGCATGAAACTCATACTAGTAATCTGCACATGCGATGCACGTTCTAATAATTTAAAAAAATAAATAAATACTAAGACATAATCTGGCATCGAACTTGAGATCTCACTTTATTCATCACATACTCTTTACAAATTATCCCTAATAGCATCAACTTTTATTTTATATGAGTGACACTTTTGTAAATAATTATGTCGTAAATGAATTTAAACTTTGAGAATATTATGATAACTAATAACAATTAAGTAAAAGATTGATTAATATAACTCCCACTTAAAAATAAATGGTTGAGATTAGATGATTGGTTGAATGGTTGTCTACAAATGACAACCCCAACTCTCCTATTATAATATTAGAGCTGAATAAAGAGTTTAAACTGGGTTTGATGAATCTGGACTCATTTGCGTTAGGGCTGTTGTAACAGTCCATTTGACAGGTTGGATTAGATTAATGGGTCAGGAAACGGCCCAATCCCTCTCATCAGGCTTGTATCTATTAGAATTTACCATTCCCCCCCCAAAGAGCTTTAAGATTCGTGCCTGATTTGTACAGTTTCCATTTGGCTCTATTTTTACCCATATCACAAGCTCCCTACTTTCGAAGATTGAGTTTCATAGACTTTGAAGAGTAGTTCCATTAAAAGTAAGCCGAAGATTCATGTAATATAATAAAGATTGCATCATACTAGCTTATGAGATAAAGTTTATGTGCATAGTTTAGTAAAAGACTATCAATGGTAAAAGTGTTAGAAATTATAACAATAGAAATTAGGGTTAATATCCTAAACTAATGTGCTTGAGATATTTATCCTAGGTATCAAAATTGGAATATCTAGACTACTATCACAAGCCAGTATTTATAGGATAAACACTGGTTTGGGTACTGGGTTCTCAACCCACTCAACCCACGTTCCGATATTCATACATTTAGTACGTGTAACACACGTGTTACCCATAGAATAGTATTACACATAATATTATTCATATAGTGAGAATATACATATATATCCAACAATCTCCTCATATATTTTCAATATATAAACGTACTGGGTTATCTCATCAATTCAACATGAAGCTGACTGGCTGATAGCAATCTTAAAATAGAAGAAATGCATCACTCAATATACAGTTCATAAGAACTGAATCAATTATAAATCCGAATAGTTCAAAAAGACTAAACCAAAATAATTAAATAGTTCCCAAACCATATCACAATAGAATAGCTCACAATGGCTAAACCAACTGAAATAATCTGTCATAGTTTCAAAATCAATCAAACCAAATAAACTTTAAGAACAAAATAAGAGTTTTAAGCTCAATGAACACAAGAGTCTTAAACTCAACATAAGTTTTACCAAGCAAGTGACTAATTTATTCTCGAGAGAAATAAAGTGAAACTCTATCCTTACCCACTGCTTTATGTTTACTCCTCCATTTTGAGCAAATCATTATTTTGAAATCTATGTTGACAGATTCAACTCCTCCGTCTTTGCTAGTTTATTGAAAACAAGAATATCAAGAGACACATCTCTAAGAATTCTAACGAATTTCACAAAGTATCTAGTTCCACAAAAAAACTTAGTACAATTCATAATTAGCTTAGTAAAAATATAACGCAAACATCACAATCAAGTTTCTTTAAGTTAATAAAGAACAAGAACTATTACAGTTTCTACACAAGAACTATACTATGTTTCATATTGGAATGATAGAACAGTCAAATCAATTATGGTTAATTCTGAATCATCAAAATTGGAATGAAACAAGAATCCATAAAAGAGATATATCATCAAAATTGGAATAATATAACGACATTCTAAATATCAGAAATACATCAACAAGTTTTCATGTTTCGTATTGGAATAATATGATTATTCTAAGTAAATTTCCTAGATATATAATGCCATCAAAATTGAAATGACATTACATATTTGTGGAATTTATGTGGAATCATAAAAATTATCTAAAACATGTCAGCTGCCTAAAATTGATGCTTAAGTTTGAACTTCTCTATGGCTCCAATTGAATTCTAAATTTCAAAATAATTAGGATGTTAAAGCTTTGACTCAATCGCTTTCAACTCCATTTCCCACACAGTTTTGATAATTAGATCACTTTCAAGTCTCTTAGCAAGAGTATTAGTCATATTTTATTTCAATTGCACTTTATTTATGAGAAAGTTCAACTAGGCTTTTTTCAGCCTTAATATACTCCTCTTATTATTATAGAGTGAGTTATGAGCTACAGTGTATTATAGCTTGATAGTCGCATAACAGAATTAGAGAGTTACTTAAACTTCTTAATGAATAACTAGCAACAATTTCTTCAATCCACTCAGCATTTTTTCCTTGCAGAGGATAACACATAGAGGTCTGATTTCATGAATGATAGCACAGTGCCTGTTTGCCTTTTAATTTCCATAACATTTCTTTCCTCCTAGTGTAAACACATATCCACTAGTTATCGATTTTCACTAAATTCTGAGCATTATAATGCATCAGATCAGCCATTCATTCGAAGAATTACTAGAGTAGCACAAAGCAAACTCTTGAGCACCACTCAGGTATCTCATTAGCCTCTTAAGGGCCCTCAAATGTGTATGAGATTATTAGTGAATCTGCAAATCATATCCACCTCAAAGACTATGTCTATTCTAGTACAGATCTTTGTATACATAAGACTTTCAATTCCTTTAGAATGATCTACCTGTCTTATAGTTACACCATTATTAGGTGTCAAACTTTTATCATAATCATAAGGTGCTTCAAAACACACTTTCAATCACTATAACCCCACTTTTGAAACATATTTTGATTTGATGAGTTTGACTAAGAGTTATCCCTTGCCAACCGAAACTCATCCTTATACCTATGGTGTCCACAATACCTAGGTTTTTGTTGTTGAATTCTTTGGATAGCACAATTTTAATTTTATTTGTAATAGAGAGGTCACTTCTAAGAACAGGCATGTCAACAGAACAAGTAAATAATAGCCAATATATTTGACACACCACAAAGTTAAAGGCACTGATCTGAATTACTTGATTCATATACTAGGCGCTTTAAAAAATTTGTCAAATTATTTATTCGTCAGATATACATATTTTAAGAACATACAATGATTTTACTAAAGTGTAAATCTTGTTCACTAAACATATTAGTTTAAAACTTTCCAGTATAAAACTGTTCAGTACAAAACATCAAGTACAAAACTTTTAGTACAAAACTGTTTAAATATCCTTTATGAATAACAAAATTTTCAATAGATGTAAGGGTAAGAAGAATACTTCTTGTAGCAATATGACAAACATGTACTAGACATCAAATAAATCTACCCCATTTTTTTCAGTCAATCCGTTAGCTACTAAAATATATTAAAATTTGCCACTGTACAATCAAAATTAAGTTTGTTCTACAAAACCCCACTAACTTACTATAGTTTTAGCCCCTTTCGACAGATCAACTAAATTAAAGTATTATTGTATGACACAAATTCATCTCATTGTCTACTAAAAACTCTTCTTGGCTCATTTGCCATTGAAGTTTTAAGTGTCAGTAAGGCTGGTGCTTGATTTCAACTGTAAATCATTGACCGAGTCTGTAGTACTAGATCATTTTATACATTTATCTTTGATGAACATATCCTCAAAGAACTCTGCAAGTCTAGATTCTTCTAACACAAACTAGATAGATCTAATATCTGTCCACAGAACTACATTCTGCACTTTCTAAACACACACAAATATTTGTTGTAGGTCCTACTTTAGGCCTTCTAGCAAATGTATCACACACAAATTTTCACTTTAACAAAATTATTTGTATTTTCATGCCATGATCTATAAGGTGTATTCAATTTAGAGTATAGTAACACATTAAAGATATAATTAACAATACAATACCACTCATAATTACACAAGACAAACAACGGTCAATATTATAGAATTCAACATTTCATTAAGTGTTTGATTCTAACTTTTTATCAATACTGTTTCACTGTTGTAAGTAGAGTGCAGTAGAGATTATATCATATGCAAACTTCTCTAAAATCATTGAAACATATTCATTACCTCTATCAAATCTGAACCCTTGATTTTTAGCATTTAACTATATATATATATATATATATATATATATATATATATATATATATATATATATATATATATATATATATATATATATTAATTCATTAAGAATAACAAGTGCTTCATTCTTCATATATATGACAAACTTATACTAATCATCTATAAAAGTGATTAGATACTTCTAACCAACAATTATCTCATCTAGTCACAAGCTACTGAGATCACAAATATCAGAATGCATTGACTCAAGAAGTTGTGTGCTCCTAGAGACCATAAAAAATAATTTTCTAGTGATCATAATTTGAGCACAACTTTCATATTTGTCATATTTAATGGAGTGTCATTTAGCAGAGTTATAAGTTTTAACAAGAACAAACAATTTAATATATAGTTCTCAAATCCTAGCTAATTATGCTATGTTCAAGAACTATACACAATATTATTATTAATTGTCTTATTTGTTAAACTTAACTTATACATGCGATTGACAATATATATACATTATAAGGGTTAATACAAAATTACTCTTCCAAATTTCACAAAACTATTTGCTTTCTTTAGTGATTCTAACAATGTCCACTTGCTCAAACACACTGAGCGAAGAGTTCTTTGCTTTATTCGTTCTTCATCATCTTCATGACGCTAAATGAGACAATGACTAACATGTTATAATTCAACTTTGCACACACAGCACAATAAATGAGAAAGAACAAAACGTAACTAACGGAGTCATATTCTACATTAAGAGATGCTCTCTCCTAAGTTACAGACATTTGACATTTCTTATACATCTTTTACAATTTTTATTTTTAATTATTAGAGAAGCAAATATGTAATCTCACACAAACTGCAAACAATGAATTTGTCAAAATATCTATACACATAGTATGATAAAACACTTAACAACCCTAAACATGCTAGTTTTCCAAAGCGAGAATAACTATGATCTAAAATACCCAATCATATGATCAAACGCACAAAACGTTAACACATTCATCACATGAAATACTAAGAAAGATCAGAGTAGATTATACAGACACTTCAAGTTAGAAGTGTTTTCCAAATTTGATGGAGAAGCCTGCGTAGTGCAGACTTATCATACCGTGATGCAAATTCATCGTCTCCAATACACACAACTTGTAAGTAACTTTGAAGTTCCCACATTCATCAAATCGTTAAAGATTAGCCAATTAAAAAAATTATTAGCATTGTCTAATTCACAACAATTTAATTGGAGATTCAATTTTATAGTCAAAGCCTATAATTTATCAAAATAAATAGTTGATCTATAACACGTAGCCAAAGCTGTTATTCAGATTTGTATTTAATTAAACAATGCTTAATACGATTTTGAACTTTAGCACTTAGCAACAAAATGTAAACAAATAATTAAATAACAATTTAAATTTGGTGAAGAACTTATCTTTAATTTAAATCTGATTCAGTCCAAACATATTTGGATCTAGTTTTAACAGCATCCTTATTGTTTTCACCAACTACATTCACATCTCATATTGTGCTTTATCTTTCAACTCATTTTACCCATGAATGGAGTAGTCTCGGCCAAACAATGAGACAGTCAATTTCTCCGACTAAGCAGAGCATACACAAACAGTACTATCAAGACTATGACTGGAAATTAAGCATTCAGAATACCTACAGAGGAATTTCAACAAACACCTTTCGACCACAACTATTTCACCCCATGATTGGTACTCCATATTGTTGGGTGTGAGAAGGTGATGGGTGCATCTGTAGTAGGAGTAGGTAGTGCTGATGAGGTACCTTGCTCAACTCTGGTGGAATTCCGAGCGGTTGCGCCACTATCGCCGCCTACCGAAACTCGACTCGCACCGGTCGCTGACGAGGCTGATGAAAGGCTGGATGATCAGACCAGAAAGTGGCCTACAGAGCCACACGAGGCTTGACCACGCGTGCGGAATTGTTAGCTCCTGAACGTAGGGGGTGAGGAGGGACAACTGTAGAGCCCACCCGAACTAGACCCCACATGCCACCGACGCGACCTTGAGGAGCTGCCGCAACGGAACCCTAGCAACCGATAAAGGCGCCGACAGGCGTTCGAGATCGGTGGTGGTGACGTTCGGGATTCGTCATCGTCATTCGTCGAATTCGCGATCTCGACCACACACTCTCTCTAAAAGCTCTGCTTACTTTTTCTCTCTTTATTAATCTCAAAATTAATTCAAAATATATCAAGATGTTAGAGATTATAACAATAGAAATTAGGGTTAATATTATAGACTAAAGTGCTAGAGATATTCAGGGCCGGCCTTGGCCCAGGTCGGGCTGGACGACCGCCCAAGGCCCAACTTTAGGGAGGGGCCCAAAAATTTTTTAAGTATAAATGTTAATAACAGTTTGTAATTAATATTAGGAGGTCCAATTCAGATTGTTATTGGCATGCAGCATGCCAGCATGAATTAATCTCTTTGTCTCTCTATACTTCGTAGTTCGTACGCCTCTTCATCTTCCAAAAAAAAAAAATTTAAACATCTCCAGATCTCCTATCTTCCAAGTTCCAAGCAGCAAGCACTCAATTAGTCACAGACTCACACTCAGTTCACTTGGTTAGTTGTAGTTGGCTTCTTCAATCTTACACTGGATGATTCAGCCATTCATGGTAAGTTTGTATAAGAAATGTTGATTAGCATATATACAATTGTTTTCTGTCTTCAAAAAATATATTGCTTTGCTTGCAAAGGACAATGATTGGGTAATCTTGCTATTTCTCTGTTTTAATTTTCCTTCTCCTGTTCACATGAATGTGGATATAGATATCTTGAAGCATATTGACTGTATGTATTTGCCTCAGGTTGGATTTCTGACAGAAGCTCAGAAGGGTGGCTTTCCAAGTGATGTAATTGTAGAAGTGGTAAGTGATTTTTCTGCAGCAGATCTATGCTGCACTTTCGATCGTTTATTCATTAGGGTCTTTTGCTATTTTCTTAATTAAATTATGTACGTATATTACTAGTCCCCAAAACTTGTTAATTGTTATTATGCTCTCAAGAATAATGCTATTAGGTACCCCAAGTTGCCCGTTGCCATTTGAAAAGTTTCCTCGTTTTAATAGGCTCGCCATCTAATATACTTGTTTGAGGGTTCAGGGTTGTTAGGAAGAAAGGGGAGAAGGGTAGTAACAGAAAATACAATATTTCTGGTAAATAATTAGACACATGTACTAACTTTACATTTGTACACACCCCACTGTTTTTTGGCATGATTTGAAATCAAAACTGAAATGAAAAAACTCCGCAAAAAAGAAGAAGAGTGAAATAATAGAATCAACTAAGACTGTTTTTTGGTTGTAAATTAATTAAGATTGAATTGACACTAACTCAAGCTTCTTATATTTTTCAGATTAGCCGATTGATTTGAATGCTGAGTTGAGAATTTTCGAATTGCAAGTCTACATTCACTCTCCAGGTTCTATTGTTCTATATTTTTATGTTTTATTAATTTTATTTTAATTTCTAGATTAAAAGGAATGTTTCCTGAGAAACAAGCTTCTGGGTATGAAAAACGAAAAAGAAAGAAAAGGGAAGAAGATATTATAAAATCTCAAAGCGGTTCTTTAGATAAATTTTTGAAGAAAATAAATGCTTCTTCAGAAAACCAAGTTGAAAATGAGTTAAACGAAGGAGTTCAAGATTTAGATGAAACTGAAAATGCGGTTAACGAAGAAGTTCAATATTTGGTTGAAAATGAAAATGAATAAACCAAAAATATGGAAGAAACAACAAATGTTACTGAAAATGAGAACACTGAAAATAATATAGAAATAAACAATGTGCTTGAATGTTCAGAAGTTACAACATCTTTGAATGTATATGATCCTAGAGTTTGGGATAGTTTACATGGAAAAGTGAGAGATTTTCTTGTAGAAAAAGGTCATATTAGAGAGACCAATATTAATTTTCCTAAGGATAATTAAAACAGGGGGTTTTCTTATGACTTTTATTATCGAAAATTAACAAACGGAGAACTTTCTGATAGAAAATGGTTGGTTTACTCAAAAGATTTAGATAGAGTGTTTTGTTTTTGTTGTAAAGTGGTAAGAAAAGTTCATACTAGGAGTAAATTAGCAGATGAAGGAATTAATGATTGGAAACATCTTGGGGATAAGCTTAAACAACATGAAAATAGTCATGAACACCTTATTAACCTTAGGGGGTGTTTGGTACGCGGATTGGAGAATTCCCAGGAATTAGTGGATTCCCAGGAATATGAGGGTGAGAATGAAGATTCTCGGGAATGTTGCAATACTGTGTTTGGTATACGACATTACATGCCTGGGAATACTTATTACCGTGTTTGGTATAGAACAATTCATTCCCATCAATCATCTCTATAGTAGACATTACCAAAAATACCCTTTTGGCTTTATTTAAAAATAAATAAATATAAAAGTTAAACTAGATTCATAGGTAAATAAAAGAACATAACAAAAAGGAAAAAATTAAATGTATTTATTAACACGAGACATAGGTACTTAAATATATACAAATGAAACAATAAAGTTCATAGAAGCAAATTTCAAACTCCAAATATTTCAACAATGTTTATCAGCTCAAATAGATACACATAAACCGACTTGAACAGATACATATAAACTCATTCCACAAATTCAATTAACTAACAGTTTTAACAGCTCAAATAGATGTACTAAATTATTGGGTAATCACCCTACTATGTTTATCAATGATAAAAATACATACACAATCACAACCCTCTCAATTTTTTATATAATAAAGGTGAGAAACATAAAGGAAAAAAAAGAGATTAATACCCTTTAAATAAAACCACCATCGGTCCACAAGGAACTGGATTGTCTATTCTGATTCACGCCCTTGTTTGTCGATCTATGATCACAGTAACTATCATCATCATCATCATCTTTAGCATCATCCCATCCTGCCCAGCTGTCGCCACCATCGTTCCCTTTCTTACTTGTCTCCTGCATCTCATTCTTTTCATCCCAATCGTCCCAAGAGTTAATAGAGTTGTAATTCTTGCTTAATTTCTCTTCAGAAGAATTTGGAACATTCTTCCTCTACCCATAGTCCTGATAGAAGCCATTGTTCTTCTCATTGTTGTTTTGAAGCAAGATGAAACTTATATTTCAAATTAAAATTACGACTATAGTGCCTCCAACCTCATCAAATCAAAAGCCCCTCAAGGATTTTCATGGAGATCATTAGAAACATGAGGAAACTCAGTAAAAGCAAAGAATGATAAATATTGAGACCATATAAATTTCCCCTTAAAGTTTCTTTTATATGGAACATTATAAATTGATGTCTGTTCAAACTGAAAACATTGTAAACAAAAACCATGTTAGTCTCAGTTTGTCATCCTCCGTCAGAACGAGCAGTACCACAAGTAGCGACAGGGCTGGAGGCGCAACGTCGACGAGGAGCGGGCGGCGCTCAGGGGGAAACGGCGCTGGTGGTTGGCGTCGAAACAGGGAGCAGCGACAGGGCTTGGGTCTTGGGGTTTCGGGCGTCGTTGTCGAAAGAGAAAGGGGGAGGAGCAGGGGGGTTTCTGGCGGCACTAGGGGAGGGTTGCCGGAGGTGGAGCAAAGGGGGGGTGAGGAAGATGTACAGTAAAGGGGATTTGGGTTTTTGGGTTCTGATTGTGGTCGACGAGCGGGGAAGAGGACAGGGGGTGCCGGCGCGCGTCAGGGGGCGCGACGGAGGAGGCGGCGGCGCTCGACGGGAGGTCGGGGTTCGCCGGAAGCGATCGAGGAAGGAGGTGAGGGTTTTTGGTTTCTTGTCTGTTGTCGAAAGGGAAAGGGGAGGGTGTTTTGGGTACGCAATAATCTCACTTATTTTTTATGTGGAGGAATCCACAAATCCCACACTTTTTAAGGGGAATGTTTAACCTTCCAAACTAATTATTTTGATAACCCTGGGAATTTAAGATTATTTACAAAACTATACCTATGTCTTACCAAACCAGGTAATCAAGAGGGTAATCCTAGATTCCCTTATACATTACCACGTACCAAACACCCCCTTAAAGCTTTAGTTGAACTGCGAGTCAGATTGAACACAAATCAAACAATTGATAAAGAATTACAAGAGCAAATCAAGAAAGATACAAACCATTGGAAACAAGTTGTGGTCAAAATCATTGCTGTTGTAAAACGTCTTGCTATGAATAATCTGGTATTTCGTGGAACAAATGAAAAAATCTATGACGATTCTAATGGAAATTTCTTAGGCTTTCTTGAATCAATAGCAGAGTTTGATACCGTAATGATGCAACATTTTCGACTAATTCAAGATAAAAATATTCATTATCATTATCTTAGTCATAAAATACAAAATGAATTAATAGAAATGTTAGCATCAAGTGTCAAGAGTGCAACTATAAAAAAAAATTAAAGAGGCCAAATATTTTTCTGTTATTCTTGATTGCACCCCTGATGCTAGTCACAAAGAACAAATGACTCTGATTATACGAAGTGTCGATATTGCAAGTTACCCAATAAAAATTGAAGAATTTTTTTTAGAGTTTCTAAATGTGGAAGATACATCTGGATTGGGTCTTTTTAATGAATTACAAGTTGCTCTAAACTCTCTTGATTTAGATATGATAATGTGAGGGGGCAAGGTTATGATAATGGTTCTAATATGAAAGGAAAACACCAAGGTGTTCAGAAAAGGTTACTTGACATAAATCCCAGAGCTTTTTATATGCCATGTGGTTGTCATTCTCTCAATTTAGTACTTTGTGATATGGCAAACTCTTGTTTAAAAGGAAAATCTTTTTTTGGAGCATGTCAAGCCATTTATAATGTGTTTTCTAATTCAACAAAGCGATGGAATCTTTTACTTGAATATGTAGATGAATTAACTTTGAAATCTTTATCAACTACACGCTGAGAAAGTCACATTGAAAGCGTAAAAGCAATAAAAAATCAAGCTCCCAAAATAAAACAAGTTTTAATTAAATTAGCAGAAATTTCTGATGATTCTAAAGTGAGTTGGGATGCTGAGAAATTAGGCATCAGGTGAATTTTCAAATTTTGATTTTATTTTAAGTTTGGTTATTTGGAATGAAATTTTGTATAAGATAAACTTAGTGAGTAAAAAGTTGCAAACTGAAGATATGCTTCTTGATGTTGCAATTAAAAACTTAGAAGGATTGGTTTCATTTTTTGAAAAATATAGAGAAAACGGATTTAATTCTGCTATGATTGAAGCTAAAGAAATTGCATCTGAAATAGAAATTGAGCCATTATTTTCTGTAAAACGTAGAATTTTTAGAAAGAGATATTTTGATGAAATTCCTGATACGGATAGAGAACAACAATCTGCTCAAGAAAATTTTAGAACTGATTATATTCTTGTTTTAGTTGATATGGCTCTTTCTCAATTGAAGAGTAGATTTGAACAAATGCAAATGTTTGAATCTATATTTGGCTTCTTATTTGATGCATCACGGTTAGTTTCATTGGATGATGAAATGAAAAATTGTTGTTTGCAACTTGAAATTGCTTTGAAACATGGTGATGTGTCTGATATTGATGCAAATTATTTACTTTCAGAATTACAAATATTGCAAGAAATGCTACCCAGTGAAGCATATGAAACAGATAAACCATGGCATTCAATTAAAATTATGGAGTTTGCAAAAAAAATGGATATGTTTCCAAATATTTTGGCTGCTTATAGGATTTTGTTGACTGTACCTGTGACCGTGGCATCTGCGGAGAGAAGCTTCTCAAAATTAAAATTATTAAAATCTCATTTACGAACAACTATGACACAAGATCAGTTAAATGGATTAGCAATTTTGAGTATTGAAAAAAATATGTTGAAAAATATTGAGGTTGACCATATAATTGATGATTTTGCTTCTAAAAATGCAAGAAGAAAACATTTTAGATGAGATGTGATTGATTTTTTTTATTTTTTTGTCGCAGGTACAAGAGTCGTTGTCCCTATGCTTAATGAAAATTATGGAGTATTTGATGTCATTGAGTAAAACAAAGGTAATCTTTATTTTTCTGAGTATTATTTTTATGTTCCCCGCCATTATATTATATTTTATTAATATTATAAAAAATACTTGCATGTCTATATAGGGCCCCAAATATTTTTTTCTAGGGCCTAAAATACTTCAGGACCGGCCCAGGAGATATTTACCTTAGGTATCAAAATTGAAATACCTAGACTACTATCACAAGCCAGTATTTATAGGATAAATACTGGTTTGGGTACTGGGTTCTCAACCCACTTAACCCACATTTTGATATCCATACAATTAGTAAGTGTAATACACGTGTTATCCATAGAATAATATTATTTATATTACTGAGAATACACTTATATATTCAACAAAAAGTACAATTTTAAAAATAGGTGGCAGATCGGTGGTAACAGGTACTAGAGGTTACTTTACCGTGGCGAAATCAACATAAACGACCAGAATAAGAGACAAGTTTGCCTCCACAAAAAAACGCAAAGATAACAACTTCTCTGTCCGTCTTTGCTCTCACACCCAATCTCGCCAACCCGCAACCGCATCACATTTGCCCCACATATAGCATCCATGATGGGATGCCCATGCCCCTTCTTCTTCTATGGCATTTCCAAAGATGCCAGCTATTTTCCACTTCACAATTACTAGTACTAGTACTAGTACTAGTACCTGATAAATGAGAATCTAGTCTAGGGGTCCACATTATCTTTTCTTGTGCATATAAGTTATGTTCGACCACGCTTTTACAATTAGCATCCTCATTAATTTCAGAATTACTTAAGTAAATATGGCATTATGTTGATTTCTCAAATGTTTATGTGGTGATGAAATCACTGTCTTAGGCTTTAGAAGTACCTCCTCGTATGACGACCTATGGGTAGGGTCTACATTCGCGACGGAAAGAGGGGCTATGAGAGAGGCGTGGTTTATCGCGATTGCCGCAATGACTTGGGTGCTATGGCTAGACAGAAACAATCTTTACTTTCGTAGAACTTGCAATACTATCTCTGACAATCTGAATCATATTATGCATCTAATTTCATTTTGGGCTAATGTGGCAGCAGCAGGTCCCAGGGGTATCTCCAGTCTTCCAGGTACAGGAGTTCGATGACGAGGAGATCGAGATTGGGCCGACGATTGACTGAGACACGAGCTGTGCGGGACATTGATACCCACCACCCCAGGACTTGTTGGGGGGAATGATGTATTAGTTTTGGCTATCTTATGCTCTGTCTGTATTTTGTCCCACCCCACATGTTTGGGGTGAATTATGTTTTTCTGTTTTCTCTCTAGAATTTTGTTGTATGCTCAGTACCCTGAGTTTTGTTTATTAATCTCTGATTAATAAAACAGGGTGGCCAGATTCCACATTTTCCACAAAAAAAAAAGTACCTACTCATAATAGTTTGGACATATTTCTATAATTTTGTGTTGTATAGATATTGTAGTGCACGTTTTTAACCGAACCGATCCAAATTCTGTCGAGACCATTCCACTTAAGTAAAACAAAAGAAAATAATCATACATCATTTTTGAAGTTATCTTCCCAATTAGTTGGGGTCGGTTATATGAATCATGGTTTTCCATTCTGCTCGGTTTAGAGCAATATATTTTGTAAGGCCACAAGTTATCATATATTTTCTTATTGTTTCCACCTAAGTAAGTTTAGGTCTTCCCATCCCCCTAATTCTACCATCAATACTTATCAAATTAACTCTACCCTCAATATAATAGCAAACCAGTAAGCAAAACCAGTTTCAAAATTACCTGAAGGGCAGTGGAACAAGGGATAATGGTTTTCGTGTAGTAGTGTCTTCCATTGAAGTCTCTTCTGAGCCTGAAGATCCAATGTCCAAAGGAGTCGTGGTTCTGGAAGAAAATCACCAAGGCTTATGACCAATTAAGCAAAGCCAATTCCATCTTCATAGGCAATGGAAGATGGATGAAACTTTGGTCGGATAGGTGGTGCGGGGGACACACTCTTAAAGAACTATTCTCATAATTATATGAACGGACTTCTCAGCCGCACTGTACGGTGGCTGGTACTTGGAAAAGAGGAAGTTGGAACGCTCTGTTCAGAGTAAGCATTCCACTTCCCCTGAGGACCCGCTTGGAGGAACTACGTCATACCATCAGCCTGACTGGAGTCACTTATAGAGTGGGATCCGACAGAAGAGCGTGGGAGGTGGAGAAAATGGATCCATTTTCAGTGTGTTCCTTCTACTCTAGGATCCAGTTTATGGGATGTAGGTCATTCTTGCCTACCGTTATATGGAAAGCAATGGAACCTCCTAAAGTCAGAGTGTTTCTCTGGTTGGTGCTCAATAATGCATTTCTCACGTGTGAGAATCTATCTAAAAGACAACCGATAATAGATACTGAATGTGTATTTTGTAATGCGCATGTAGAAACTAGGGAACATCTTCTCTTAGAATGCCCCCAAAGCAAATCAATATGGACCAGGGTTTTGCGTGCTCGCGGCACAAATGACTACCCTACGACATACGATGAGCTCTGGGTTGGGGAAAGATTTGCCTGAGCCAGAAAAGCTATGAGAAGCTTGGTATATTTGATTCTACGACGACATGGATGCTCTGACTAGATCGTAAAAACTTTTATTTTCGTGAGGAAGTAATATTATTTCTTGCAGTTTAACTAAGTTCATGCATTTCAAAAAAAAAATTGGGTAGAGGCAGCTACTATAGGAGTGCATGACCGTATAGTGAAAGCCTTTTCGAGCAGAAATTACAATGATGAAGAGATTGAGTTCAGAACTAAGACTAACAATAATACAAAGAAGAGAGAGAAAGCTAAATGATAGCTTATATGTGGAGATAGCAGTGAATGGATGGTGGTGGATAAGGTCGGAGTGGATGAGAGACGACTTAGTTGAGATACAGACAATATGCGAACATGTAATCTCTCTCTCTCTCTCTCTCTCTCTCTCTCTCTCTCTCTCTCAGGTCGGAGTGGATGAGAGACGACTTAGTTGAGATACAGACAATATGCGAACATGTAATCTCTCTCTCTCTCTCTCTCTCTCTCTCTCTCTCTCTCTCTCTCTCTCTCTCTCTCTCTCTCTCTCTCTCTCTCTCTCTCTCTCTCTATATATATATATATATATATATATATATATAGAGAGAGAGAGAGAGAGAGAGAGAGAGAGAGAGAGCTAGCTGAAGTTAGAGAGAGAGAGAGAGAGCTAGCTGAAGTTTGAATTGTATAAAAGTCATATATATATATATATATATATATAAAGAGAGAGCTAGCTGAAGTTTGAATTGTATAAAAGTCATATATATATATATATATATATATATATATATATATATATATATATATATATATATATATATATATATATATATGACTTTTATACAATTCAAACTTCAGCTCTCTCTCTCTCTCTCTCTCTGACTTTTATACAATTCAAACTTCAGCTAGCTCTATATATATATATATAGAGCTAGCTGAAGTTTGTATTGTATAAAAGTCACCTATATATATATATATAGAGCTAGCTGAAGTTTGAATTGTATAAAAGTCATATATATATATATATATATATATATATATATATATATATATATATATATGGACTTTTATTTACAACTAATTATTGTCATACAATTCAAACTTCGGCTTCATAATTGTTGATTTACTATTTACAAAACTTTTTATACGTGGCCACGGGCAAATCTAGTACATTTACAATATAAAAATTTGATGGCCGAACTAGGGTTTAGTAGGGGTGTTCGTGGGCTGGGTCAGGCTGAATTTTGAGAAAATTCAAACGCGATCATGAAATTGCGTCCGGGTTTTCAAGAGTATTAGAATCTTCTCTTTCGGGCTTCGGTCCAGTTCAGGGCGAGTCGGGCGGGTTTAATGGATTTATGTAAAACATGTATATGGGTATTCTCTACTAAGATTACTCGTATGTGTATATGAATATCATACAAAAAAAAACATTTAGTATTTAAGATAAACAAAAACATGAAGGACACGCACCTTACAAATTTATTCTTCAACATTTGCACACCGTGATTATTAATATGCACTACGAAATGTAGCTTTGGTCCAATTTGCTGGATTAGTTTGGTTTATATTCATTTTATATTGATGATACATACTCATAGATATACAAAATTAAGAATACATCATATTATACTAGTATGTTTAGATACACACCATTTTCCATATACACATATGGCGAGTTCGAGTTTTTGGGTTCGGGGTGGCCGAGTTTTGGGCAGGCTTAAGTAAAATGGAAACTCACCCGCTTCGTGTTCGGGCATGTTTTCTTACTTTTCAAACCCTATATATTCGGGCTAGGTTCGGGCCTCGAGATTAAACCCTCCCGGTGAACACCCTTAGGGGGCGTTTGGTACAAGAAATTTTTTTTTTCTTTTTTCGTGGGAATCTTAACTTGGAAATTTAGTTTTCCATGTTTGGTATGCTAATTTTTAAATTCAAAGTCCCAGGAAATTAACATTCCAATGATTTTTTTTTTTTTTTGCCACAATTCCCACAAAATTTTTTCCATTGGGAGGGGGGGGGATTCTTAGATTTCCAAGTGCGTGGAAAAATGTTATTTCTTTAAAATTACAATTTTGCCCCTAAAATAAAAAAACTCTAAACCTGGCTCTTCATATTTCTACTTCTTTTTCCTCCCCAATAAACTCATCCCCTCTTTCACCCCCAAAACCCCAAAACCTTTTACGTGTAGTGTTATCAAAATTGATGCCGAAGATTATTATATTATTTATATGCTGAAAATCATTAAGGTGAACTTTTGACTGTTATGGTGAACTTTGACAAGAAAAATTTCTACGAAAAAAATGCACAGTAAATTATTTAAACAAAGCATCAAAACCCATACGATATAAGAGACTGTATTTGTGACAATAACATGTGATAAATTGTTGATCGCAAGCCTTATGAAATAAAATCTTTGCACATATTTTCACGATCCAGAAGCAATTTTTTGTTATTGCTTAGGTCTTCTATGAATACATTTGTACCGGTCCCATGACTCGTCCTTAAAGCCATTTTTTTTATTGTTAATGAAAAAAAAGTAGACCACTTAAAATTGTCCTGCAAATATATTGACCACTTTCAATTTTAAGTCATGTTACCACTTAAAATTGTTTGTATTTTGTGGCCCAGATTTGCATCATTTTTTTACACAGATATTTCATCAAATAGTTTGTTTTGTTATTTGAGGATGAGAGGGGTATTTTGGACAATAAGATTAAGATTCCCAGGAAATATGTAGCTCAACCAAACATAGAAAATTAAGTTTTCAACTAACATTCCAAATATGTTTAAGACCTACCTAACATGTTTTATGATTTCTATGAATCATAAATCCCATGAATTATAAATCCCACCTGAGAAAAAAAAAATCCTTGTACCAAACAAATAATTATGATACCAAAAAAAAAAAAATCCTTGTCTAGCGTAAAGAAATAATTATTGATTCAGTCATCTCTTTCTTAACTCATCTACTTTCATCACTAATCATTATGATACAGACAAATTATCTATAACAACTTGTCAATATCCCATTTTCTATCTATTTCAAAATTCAAGACAAGATTAGTAACAAATCCAAAAAGTCCAAATAATTAATGCAATCTTTTTTTTCCCGTAATTATGATATAACCATAATCAACGACTTGTTATATATCTAGAACGTCCCTCGAAAATTGCAGATACACATTTTTAAATATTAAGTCGAAGGGTAAATGGTGAAAAACATGTATTATTATTATTATATATCTTAAACAAATAAGCCTACCTCCTCTCTCCTTTCTCTATTTTGAAATAGAGAAAGGAAAGCAAAAGTAGGGATTCACACTTCCTAAATACGTGCACATCACACCTTTAACTTTCAAACAACACCCACACAAAACCCTTCATCTTCCCAGTTTTCTTTAACTTTCAAACAACACCCACACAAAACCCTTCATCTTCCCAGTTTTCCCCCAACCCTTCCTCCCCCCAAAAAACTTCCCACTGCCGTTCCCCAACAAAAAAAAACAAGTTTTCCCCTAACCCTACCTCCCCCCAAAAAACTTCCCACTGCTGTTCCCCAACAAAAAAAAAACATTCCCGGCATTCCCTTATGCGATCCAACGAAGAGGAGCAACCGATCTGACCCACTTCAGGTATTCTTCAATTTCTTCACAAATTTCATACCTTTTGATCCCATTTTCTGTCATTTTTATTTGGGTTTTTAATTTGGGTTATTCGATTATGTTAATTAATACCATCACGTCTTAAAAAGATGAAGAAAATAAACGGATCCTACTTCTCGACCTGCTGTAGTCATCGACAATGGAACCGGGTTAGTCCCTTTTGATCCCATTTTCTTGATTCTCGATTCTTGAATTTTGATTTCTTGGTTAGATCGTTTTTTTTAAATTTTTTTTATTGTAGTTCAGATCTGTTACCGGGTTAGTCCCTTTTGATCCCATTTTCTTGATTCTCGATTCTTGAATTTTGATTTCTTGGTTAGATCGTTTTTTTTTTAATTTTTTTATTGTTGTCCAGATCTGTTATGGAAACAAAAAACTAGATCAATTGACCTGCATAGTTACAGTTTTTGCTTTTAAAATTTCATTCATAAATTTTGTGGTGTGAAGTGAACTTTTATACATACTGTAGTTAACTATGTATTGCTAAAAATGATTTTTTAGCAAGCTAACTTTCTTGGATTATACATACTGCAGTTAACTATGTATTGCTCTGTTAACTATGAACACCAAAAATAATTATTCCATGTTGCCTGAAATGCAGAAAAATGCCCTACTTGCACTGATAAACAAACTATCCAGTACATCAGCACTAATATAGTATCCTCACCTAAATCAGTTTGTAATCAGCAAAGTTCATTTGTAGGAAAGAAAACATAAATTTCGTTGCTTCATAACAGCATGGAATAACAGAGCAATACATAGTTAACAGTAAGTGATTATGTGAAACATCAACATAGAAAAAAGGTTAACAACTATTTATTTATGATTATGTGATTATTCTTTGGGTTATTCTTCACTGATTATGTGTTTTATGATGAGGATGTTGGGAACATTGGTGATCCCATTTTCTGCCATTTTTTACGGCCAATCGATTATGTGATTTATTTATGATTGGTCCGGATTTGATTTGAATGCTTCCTATTTCGTTCAGTAAATTTGGTTGTATTTCTCTTCAATCTCTTTGCTGAAGTTAGGACGTGCGAAGCGGTGTGCAGTGGGTGATTTTTTGACCTTTTCATCCACTAGACGGTCTGTACTGATAACACATATACTGCAAGTACTAACTTTGCCTTTTCCTCTTTTTTCATTTTGGTGTGGGAAGAAATCATTACTGACTATAGTCATATAATGAGGGCTCAGTAATGATAGAAAACTTTCAAAAGTATTCATATATACATAATTATATATGTACATTAACAACATGGTGAATACTGACTAAAGTCATATAAAAAAATCTCAGTACAGATAGATAACCTTCAAAGATATTCATATATACATAATTATATACCTACATTAACTCAATCATATTTATAGCTTCATATCATATCCCTATAATTATCCAAACATACATATGCAAATACATAACCACAGTCACACATCCATTTCTCTCTCTCTCTCTCTGTGTCTAATATATTTATAAACTGCACACCGCTTAGCACGGCGAGGATTTGGGTGATGTATTATAACCCAATACTTTTCTTTTGTGAGTTAGGTTGTGTTTGCATGAATTGATACTAAAGTTGGAATGCACATGAGTAGTGAATTTTGGTGATAAGTATAAACACTCAGAAATTTAATAAATGGAGCGAACATATTTTTTCGATGAGATAATTATATGTAAATTTCATTGAAATGGTCAATGTTGGTGATAATTCATGCCCACATAAAAATTTAATAAATCTTCTCTCTTCGTTTTTTATTCCTGAGAGAGTTATATGTAAATTTTAGTGAAATATAGTGTTTCACTGAAATATAGTGTTTTATTGAGTATAAAGCGGTTGATTTTGTTTTCAATAGTAGGTGTGAAGATTCAAAGATTCAAAGAAAGTTACAAAAGTTATAATTGTCAGTATTTTGTGTAGGGGTGATTTAAATATAAATAAATGGGTTGGTTATTCAGTTTATTGCATGCATTTTTTAGCTTTAGTAAAATTCAATTGGATAACATTATGTTTTAGTAGTGATTCTTTAAACCATCTGCTTATGTTATGATAATAATAAAGATTTCAATAATTACGGTATGGATAATATTTATAAGTTTCTCCCAATTCTCTCATACTTTCTTAAAGTTCTATATAATTTTATAAGTCCCTCAAACTATTTTAGGCTGTGCAATTTGCACAGGGTAACACTAGTGATCTATGAAGCAAAAAATTTTAACCCTCTAAACTATTGTTCAAAGTGATAAACCCCCCTAACTATGAAACACAGTCAACTACTACACGGAAGCCCTAAAATATATGTGAAATATCAAAATTGCCCTTATTTCCAATACACCATAACAAGATAAAAAACAAAACAAAACAAAAACAAAAAATTCAGATCAAAATCCAAATCAAAATTAAAAATCAAAAATCAAATCAAAATCAAAATCAAAATGCAAAATGCAAAAAGCAAAATGCAAAATACAAAATTAAAGTCCAAAATCAAAATAAAAATCAAATCTCGATCATCTCCTTATCATCACCACAGGCCTCCATCACCATCACCACCATCGTTGTCCCCGACCTCCACCACCATCATCATCATCTTCATCATCCTCCAAAAATTAAACCCACAAATTAAACACATCTTATTAAACTCATCAAACCCATCTTTAATGCATCTTTAAAAAAAAAATAAACTGAAAATTAAACACATCTTACTATCAACCATCTTATTAAACCCATCAAAATCCACATTCTGAAAATTATGATTATGATTTTTTATTTTAGATGAGGCTGAAGTCGGGGCTGTCGGTGGTGGTGGAGGTCGAGGCTGACGGTGGTGGTGATGATGATGGTGATGGAGGTCGGTGGTGGTTGGCTGTCCATTTTTTTGGGGGGTGGGGGGTGGGGGGGGGGGGTGAGTGAAATTTGTATTTTTTATTTTTTAAAATTTTTATTTGTATTTAAGATATGGGATTTTGATTTTGGATGTTGAAGTTGATTTTGGATTTCGATTTGGATATGGTAAGTTCAATTTTTTAAAATTTTTTTGTGTATTAAAATAACAGTAATTTGATCATTTCACACCCACTTTTAGATTTTCCGTATTGGATTTGATCACGATTCGTAGTTTGAGGGGTTTATCGCTTTGACCAAAAGTTTAGGGGGTTAAATGCTTTTTTCTCATAGATCAGGGGTATTTTTCGTCATTTACCCCATGGCGAATTGAAGCTATAGCATCATTTGTGGCCAAAATTGGAATACTTGCAAGATATGGGTCACAATTTGTATCAAGTAAATAAATCTTGCAATCTAAAAAATATCACATTATCGAAGAGCTGTATATTCTTCTTGTTTATCAATGATGATTACGATATCAGGCAACCCTATTATATATTTGATCCCACCCAGATATGTTTACAAAGTAGAAAATTTTCTCATCACCCGTGTTGCATCTCTTTTAGGTAAACCCTTGAGTTTCCTCATCTTTTTTCCTATAAGGGGTTAGGGGTTAAGGACGGATCGGGGTACGGCCTAAGTTAAACCTCGGTCTTGGCATGTATTTAGAAGGGACTTATTGCTCCGCTCCTACCCCATTAAAAGAGGATTGGGCCTGGGTAGGCAATTTCTAAGGCGGGTTAGGGGACCCCTGGGCTGACCCCAGACTTTTATCCTCTCTAATAAGGCTTTAGAAATCCTGACTATCATCTAGAGAGTTGTTTTTTCAAACATACTACCAACTAAGATGACAAAGAAACCCTAACTTGAAATTAAGAAGAACCAAAATAAAACCTTAGAATATTTTTATATATGTTGCCAAATTTTACAAAACTCGGAGGGGGTGGCGGTCGGATTCTCGTCGCCCCCTCCCCGTTCGCCGTCACCATCCTCTCCACCTCCCTCTCCACCGTCGCGTTTGCTCGTCGCCCCCTCACCCACCTCCACCTACATCCGAAGCCTCCGTCTTGTCTTCCATTTCCCCATACCTCCGACCCCCCCCCCCCCCCGATCCGACCAAAGAGCCCATCGTCACCACCGATCCCCCCAGATCTGGGCGTGTCGAAAAGTACCCCCGACCCCGACTGCCCCTGCTGAACGCGGCGACGTGTTCGTCATTGTCTCCGTCGTGGCTCCATGTCGTTCCGCCGGATCTGTTCGTCGTCTCCGCCGTGGATCCATGACGCCCGCCGGATCTGTTCTTCGGCGGCCATGAGCTCTCGTTCCGTCCGCCGCGGTGATGAACCCCGGTATTTGGAGTGGGGGTGTGACTTTTGGGGTTGGGATTTGGGTTTGGTGGGCTTTGCTAGTTGTTTACCCGGTTGTTCTTCGCGCTTGCCACCATGTCCACACTCTTGGGGCCAATCACGGCGATCTGCCACTGTGATTTGGTTTTTCCAAGGGTTGATAGAGCGTGTGAAGAAGTCGGGTGTGCTTGGATGTGCCGTAGTGCGATTCTAGAGAGAGAAGCTCTAGAAAGGGTTAGGTTGTCTTGCAGGATTGTGGAGGTTGAGCCCAAAGATGGGGTCCCTCCGTGATGTGCGTGCACTTGTCTCAACTTTCGGGGTGCTTGTCTCACCTGTCGCGGAACGACTATGTCGCGCAAGAGCATCCTCCCACACCTGTTGTCACGAAGACCTTGGATATGGGGTTCAAGTGCGTGAGGTCGGTAGTTTACTAGTGTTGAGGGTGATGGGGTGTGGGATTTGGGTATGATTGGTCTGGAATATCCTACAACGTCGCCGGTAAAGTCTTCACAGCGCCTACTACCAGGCTATTGAGTTTTCTCCACCTTAGGCCACTGGCTCGTAATAGCGTCGTCTCTTCCCTCGGATTGGGAATATGAGTCGAGATAAGTCTGTGTGGTGAGAAATCACTGGAGAGAGCTTCAGCATGAGAGAGGTGAAGGTATCCTCCACGGGTCTCTCCTGGAGCGTGGTGTTTGGTGGGGTGAGCGAGATAGTTGTGTGGTGAGAAATCGCCTGTGATAGTGCTATCGTGTGAGAGGTGAAGGTATTCTCTTCACGGCTATCTCTTTGGTAGTGGCTGTGAGAGCTACTGACACGTTTGTAGGATGAGTGGTGGAGATGGTGGGAGGGTGCGATCGCTGTGGATGTGCCGTGGGGTCAGTTGTTCTGCGGGGCTTGGGCCCAAAGATGGGGTCCCCCGAACGAGGTGTAGGCAGGGATCGGCGGGTGATAAAATCCTGCCAGACTTGTCTCAGGTGGGTGTGCATGTTTCATGGAGGCACCGTACGAAGCTAAACTGACGTATTTACAATTTTGCTGGACCGAGTTGTTTGTCGGCCCACCCTCCAGGGTTGTTGGAGGGATTTGTTGTTTGTACATGTCATATTGCTTCATGTATATTTTATTTTCTGTCTGTAGGTTGTACTTGGGCTCAGTACTCTTGGTTTGTTTCGTTAAACTCTTATTAATGAAACAGGGTGGCCAGATTCCACATTTTCCCTCAAAAAAATAAAAAATAAAAAATTACAAAACTCGGTTGGCAAATTTTATAAAAGTCGGTTACCAAATTTTACACAAATCCAATACGAATTTAAAATTTTTAAAATACTATTGCTGAATTAAAAAAAATATATTTAATATGTTGACAAATTTTAAAAAACTTTGAAAGATAAGCAAAAAAAAAACGTGAAGTGGGAATATAAAAGACAATTTTCGTTATTGCTCTAGGTTTGGTGTCGGAGTTAGTTTATGGATAACCGTTTTAGGTTGTGGAGCTTACTTGCTAGTAGCCGGACTTGAACTGATCTAAAATGTATCTCTACTACTATAATGGGAGAAAGCATTAAGTATAATTTGTCCATCTACCAACTCGTGCAACGCACATGCATAACTATTATAATCTCTACTATATATATATATATATATATATATATATATATATATATATATATATATATATATATATAATGGGAGAAGGCCTTAGTGTAAATGGGAGAAGGCCTTAGTGTAATTTGTCCATCTACCAACCCGTGCAACGCACGTGAATAACTATTATAAATGAAGTTTTAGATCAAATCCAGACTACGTCTGAATTTTTACTTTTTCTGAATTTTTACTTTTAAAAAAATATATTTATTAAGACGTGCATCGCACGTGTAAACTACTAGTACTATTTAGTCAGAATATATATATCAACCTGTCCAGGGGTGTAGCTACATGGTCCCCAGGGGGTGCGGCTGCGCCCCCTCGATTTCGGCTGCGCCCTTCGAATTTACATGTACATGATAAGTAATATATATAAAGTAATATAGAATATTTCAACAATTTGTTGTAGGTTAGTTGGTTAGGATACTTGGTTCTTATATAGAAGACCTAGGTTTCAAGTCCTAGCAACAATTTTTTAAAACTTTTATTTGAAATTTTAATTTCTTTTTGTTCGAGTCCCAGCTGAAATAGGATTTAGTTTTTACTTTAATTTGAAATTTTAATTTATTTTAAAATGACAAAAATAAAAAATTATTTGACAACAATGGGAGTTGAACCCATGACCTTCTAATCTAATTTGAAGTCAAACACACTAATCCACGCGCATAATGTGAAGTTGCATTTCATTTACATTTGATGAATAATATCCTGGCAACCCCAAATGATTTGTCACCAGCTTTACATAGAAAAAATCTCAAAGTTGGTATTGCTATTACCCACTGCAACCGCGATAGTAAAGAGTATTTTCTGCTGTGAAAATTATCAAGACTTCATTATGCAACCGATTGGAAAATGAGATGATGATGATTGTTTGGTGGCATATATTGAAAGAGACATATTAGACATCACTGACAATGAATATATCAGTCAATATTTTCATAATATGAAGTTTTCAAAGGCTTTATTGCCAAAGAAAATGACTATTTACTAATTGTAATAGTTTATGACAATTGGTATTAATATATGATGTTTTGAGGAATAAAAATGTATTTGTTATAATATATTATTTTTTAATAGTAAGCGTCGCACCCCCTGGGTGAAAATCCTGGCTACGCCACTGAACCTGTCCACACCACTGAACAACCTCTCACGTGCATTGCATGTGATTAATTCCTAGTTAGATAAGAACCAACCTAGGATTCCCTTACACAAGTTTAATAACTAAATATGAAAAAAAAAAAAAAAGGAAAAGAAACCCCTAATGTTATTTTTTTTCCACTTTACCCCCTCCGCCATTAAAATTTGATTTTTCTATTTAGTGTCATTTATAAAATTACATGTGTGCCCTTCCTCTTATTTTATAATTTGCTGTTTTCCCCCATTCTTCTATCTCTTTCTCTCCAAACCCTAGATCCAGCCAAAAAGAAATGTGACGGCGCTACTCAGAAGGTAAATTTTTTGTTTCTTTTTAAAGAATTTGTTTGAATTCAACTATAATTCTGAATCCTAATTTGAAGCCCTAATTTTATGCACCATTTTTCATTTAATTCACTAAATTTGGCAAGAGTTAATGGGTTTGACAAGAGCCTTGTAAAATGGTGACTTTCTGTACTTATGGTTTCAATATGTATTTACTCATAAATAAATAATTATACTTCCATTGTTTAGACTGATTTCCTGGTATAATTATCTGATTAGGAATACAAATATCTAATTTATATCTAGTTCATCTCTCTGTACGAATAAAAGGAGAGACAAAAATGTAATCTATGTAATAAAACACAAGGAAATTCAAAAAAGAACTATCAAGTGACTCTCCTTCAATTGGAAGAAAATCAATGGTTCAGATTGAAGCTCACAAACGACATTTTCCCACCCGTTACTGTTGCTACAGTAGCCACATTCAGACTTATACTTTGTGTTGTGTGAAGTAGTTGATATTTGTTTGAGTTTTGAAATTAATTAACCTTTAATCCCTACTTTTAATTAATTAAGAAAAGACTGATTAAAATTACACTAATCTTAATTTAAGAAATGCTTTAATTGTTGTGGTTTAATTAGTCTTTTCTTAATTAATTAAAATTTAGGGATTAAAAGTTAATTAGTTTCAATCTAATTAAGCTTAATTACCTCATCCAAAAATATTAGGGATTAAGCTTAAATAAAATTAATTAATCCCTAATTTTGGATTAATTTCATGTAAAAAAAATGTTTTAAATTGCTTTCGCTACATTATTACTACCACCAAAACAAAGCTAACATTTAATTATTGCTACAGTAAACCTATATTCAACCAAAGCTACTTTTAAGAAATCAAATCCAAGGAATTGCTTTCCCTGTAGTCCTTTTCTCTCTCTTCATTTTTTTTTACAACCAACCAAACCACCCCTAATTATTTTAGTATATAATTATTTTACGACATTCTAATTATTTTTTATAACTTATAGTGTAGTCACTAACATGATAGGATAGCATATATTTTACTGTTTACAGTGTTTTTCATATATTGCATCGTTCAAAAGACGTGCCGTAAGCATGTGTCCACAGGTAAACCTAGTTTCATACAAGACACTTGTCTGGAAAGTCAAATTTCAATGACAGGGGGGATAAAGTGAGCGAAAATTAACGTTAAGGAGTTTCTTGACTTTTCCCCTTTAAAGAAAGTTTTATTTGATGACTAGTTTATAAAGTTGGAAAGATAGGCGAGGGAATCGGTGAAGTGGAAATATAAAAGACACCTAAGGGGGTGTTAGTCAGATTTTTTTGAAAAAAAAATAGGATTATTTTTAAATCAAACTGATTTCAAAAATAAATCATGGCGATTTCACAATATATGCAATTTCTACTGTGATTCTCAAATACACTTCTAGTGTGAGTAAGAAATTACTCAACATAAATTTGAGATAATTTATTAATTATTTTATTATTATATAACTATGAAATTACCATGTTTATCATTTTATTATAATATGAGAATCAAATGGTTAGAAGTGTGATTTTAAATGAAGGACTGAGGCCATTTATACTATAGTTGGAGTTTGAAGGGAGGAAGGTGGCATTTTAATAAAATTATCGTGTTTGTAAAATCATGTTTGACTAACTTTAAAATTCTACTTTGAAATCTTTTCCCGCTAACACCTAACTTTGAAATCATCGTGATCCTTAAATTATGATTTCCAATTCATTGTGATTCCCAAAATTATTGAGCTAGGGTTTGGAGTTGGTGTTAGTCCATGGACAATCGTACTTGGACTAATCTCAACTGAACACTTTAAAGTCAGAATATACATCAACCATCCACACCACTAATAGCCGCCTCTCACGTGTAGGAAATGACAACGGCCCGAGTTTGGGCCGGACCCATTTAGGCCCGGACTCGAGCCCGAAGTCGAAAACATAGGTCCGAACTCGGTCTGATTTTTTTCGAGCTTAAAAGGTTAGTCCTGAGAGCGGGCCCAGACCCAAATTAGGGCTGAAAATAGGTTCGGGTCTAAGCCCGAACTATTTATGCATGTTTTCATTTATACGATAAAAAATTACTAATAATAGGAATACTATAAACTTTTGAGTAATTAACATCTAATTTGTCTATTTTCATTTAATTATATATATAAGACATAATTTTTCTATCTATAAACTTTAACACGCATTTCAACTTAGTTACATGAATATTCTCTTTAAAAAATCATACATGATGTATAAAAATATATATATACATGTACATATAAAAATTTTGTTCGGAACTTCAAGTCTAAGCACTTGGCCCGAACCCGACCCAAATTTTTCTCGGGCTTAAAAAATTGAGTCCGAGCCCGACCCGAAATGAGAATTATTAGAGCATCTCTAACGCAACGCGATTTTGGCGTGGAGATGCTCTTTTGGTGCTGGAGGCGCTCCAACCAAGTACCAAATCTAGCGCTGATGTGGCTAAAATCGGGGTTCAATCAGGACCGCCCAAATCAGGCACGAATCTTGACGCCCGGGGGTAAAATGGTAATTCCACATGCAAACGGGTCCAAAGCGGGTACTGGGTCTCCTTGGCAAAGAACCCTTAACCCGCGAACGGACCCGCCTTAGCCGGGTACGGGTTCCGACCCGATACAAACCCGGCCCAACAAGAGGGAATCAAGCTCACTGATTTGACCAAATCAAAGGGCTTGATTGACAGTTACCCTCTCACCTGGGGATTAGGGGTTAGTTTCCTAAACTAATTGGGAGGATTTTACTCCTAACAGTTGGACAGGAAATCAGGCCCCTAACTTCACTCCTATGGCGGCTATAAATACCTCCAACCTACAATTGTCACAGGTTAATCACTCTTTCTACAGCCTAAGCTCTTTCTTTAATCTCCACTATTTATTGACAAGAGCGTCGGAGGGTGCATCGCCGGAATCAACCCCGGTGTTTCGCACTTCCTTGCAGGTTGCGGCGGGAGCAAGAAGGCTTGAGTCAACTATTCAGGTTTTTCTCGAGCTCACAAATTCTATCTGTTTACCCCCACACAGAAATCAGCGGTAACAGATTGGCGCCGTCTGTAGGAAAGACCACACGAACAGCCTCAGCTTCTTCCTGGTCGTCCTCTGCAACCATACCTCCAAAGAAGGTCAGATCTAGAGGGTCAAACCGTGTGGCCAATCCCGCCGACCCTACGGAGGAAGCTCCTGTCAATCCTATTCCTCAGTCCGACCTTCCTCCGCCGGCCCAGCAGGGCCCACCTCCTCCTCCCAAGCAGCAACCCAACAATGGTCCGTCCGGCCATAACGGTCGGAAGCAGAAGCAGCCCCTCAATCCGGACCATGTCTCGGTCTATAATGGGTCCTCGGACTCGATGGCTTCTCATCATCCCGACCTCCGCAACACGCTCCTGAACCGCCAGAAGGACGACGACCTCCGCACCCACCATGACGAGAGGCGGGCCCGAGAGGGAGCCTCCCGCCAGCGTCAGGGTGAGCGGTCCCCCCGTCGCCGAGACGGCAGGAGGTCCCCGGACCGCAGGGGTCGGGCGATGTCTCCCGAACGCAGGAGGAGGAGGCCGCGTTCCCCCACGGATCGGCATCCTCGGAGGAACAATGACGCACCGATCACTCGTGCCGAGTTCCTGCAATTTCAGGACACTGTGCTACAGGCCCTCAACCTTCGGCAGAACGTCCAAAATGCTCAGAGGGCTCCAACGCCCCCGAGGGACCCCAGTCCTCGCCGCCGAACCCGAAGTCCTTCCCCGGCTCTCAGTCGCCAGCAGCAGCAATACAGTCCTCGCCGATCCCAGGACTACCGGCGCCGCAGTCCGCGCTCCCCTTCCCATGAAGAGGAGTCCGGGGGGTCATACGATTACCAGCGGAGGGACGACGCCCTCATCCACCGCCTCCATGAGGTGGAAAGGCGTATTGGCTGCATGGACAGGGAGGAGGAGTCCCGAGCAGGAACGGTCCGTTCCAGCAGACCCCCTTTCTCTCGGTCGATCATGGAGGCCCACATACCGAGGGGTTTCAAACCTCCGTAGTTTGAAACGTACTCAGGGGAATCCGACCCAGTTGATCACGTCGAAAGCTTCAAGACCCTGATGCTGATCCATCAAGCTTCCGACGCCGTGCTCTGCAGGACCTTCCCCGCCACCCTCAGGGGGTCAGCTCAGGAATGGTATTCCAGACTCGCCCCCTCCTCCATCTTCTCGTTCGAGCAGTTTGAAACACTGTTCATAACTCACTTCGTGAGTAGCAGGCGAGTCGAGAAGACAAGTCTCTCCCTACTTAACCTGCAGCAGGAAAGGGAAGAGAAACTGCGGGACTATGTGAAGAGATTCACCGCAGAGGTCAGGTCTATCGCCTCCTTAGACCAGTCAGTGGCGACCGTGGCATTCCAGTCGAACGTTCTCAATGCCAACCTCCGATCGTCCCTAGCCAAGAAGCCCCCGCATGACTTCGCCGACCTCCTCCTGAGGTGCGAGAAGTACATCCGAGCAGAGGAGGCTGAAGCCCTTCCAAGCTTCAGGGGGGCCCTCCTCGGGGTCGAAGAGGAAGGCGATGGGGGAAGAGGGGTCCAAGAAAGCTCAGAAGGACAATGGCGGTCAGCGTCGCCTTCCCCCCAGGTTCGAGAAGTTCACTCCCCTCACCACTAATGTCTCTACCATCCTGATGGAAGTGGAGAAGGAGGGGGTCATCCCTCCAGCTCTGAGGATGCACACCCCGGCAAAGAGAAGAAACAAAGATAAATGGTGTCCTTACCATCGGGACCACGGCCACGACACGAACGACTGCCGGGCTCTGAGAGATGAGATCGAAGCCCTCATCCGGAGGGAACAGTTGGCCAAATTCGTGAAGGCTAATGATCGGGCGGATCGCAATTCTCCTCCGCCTCGAGGGGCTAACAAGCGCTCCGAGCGGCGTGAGGAGACACCCGAGTTCGAGGAGGAGCGGATTCTGCACCTGATCCACGGAGGCCCCATGGGGGGCTCCTCTAATTCCTCCCGGAAGGCCTTCGTCCGAGAGGTCAACTCGGTTCACTGTGCCCCTCCCCCCAAAGGTCTCGGTGTCCCTGTGTCTTTCTCCGATGCAGACCTCGAAGGGGTCCGAACCCCACACTGTGATGCCCTCGTCATCGACCTCCGCATGGCCAACTTCAAGGTGCAGAGGATTTTAGTAGACAACGGGAGTTCGATCAATATTCTTTTCCTCTCGGCCTTTCGAGGCCTGCAGCTATCCCGGGACCGTCTCAAACCGGCCAGTTACACACTCCACGGGTTCACGGGGGTCCCGATAACTATCGAGGGGGTGATAACCCTAGACGTAACCGCGGGAAGCGCCCCTACTACCCGGACCGAGCCGATGGACTTCATGGTCGTCGACGTCCCGGCAGCGTATAATGTCATCCTAGGCCGACCCGGCCTAGCCGCCTTAGAAGCTGTCCCCTCGGCGTACCATTTGAAAATGAAGTTCCCCACTCGGTCGGGAGTAGGGGAAGTCAGGGGGAGCCAAGAAACAGCCCGGAAGTGCTACATGACTTCCACCGGGGGACCAGTGCTCTCGCTCGAGACACTAGAAATCCCCGAGCCGAAAGCTCGGCCAATGTCCGAGCTGGCGGACGAGTTAGAAGAAGTTCTCTTCTCGGACGAGGACCCGAGCCGGAAGTTCCTCATCAGCAAGTCCTTGCTGACCGCACTGTGCTCGGACCTGATTCAATGCATCCGGGATAACTGTGACTTGTTCGCTTGGTCGGCCGCGGACATGCCCTGGCATTTCCGAGGAACTGCTCGTCCATCGCCTGAGTGTCGAACCGGGGTGCAAACCGGTTCAGCAGAAGAGGCAAAAGTTCGCTCCCGAGCGACAGCAGGCCATCAAGGAGGAGGTGGATAAACTCCTGAAGGCCAAGTTCATACAGGAGGTAAATTACCCCGAGTGGCTGTCGAATGTTGTAATGGTCAAGAAGTCCAATGGCTCGTGGAGGATATGCATTGACTTCACCGACCTGAACAAGGCGTGTCCGAAGGATCCATTCCCTCTCCCGAACATCGACACCCTTATTGACGCCACATCGGGCCATGAGCTCCTCAGCTTCATGGACGCCTTCTCAGGGTACAATCAAATCCGAATGTTCCCTTCGGACATCCCGAAGACCTCCTTCGTCACCGACCAAGGCCTCTACTGCTACCGAATCATGCCGTTCGGCTTGAAGAATGCAAGCGCCACCTACCAGCGCCTCGTCAACAAGGTCTTCCAGAGCCAGATAGGCCGGAACATGGAGGTGTACGTTAACGACATGCTCGTCAAAAGCGTCCGAGGCACTGATCACGTGGCCGACCTCCAGGAGGCCTTCGGCGTGTTGAGAAGGCACAGCATGAGACTGAACCCGAACAAGTGTGCGTTCGGAGTCTCTTTAGGAAAGTTCCTCGGCTTCATGGTAAGCCAACGAGGAATCGAAGCTAATCCCGAGAAGATTAAGGCCATACTAGACATGGCCCCGCCTCGGAACATCAAGGAGGTGCAGAAGCTCACTGGTCGGCTCGCTACTATCGGTCGGTTCCTCTCGAAGTCGGGGGAAAAGTGCCTCCCCTTCTTCAAAGCACTCAGGGGGGCTAAGGGTTTTGAATGGGGCCAACCACAACAGGAATCGTTCGACCAGTTGAAGGCATACTTGGTGAACCCCCCTCTGCTCAGCAAACCGGTCCCGGGCAAGACCCTCTTCGTCTACTTGGCTGCTTCCGAGCAGACCTTGAGCGCTGTCTTGGTGAGAGAGGAGGACCGGACCCAAAGGCCTATCTACTACGTGAGCAAGGTGCTTCGGGACGCCGAGCTCCGCTATCCGAAGATAGAGAAGATGGCCTACGCCCTAGTCACGGCGGCAAGGAAGCTTCGGCCATACTTTCAGTCCCACTCGATCATCGTCCTCACCGACCAACCCCTAAAGCAGATCCTCTACAAGCCTGAGACCTCGGGTCGGCTGATGAAGTGGTCCATAGAGCTGAGCCAACATGACATCTCTTACCAGCCTCGGACAGCAATTAAGGCTCAGGCAGTCGCCGACTTCATCGTAGAGTCCACTATCCCTGAGGTCGGCCACGTTCCGAATGGATCCCCCCATTTGGACAGTCTTCGTGGACGGATCCTCTTGTAATGAAGGAAGCGGCGCTGGCATCATTCTGAACGGCCCTGACAACTTCGTCCTCCAGTACGCGATCCGTATGAACTTCAAGGCCTCGAACAACGAGGCGGAGTACGAAGCACTCATCGCTGGTCTCGGACTTGCACGAAGTGCTTGGGCGTAGCGCCTCCGAATCCACAGCGATTCCCAGCTCGTCGTGAACCAAGTCTTGGGCGAGTACGAGGCTCGAGACGAGCGGATGGCGAAGTACCTTGCTAAGGTTCGGGACCTCATGGGCCAGGTTCGAGGAGGCGCTCATCCAGCGGGTCCCTCGTGAAGAGAACTCACAAGCCGATGCCCTCTCCAAGTTGGCCTCATCCTCCCTGCAAGGTCTCGAACAGACCGTACTGATCGAAGTCCTCTCTAAGCCGTGCATCGAAGACGAGACACCTGGCTCGGCGGAATCGTTACCGGTCATGTTACAAGATAATTGGATGAAGCCTCTAGTGGAGTTCTTGAGGGACGGGCTCCTACCCGAAGACCCCAAAGAGGCTCGCCGGGTCAGAACCCGGGCCGAGCGGTATGTCTTGATCGAGGGCATCCTATACAAACGCTCTTTCTCTCAAATAGACGGCCGACCATACCTAAGGTGCCTCTCTCCGGATCAGGCCGAATATGCCCTACGAGAGCTCCACGAAGGTGTCGGAGGGGCACACTCAGGATTTAGGTCCTTGGCCCGAAAAACTTTGAATTATGGGTACTTCTGGCCGACCCTCCTTCAAGACGCCGAGCGACACGTTCGGCAATGCAGCTCTTGTCAGAGACACTCCAGCATCTGATGCCTCCCTCAGGCCAACCTTGCCTCCCTATCAAGTCCCATCCCCTTCGCAATGTGGGGCATGGATTTGCTAGGGCCCTTCCCTCCAGCTCCGGGTCAGTTCAAGTTTTTGGTCGTAGCCATCGACTACTTCTCGAAGTGGGTCGAGGCCGAGCCCCTCGCCACTATAACCGAGAACAAGGTGGTGCAGTTCTTCTGGAAGAGCATCATATGCAGGTTCGGCGTCCCCCATGTCCTCGTCACGGACAACGGGACTCAGTTCACTGGCGCAGCATTCCGAGCTCTGTGCGACGACCTGGCCATTCAGCAGCGCTTCTCGTCCGTCTCCCACCCCCAGTCGAACGGACAAGCAGAAAATGCTAATCGACAGATCCTCGCAGGCATCAAGAAAAGGCTGGACAAAAGTTCCATGGGCCTATGGGTCGACCAACTCCCCAACGTCCTATGGAACTACCGCACGAGCAAGCGGACCTCCACAGGCGAGTCCCCTTTCAACCTCACCTATGGGTCCGAGGCTGTGATACCGCTCGAGGTCGGAATACCTTCCCCTCGGCTCACAGCCTACGACGAAGCACAGAATGCCAGGGACCTCAGAGCAGACTTAGACCTGATAGATGAACTGAGGGAAAGGGCGTCGATTCGGCAGCAGAGTTACCGAAGAAGGGTTGAACTGGCATACAACAAAAAGGTCCGACCCACCAACCTTAAGCAAGGAGATTTGGTCTTGAGAAAGCTAGCCATATCCTTTCCCAGTCAGAAGAACAAGCTGGCTCCGAACTGGAAAGGGCCGTACAGGATCACAAAGGTAGTTCGGCCCGGAACATATCGTCTTGAAGACCTAGAGGGCAGAGAGCTTCCGAGGACCTGGAATGCCGACCACCTCCTAAAATACCAAGAAAGCGCTCCGGCGCCGCTCTGAGTATCATAGGATATCGAGCCATTCCTCTCCTCTGACTTGTAACCTATTTTCATAAATTGCAATATGTAAAACGGTTTGCCGTCGATTATCAATAAAGAAAGTTCTTCCATGCTTGTGAATTTGAACATCTCTCTCCGCTCTTATCATCTATTTTTTACACTTTGATTTCAACCAATGGTTCGGAGTCCACGTCCTGTTCGACTTCACCTC
Source organism: Hemerocallis citrina (assembly GCA_017893485.1). Classification (NCBI taxonomy): domain Eukaryota; kingdom Viridiplantae; phylum Streptophyta; class Magnoliopsida; order Asparagales; family Asphodelaceae; genus Hemerocallis; species Hemerocallis citrina. Next base: position 84,030,945 of record CM030358.1, read on the forward strand.
CTCGGCTCATCCCCGGACGAGCCCTAGGTAGATCGTCGTTCGGAACTGCTCCCACAACTGTTGAATTAACGATGGCTCGGAGTCCAACACTTGGCTCGATTCTACTTTGCAAGTTTGCTCCTAAGCGAACTAGAAGTAGTTCGCCATTCGGAATTGCTCCTACAGCCGTTGAATGGTACGGAGTCCAACACTTGGTTCGATCCCACTTCCCAAGTTCGCTACTAAGCGAGCTAGAAGTGGTTTGCCATTCGGAATTGCTCCTACACCCCTTGAATTAACGATGGCTCGGAGTCCAACACTTGGCTCGATTCTACTTTGCAAGTTCGCTCCTAAGCGAACTAGAAGTAGTTCGCCATTCGGAATTGCTCTCACAGCCGTTGAATGGTACGGAGTCCAACACTTGGTTCGATCCCACTTTCCAAGTTCGCTTCTAAGCGAGCTAGAAGTGGTTCACCATTCGGAATTGCTCCTACACCCCTTGAATTAACGATGGCTCGGAGTCCAACACTTGGCTCGATTCTACTTTGCAAGTTCGCTCCTAAGCGAACTAGAAGTAGTTCGCCATTCGGAATTGCTCCCACAGCCGTTGAATGGTACGGAGTCCCACACTTGGTTCGATCCCGCTTTGCTAGTTCGCTACTAAGCAAGCTAGAAGTGGTTCGCCATTCGGAATGGCTCCCACACCCCTTGAATTAACGATGATTCGGACTCCAACACTTGGTTGCCGAGCGTTCTTGCCACCGATCGTATTACGGGCTTGAGTTCGGCAGTCAAGATCAATCAAGAAATCAACAAGTCTCAAGCCTCGGCACCAGCTGCTAAGCATTCTTGACAACGACCGTATTATGGACGTAACCTCGGCACCAGCTGACGAGCGTCCTTGCCACCGACCGTATTACGGGCTTGAGTTCGGCAGTCAAGACCACCAAAAAATCAACAAGTCTTAAGCCTCGGCACCAGCTGCCGAGCATTCTTGACAACAACTGTATTACGGACGTAACCTCCGCACCAGCTGACGAGCGTCCTTGCCACCGACCGTATTACGGGCTTGAGTTCGGCAGTCAAGACCACCAAAAAATCAACAAGTCTCAAGCCTCGGCACTAGCTACCGAGCATTCTTGACACCGGCCGTATTATGGGCTCATGTTCGGCACCAAAGCTCTACCAAAAAACGTCAAGTCTCAAACCTCGGTTCCGCAACTCCACGACTAGAGCAAAAATTGGGCAACTACAATACGGCGACGATTAAATCGACTCCAATTTTATTAAAAGCAATCCTTACATACATCAAGATTACAAGGTGCTAAAGATTACAAGACGCTGAAAAGCGAAAATTACAAGACACTGAACACGGAGCCATCAATGCCTCCGAGGCGCAGGGATGCTCCTCTTCAAGGACACTTGAGGTCGGCGACGTTTGTCTTCGGAACCTGATCCCAGGCCAGCAAGTTGGGACGTGTCCTCGGCACTGCTTCTGGCAGCCACACCGACGGATGCGCCGCTCGACGAAATGGCCACGGAACTTTGCGCATCCCCCGGGCTTGGATGGCCGAGGGGCGGACGGGTCGCCATCTCGTAAAATGTAATGCCACGTTCGCTCTCCGCACGAGTACATGAAGTGCTCCTGACATTGATTGGCCCCGAACGTGGTTTGAGCCGAGCTACCTCCGCCTCTAGTTCTGAGATCCAGCCTCGCAACGAGCCGTCTCCGACGTCGACCTCGAAGCGAGGCGGCATTGCGGAACTCTGGGCATCGGAGCGACTCGCGACGAGGTGCCGAAGGTGGGTAACCTCGATGCCCCTATCCACCGTGGCCCTCTTCAACACATCGACCTCGGCAGTAAGCTCATCTCGCTCGGTAGTCAGCTTGGCCACCGTCGAGGCTAGCGCTTCCCCCTCAGTCCGAAGCTCCGTCTCCACGGTTCGTAGATGATGGATCTCCGAGAGTAGGCCATCCCTCTCCGCCGTCACCTTTGACAAAGTATGGCGAAAGCACTTGGTCCGAAGCCCGTTGGTAAAGGCGACCGGCGAACCATCTTCCCCTCCTGAGGTGGTCATCTCGGCGATCCTGCCCTCCAGGCGCTGGATATCGAGATCTCGCTGACCAAGTATGAGCTGAAGCTGGTTCCGCTCTTCCTCAGCTCGGCGCAATCCGAGCTCAACTTCGAAAAGCCGCTCTCGGCACTTCGCCAAGCACAGCCTCATCGCCTCCAAGCCAACCTCGGTCCTGATCTTACCACCCGAGCGAGGGCGCTCGACGTCCCGAGTTACCACCGCGAGCTGAAAAGAAATGCAAACAAGCAACAAAAATTCAGACGTCGTCTAAGTCCCAGACCTCGGGGGTTCTTTCGAACAAATGCTCGAGCGTTCAACAGTCAACAGGCAAAGACACGAAATCGAGCCTAAAAAGTTGTGTTTTTCATTCATTTCAAAAAAGTAGCGGTGGCCAGTCCGCTATTAGGCATTACACGTCAAAAACAAAAAAAAAACAAACGGAGTCAGGGTACGACCTCTTTCCCGGGGCGGCGAGAGGGGGTCGGGGACGACACTTCCGAAGGGGCCACCGTCGCCAATGGGGTGACCACCGACCCCTGAACTCCGACGGGGGGATCGGCCACAGGCTCGTCGTCGCCCCTCTCCTCTTCTTCTTCTTCTCCCTCCGATTCGGGGTCGAAGCCTTCAACGTTCCCCGGGAACAACCTCCAACCCGAGCAGTCCACGGTGGGGTAGGCCTCCGTCACCCGGGCGAGAGCATCAGCGAAGGCCTTGGCCATATTCTGGGCGAGGAAGCCTTGCGCCTTCTCCAAGGTCGCATCCTCCGCCTGCTTCACCGCCGCCGCTTTGGCCTCGGCCGCCTCCGCCAACTGCCTAGCCGCCTCCTCCTTTTGCTGAAGAAATTGGCCCTCCAGCGTCGCGACCCTGTCCTCGAGGTAGGCAACCCTCGCCGACTTCGCCTCGAAATTCAACTCGAGCTTGTCGAGCTCGTTCCTAATCTGGGCCTTCTCCTTCCGAGCTTGGTCGGACTCCTTCTTCATCTCCTTCGCCTGGGCCGCCAGCCTCTCGGTAAGGTGCCCAAAATGGACGACGATCTGCAATTAGAAGTCAAGGAAGTCATAAAAATTTCAACTTAAGAAGGTCGGCATAAAAAGGGGGGGGATAGATCCAACGCTCACCGACACCGCCGAGCGCGCTATCTCGATAACGTCGTCTCCCTCCCGTCCGGCCTCCATGGCCGCCCGATCCTTCGGCGTGGCGAGGTGCTTGACGGCCTCCATGCTTGCCAAGGAATTGCCGAGGAACCCGTCATGCTTCCGAACTTGCCAGTCCGGGACGTGGATCCTTTTGTGAGCCTTGGTCAGGAGCTCCTCGGCCACTCTCGTCAGCGACGGCGTCGCCATATTGAGGGCCGCGGCGATGGGAAATTTGCCGACTTGGTCGACGTCGAAGCAACCCCGCCCTCAGGAGCCGGGCTCTCCAGGATCTCCACCTCCTCTGCCACCTCGGTAACCTTCGGAGCCTTAGCCGGCGGCAGCTTGGAGACCACTCTCTTCCTCTTCTTCGGTGCCTTGTTGGCGAGGCCTGCCCTCAGCACCAACACCGTCTGATAGTCCATCGACTCTGCACCATAAGACGAGTTGATTAGTTCGGAACAAGTCGTCAAAAATGAAGCGCAAAAAGTAAAACAACGACAATGGATAAAGGAAGCCGCGTACTGGGATCGGCATGAACGAGCCCTCCCTTAAACAGGACGTCCTCGGTCAGCTCTTTCCAGTCAAGCTTCGGCCGACCCAGGAGTACCCGTACAGCATCCTCCTCTTCGGGCCGAAGTCTCGGCGGCGCCTTCACCTTCTTCGACACGCCTTCCACCCAACTAACAGGGATGGGCCAGGCCTCCGTGCTACGCACCAGAAGAAACTTCTCGCGCCAGTACTTGATAGAGTCAGGGCACACGACGAGCCTGCCACCGTGCCTCGGAGTCAAATAGTACCGGTACGCCGACCTGTTCCCCTGATGTAGCTGATAGATGGTCCGAAGCACGTTCAGCTCCGGCTGAATCCCAGCGGCTTGGCAGTGAAGTACGAAGCCGTTTATTACTCTCCATGCGTTCGGCATAAGTTGGATGGGGCTGACCCCGAGCCAGCTTAACACAGCAACCGCGAACGGATGGAGAGGCAGCCGAGCCCCGACGATAAAGGCGCCGACCGGCCAGCAACACACGATCACCGGCATCGACGAGTTGGCCCTAACCCCGGGACCCGGCAACATAAGCTCGTACTCCTCCGGGATCTGAAAACAGTTCCGGATCACTCCCAAGTCCTCTTCGCTGAGGATCGACACCGTCTCGTCGGCCTCTGTCATCTCCCTCGCCGCATTCTCCTCGAATGACCGGGCCCTCCCGTACACAATGCGTTCGGCGTCCTCCTCCGGAAGTTCCCGAACCCTGTGAAGCCCAGTCAGCGGCCCCGGTAATCTACCGAACTCCCCCATGCGCTTCGGTTCCACCACAACAAAATCTTTGCCGAACACCTTCTCACTTTCGTGAGGACGGCTAGAGGTCGGAGCTTCGGTGACTTCAAGGGAGGGCTCGGACGAAGAAGAGGAGACGGAGACAGACATATTTAGAAACTAAAATATAAGTTACCTTGAAAGGAGATGTCGTCGGAAAGCTCGCCAAAAAAGATCAGCGATCACCTGGAGCTCTAGCAAGAACAAACCAAAACACCAGAGCGAAGAGTTGAAAAGTGAAAAATGAAGAGGGGGTGAGGGTTTTATAGAGGAGCCAGCGCGTCAATCGAGGTTAATGGGCCTTTACCACAGGCCCACTCCCACAAAACGACAAAAGGCGACTCTAACCGTCGCCTTGTTTGCCACGCCTGGCTGGACGGCTCATTAATGACAGTCCCCCCAGTAGAAGCCCAGGGGACACAGCATTAATGGACGTCATATCTGTCAGAAATCCAGGGGCTGTCACATCCGTTAGAAACGACAAGTCTCAGGCCTTGGCACCAGCTACCGAGCGTTCTTGACACCGACCGTATTACGGGTGTGAGTTCGGCACCCGCGCCGAGCATTCTTGTCTCCGACCGTATTACGGGCTTGAGTTCGGCAGTCAAGATCTCCAAAAAATCAACAAGTCTCAAGCCTCGGCACCAGCTGCCGAGAGTTCTTGACACCGCCCGTGTTACGGGCGTGAGTTCGGCACCCTGCGCCGAGCGTTCTTGCCACCGACCGTATTACGGGCTTGAGTTCGGCAGTCAAGACCTGCCGCTTTCTCCTCAAACGTGGATTCCCAAGACTTTTTCGAAGAGAGCGAAAACTCTTTCAACTTCCTCTGCTTTGTAAAAATCAACAAGTCTCAGGCCTCGGCACCAGCTGCCGAGCGTTCGTGACACCGACCGTATTACGGGCGTGAGTTCGGCACCCACGCCGAGCGTTCTTGCCACCGACCGTATTACGAGCTTGAGTTCGGCAGTCAAGACCAGCCGCTTTCTCCTCAAACGTGGATTCCCAAGACTTTTTCGAAGAGAGAGAAAACTCTTTCAACTTCCTCTGCTTTGTCAAAATCAGCAAGTCTCAAGCCTCGGCACTAGCTGCCGAGCGTTCTTGACACCGACCGTATTACGGGCGTGAGTTCGGCACCCGCGCCGAGCATTCTTGCCACCGACCGTATTACGGGCTTGAGTTCGGCAGTCAAGATCTCCAAAAAATCAACAAGTCTCAGGCCTCGGCACCATCTGCCGAGCGTTCTTGACACCGACCGTATTACGGGCGTGAGTTCGGCACCCGCGCCGAGCGTTCTTGCCACCGACCGTATTACGGGCTTGAGTTCGGCAGTCAAGACCAGCCGCTTTCTCCTCAAATGTGGATTCCCAAGACTTTTTCGAAGAGAGCGAAAACTCTTTCAACTTCCTCTGCTTTGTCAAAATCGGCAAGTCTCAAGCCTCGGCACCAGCTGCCGAGCGTTCTTGACACCGACCGTATTACGGGCGTGAGTTCGGCACCCGCGCCGAGCATTCTTGCCACCGACCGTATTACGGGCTTGAGTTCGGCAGTCAAGATCTCCAAAAAATCAACAAGTCTCAGGCCTCGGCACCAGCTGCCCAGCGTTCTTGCCACCGACCGTATTACGGGCTTGAGTTCGGCAGTCAAGACCAGCCGCTTTCTCCTCAAACGTGGATTCCCAAGACTTTTTCGAAGAGAGCGAAACTCTTTCAACTTCCTCTGCTTTGTCAAAATCGGCAAGTCTCAAGCCTCGGCACCAGCTGTCGAGCGTTCTTGACACCGACCGTATTACGGGCGTGAGTTCGGCACCCGCGCCGAGCATTCTTGCCACCGACCGTATTACGGGCTTGAGTTTGGCAGTCAAGATCTCCAAAAAATCAACAAGTCTCAGGCCTCGGCACCAGCTGCCGAGCGTTCTTGACATCGACCGTATTACGGGCGTGAGTTCGGCACCCGCGCCGAGCGTTCTTGCCACTGATCGTATTACGGGCTTGAGTTCGGCAGTCGTGACCAGGCGCTTTCTCCTCAAACGTGGATTCCCAAGACTTTTTCGAAGAGAGCAAAAACTCTTTCAACTTCCTCTGCTTTGTCAAAATCGGCAAGTCTCAAGCCTCGGCACCAGCTGCCGAGCGTTCTTGACACCGACCGTATTACGGGCGTGAGTTCGGCACCCGCGCCGAGCATTCTTGCCACCGACCGTATTACGGGCTTGAGTTCGGCAGTCAAGATCTCCAAAAAATCAACAAGTCTCAAACCTCGGCACCAGCTGACGAGCGTCCTTGACACCGACCGTATTACGGGCATGAGTTCGGCACCCGCGCCGAACGTTCTCACCACCGACCATATTACGAGCCTAAGGTCGACAATGACTGACCGAGCGCCTTTGGTTCCGACCCCCTGTACGTGGGAAATCTGGCCTTCGGACTTCGGCGAGCCCCCTTTCTAGGAGCGCGACCACGCCGAGGTCCCTCTCTCCATCGGAAAAAATCGCCGAACCATTCTCAGACCTCGACATCCTGGTCATCGAACTCTGGGAGGGGTCGGAGTTGTGACGCCGGTAGGCGCGACTCTCGACAGAGGGGAACGACCGAACTGTTCGCCGAGAGATTACAAAGCCGAGAAGATATTCATGCAAGAACACTACCTGATCATGAGGAATCACCACACTACCTCCCTCGAGATTCGCAGCCTCTCACTTTGACTCCGATACAACCCCACCGGCCATTAGAACAGCATGAACTACTCCCCAAAGGCCGATCAAGCTCAGCCTTCGGGAGTGGGGGGCTCGTGATGTGGCTAAAATTGGGGTTCAATTAGGACCGCCCAAATCAGGCACGAATCTTGACGCCTGGGGGTAAAATGGTAATTCCACGTGCAAACGGGTCCAAAGCGGGTACTGGGTCTCCTTGGCAAAGAACCCTTAACCCTGCGAACGGACCCGCCTTAGCCGGGTACGGGTTCCGACCCGATACAAACCCGGCCCAACAAGAGGGAATCAAGCTCACTGATTTGACCAAATCAAAGGGCTTGATTGACAGTTACCCTCTCACCTGGGGATTAGGGGTTAGTTTCCTAAACTAATTGGGAGGATTTTACTCCTAACAGTTGGACAGGAAATCAGGCCCCTAACTCACTCCTATGGCGGCTATAAATACCTCCAACCTACAATTGTCACAGGTTAATCACTCTTTCTACACCCTAAGCTCTTTCTTTAATCTCCACTGTTTATTGACAAGAGCGTCGGAGGGTGCGTCGCCGGAATCAACCCTGGTGTTTCGCACTTCCTTGCAGGTTGCGGCGGGAGCAAGAAGGCTTGAGTCAACTGTTCAGGTTTTTCTCGAGCTCACAAATTCTATCTGTTTACCCCCACACAGAAATCAGCGATAACAAGCGCCATTTTGGTGTTATTGGTGTTCTATGAACAGTAGCACACCAAATCTAGTGTGCTAGTGTTCATGAACACCATTTCTTTCTCCCCCTTTATATTGTAATTTTTTAGAAAAGAATAAAAAAATAGATAAAAAAGAATATGTAGAGAATATTTATTTTTTGTGTTAGAAATGATATTATGGATTGGAAATGAAGGTTCTGTATGATGTAATTTTTACACCATTTTAGTGTAAAAGTTGCACTATAATGATGTTAGGGTTGGAGATGGTTTTAGCCAAACCCCACTAATTATGAGCTAACTCTAATAACTAACCCACTTTCACTAATTATTTAGCCAAACGACCCACTTTCAAAAAGATTTGGCCAAACGACCCGACTTTTATAAAATATTATATCTAACTAACCCTATTAATATAATAACCTAAAAACAAAATTTTATACATAACTTTATTTTAGAAATTATAAACTATAATATATTTTATCCTAATAAAAGTTGGAAAATTTACAGAAAATAAAGAAACTAAAATTAAAAAATCTTTTAAAATTCAAGATTAGATACATTGATGAAAGATTAACAGAAAGGAAGCATATTGCTAATAAAGAAATATTAGAATACTTGTTACTAATAAGAAAAGTAACTAATAAACTATCTAAAGAAATACAAAAAGAGATAGCATACAGAGTATTAGATCACAGAAATGAATAAGCAAGTTGGTATTACCAACAACTATTAGCATACAAAATAACAGGCTAAGTATGGCCAATAAAGCAGTTGCATTAAATCCTAACATAACCCCAAAAATTTATATGATAAACATACAAGAGTTGGAAGAAGATTACAATGGTCCTAAAATTGTAGGAGATATAAGAAAAGATTTAAAAATCATAAATAAAAATATAAAAGAATTAGCTAGATATATAACTGACTACCCAGAAGAAGAATAGGGCATAACGGAAGAAGGTAAGGAGTTAGAAGTAATAACAAAACTTAATATAAATATTTTGGAAATAGAAGATTTAATGGCAAATCATAACCCAATAGAAGTAGAAGAAGCCTTGAAAGATCTAGACATAACAAATGAAGAAGTAAAAATGGACCAAGATAAAATTATAGTAAAACCTTCAGAAATTCCAAATGACATATATGAAATCTTAAGACCACCACCTAACAAAAAACCTTACCAATTATCATGGAAATGGCAAAACACAAAACGAAGAATGCAGCCAGGAAAAGACAAAGAAAAGGAAACCCCAAAATATGAACCTACAGAACACTACGAAAAAGGAATAGTAGGGAATGGAGAATGGTTAGACCTAGATTGCGTAAAAGACGTAGATAGGACAATTGAAGAATAGGTAAAAGCCTCACTAAAAGTAGGATTTAGGCAGAATCTTACAGGAAATGCATTTGAGAAATTTATAGAAGCCACCTTTATAGGTGTAGTAGCAAAATGGTGGAATGGATTAAAGGAAGAAGAAAGAAATACTATAAGATTATCAAGACCAATTGATGATAGAGGAACTGAAGACACTTCAGCACAACGAACCTTAGGTTTAAAAAAAATAATTACAAATTACGAGATAGCAATAAGAGCAGAATTCAGTGTATACGATAAAGGAGAAAAACACACTGTATACAAAAAGAATCAAGCAAGATGGAGACTAAGCAACTTAGAAATATACGACATGTGTTATTTTGATAACTATGCTTGTGAATTTAGATAATATTTTCAAGATAGTTATTACATAAAAGAGGAAAGGAGTCCAATCCTGGATTCATTATTTCTAAAACTACCTGATCCATGGAGTTTAAACATATATAATGCATACATAGGTGAGAAAGTAAAACCAGAAGTAGACACTTTAGGGTATAGAACACAATTCGTAAAAGATTATAGAGATAAAGTATGCCAAGATACTAGAGCAACAATGAAATATTATAGAACATATAAACAAAGAATTTGTTGTGAAGATGCAAGACCGAATCATTGGGGATGCAATAATAACTATAATTATACAAAGAAGAATAACCACAAATTCCAAAAGTATAAACCAAAATATAGGAAAACTTTTAAGAGATATAGAAAATCCTATAAAAAATACTTTAGAAGAATAAATAAAAATAAAAATAGACAGTATATGAAAAACCCTAAGAAATATAATTGTTACATATGTGGAGAGGTAGGACATATATCACCAAATTGCCCCAAAAGAATGAAAAAAGAAAATGTAAAATACATAGAAGAAATTGAAGAAATGAACAACATAAACTATGAACCCATAGAATATGATGAAGAATGGTCAGAAATAAGTGAAGATGAAGAAATAATGGTAATGGAAGAAGATAGTGGAAGTAGTGAAGGTGAAACAGAAGAATGTGAAATAAACATGATGACAGAAATAACAGAAATAGGAGAACCTTCAGAAAGAGAAGAAAACAATGAAGAAGTAAGAGAAAGAATGTGCTTTGACATACAAAAATACGATAAAATAAGAGCGACCAAATTAGATATAAATCAAAAGAAATTTTAAAACTACCAATATTCGAAAGAAATAAAAGTATCATCATAATAGCTAGAAATAATGAACAACCTATAGACATTGAACAAGCACAAAGGAAAACCATAATCCCATTAATAACCGAAAGAATAATAAGACAAGAGATGAAAAAAATAAATGAGAAAACCAGAAAAATATTAAGACACATACATTTAGGAGCAGTACAAATAATAATAAAAGCTTATTTTAAGGAAGGGATAAATACACCCCTAGAAAACATACCTAATGGATGATAGGATAATATCAAGTACACAAGATGCCTTAAGAGGAATAGTACAAGGAAACCTAATGTACCAAAAGATAAAATTTACAATAAAACCTAATTTCTCTATAAGCATGACAGAAGAAAAAAAGACAAAAGTCTAGTCATGTATCATTTGTTATCAGGAATAGAAATGATAGAAAAAAGCAAGGTTATGAGTATACAAATAAGAAATATTTATGCTTTCACTAGCAAACACGAAGTAAAAAATAGAAATACAGATAATTTTAAAATAGAGTCGCTATTCAGCGAAATTATAAGATACAAACCGGCTAGAGAAAACCCTGAAATGACTATAAATTATATAAAATTCGACTTTAATAAAGCAAAATAAACTGCAAAAGAAAAAGCACCACAAATAATGTTCGGAAAGAGATCACTATCAATAAGAAATAAGCAACAAGCATTGAAATTAATACCAATAATAAATACATTAGAATACCAAAACAATAACCAATTTAAAATAGAAATAGAATATTATGACAATGGAAAATGGAATAAACAAATAGCCTTAATAGATACAGGAGCTACTAATTCACATATTAAACAAACAAATGTAAAAACTACTGAATTAAAAACATTAGAAAACTCATATTACTACTTAGACTATTACAATAATAGACATCCAATTGTACTGCAAATTATTACCACTAAGGATAAATGGTAAAAAGGAAATGTTATTACACTTACACGTAGACCCATAACACCATGTTAATGAAATGCTATTAGGAACTGACTTCCTTATAACAGTACAACCTTACTCAATTCAAGAAGAAAAAATCACAATAACAGTAAATAATGAAAGTATGATAATAAATAGAATATTAGATAAATGATTCCATTAAGAGCAACAAAAAAACACATTATACATACTAACAGAATTTGTTTACGAAGGATAAAAATCAAGAAACTACCATATTCTAATAGACACCGAAGCAGGTACTAGCCTATGCCGTGAAAATATACTACCAAAATGGAAACAAGATAGATATAATAAAAAAACAATAACTTGATTAACTGGACAAACTATCATACTTGATAAGCATCAACAAAATGTTAATGTACAAATAGGAAGTTACATACTAAGAATACCAACAACGTACCAGTTTGATGATATGAATAATGATGTGCTCTTAGGAAATGAATTTTTCCAACAATACTACCATATAACCATATCACATAAATCGGTTGTATTTACGACACATTGTCAATACCAAACAATAGCAATTAGAATAACCCAATCTTATTCTAGAACCGACCTACCACACATCAGAGTTTCTTCAAGCAAGCGTGGTGAATATCAATATTTACCAAATAAAACTAGAATACAACAAGTCCAAGAAATAACTACAATTTTTTTTTACAAAAATAATTAGAAGATCTGTGGGGAGAAGACCCCTTGGCAAAATGGGACTTAAGTAAACCGACAACACACATAGTTAATAGATAAGAACAAAATAATAAAAATTAAACCTATAAGACATACTCCAACAGATCTAGAAGAATTCAAAATACATATAAAAGAATGAATGGAAAATAATTACATAAGAAAATCACAAAGCCCACATTCATCACCAGCATTCTTAGTAAGAAAGCATTCAGAAGAAAAAAGCGATAAATCTCGAATGGTAGTAAATTATAATAAACTAAATAAAAATACTAAGAGGTTTGGATACCCACTACCAGACATGCAAATACTACTTAACACAGTAAGAACAAGAAAAATATATTCAAAATTTGATTGTAAGTCAGGATTTTATCATGTAAAACTAACAGAGGATTCAAAACCTTTAACAGCATTTAACACACCTCAAGGATTTTATGAATGGAATGTATTACCATTCGGTTATAAAAACAGCCCAGGAATATTTCAAGAATATATGGATAAATTTTTTGAAAAATACAACAATTTTATATTAGTATATGTAGATGATATTCTAATAGGATTCGAAAACGAGGAACAACATAAAGAACATCTACTAAAATTTGTAGAAATAGTGACAAATGCAGGTATTATACTATCAAAAAAGAAGATGGAATCATTCAAAACTGAGATAGAATTCTTAGGAACAAAATTATCACATGAAGGAATAGAATTACAGACACATATAGCAGAAAAAATAAAGACATTTTCTAATGTCCTAAAAAAAATAAAAGTACACTAAATCAAACAAGAGGTTACATACCAAATTTATCAGCAAAAATAAATTGGTTACAACAAAAACTGAAAAGTTTAAGAAATGGGAATGGACCCGAGAGGAGGAAGAAATACTTAAAATATTAAAACAACAAACTTCAGAATTACATAAGCTAAGATTACCTGTTAAAGAATGTTCATGGATAATAGAAACAGATGTGTGTGAAAATAATTGGGGAGCAGTATTAAAATTCATTGAAATAGGAGAAGAAGAAGAAAAACTAGCCAGATATATTAGTGGATCATTCACACAGACCCAACAAAATTACCACGTAAATGAAAAAAATACTAGCAATCTTAAAAGCTATGAAAAAGTTTGAGTTATTCATAATACATACAAACTTCACAGTAAGAACAGACAATACACAAGCAAAGAGTTGGATTAACAAGATAATAGATCCAACTATAGCAAATAAAAGGTTGATAAGATGGCAAATGGAATGAGCACATCATGACTTCTCAATAGAAAATATAAAAGAAAAAGATAACATCCTAGCAGATTTTTTTGTCAAGTAGCTAACAATTTTGTTTTTACATGATGGAAAATAGAGTGCAGCATATAGAACATGATATAGTATACCAAAGGAGACAGTGGAGCAATTAAAAGGAGCATTTAATCAACTACAGCTGCAAATATGTGGTCTTCAAAGTATATTTTACCAACATATAAATACAGATCGTATTGAAAAAATGAGTGAAGGGAGTGAACCTATTAACTCACAGAATACAAGTGGGATCACAAAAATAGCCACACAAGAAGAAAACTCCAGATCCATACAGCATACTACTTACAAATAGAGTTTACTCTCAGATCCGCCAAAATACTCCAAGAAGGATTTATTTTTACAATATATTGAGAAATTATGCCAGACCACTCAGGTTAACCAATTTATCAAAACTATTTCTCAACAATATATGAACAAAGTGATCATACTACCAGGAGCAAATCCCAAAACAGTGAGTGCATTGTTCGAAAGAGGACTTATCCACTGCATCTATCCATCTCGAGAATGTGAAGAACTTAACCAGTTACCAAAAGAAGTATATAAAGCTGCTAAAAGTTATTTTGATTTCACAAAGGTATCCAAAATATATGTCCGTGTATTTTTAGCTATTCCAGAATTCCTTGAAGATGATGAAGAACTACCAGCTGAACATATTATAGAGATAGGGATGACTACACAAATCCTGTTTGGAGCAACCAGTATTATACCATATAAGAACGAAGAATGAGAAAAACTAATCCCAAAAAGAAGAGTTACGAGATTTAGAACAATGTATTGTGAACTAAAGGACATACAAAAAAGAGACGGTAACATATGGATCTATGATAGCCCTGACCCACAAAAATTAATGATCTACAGCATAGCAAAAATTAAACAACCACAGTCAAAGAAAGAAGTCTTTGACAGTTGGTATCGAATCCTGGATAAAAGGTGACATGACAATGACAGAAGAGATAGCTGTCCACTACTATAGATTGATGAGGATGAAACCACAACATTCATGTGACTATTGCAGAAAAGAACAAGAGAAGGCTGACGAAGAACTGTTTCTGATGTGAACCACGTGAAGATGTCTTCAATGTAAGCAGTGAAGTAATTAGCTCAATTATTTATCTATGATGTAAGCAATGTTGTAAGGAAAACAATAATTGTATCTGGTGTAAAGCCACCCCTTCTTCTATAAAAGGGGAGGCAGGGTAAGGGAGAGGGGCATAAAATCTAGGAGGAAAGAAATTGCATATAAGTTTGTAAGAAAGTCTGTAAGGGGTTTGGGAGAAATAAAATTATCTTTCCATGAATTCTGCTACAAGATCTATTACTAAATAAGGTATGAGCAACTAATTTTTCTTAATTAGGGAGAGTTTTGTAAGGCTCTGCCTCAAGGATCTTGCAAAAATACTCATTTGTAACCTTCTAAAGTTAGACCATACACCTAGTAGCAGGAAACGAGATAGGTTGTGGTTGCCTGTAACGAAGTGCTATTAGTTGTTCCAGATGTATCTCTTGGATGAAGCTATTTTGAGAGCATAGTAATCATGAGATGGGAGGAACGTAAGAGGAGCACTAAAATCGGGGTGCATACCAGCGGTATTTTATCCACTGGTAGTAACTGGTATATAGCATCTCAAAGAGGTTTAACTTGGTCGGAAGCATGATGGGCCTTTTTGTTTTGATTTTAGGGTATCCTTAAAAATCTCTCTCTACTCCTAATTTTATAGTTATTGTTGGCCAGTAGAACTAATGGATAATAATAATTTCGGTATTGCCCAGAGATTTTTGAATTAATGCTTAACTATCAAGGAAGTGATAGAATGCTAGTTTTTTATGTTTATTATCCTCATAGAGTAAGTGACAAGTATGGAGGATTATTATGAATTTAAATTATTCTTTTTCAGTATACAACGACTGATAATTATAACAATAAACTAAATAATCCTGGAGAAACTAGTAATATAAATGTCGAAATAATTGATGATCTAACTTACAATGAAATATTTTTGTTATTTTATGAAAATGGTGTATTTAATAGTTATGTCTGGAGACCTACAACAACTTACAGACAATTTCTAGAAGAAAATGAACAGATTGGAGAATAAAATAGACATATGGAAGAATTAGAAGAACCCCCATATGATAGTTGCAGTGAAAGCTCTGAGATAGAATTAGAATATATGAGAGAACTTGAACATGACATTCCTTACTACTTCTTTGAAATAGACAATTTACATTATTTTGAAGAATATTATTTTACAGAAAACTATTACCTTTAAAAATTTAAAGTTTTTGATACTCTCTTTTCTCTTCTGATTTCTGTTTTTCAGGTGAATTTACACACGCGCTTCGCACACTAGTTGGTATCAGAGCCAAGTTAAAGTAAGTAATTTTTACATAATTTTCGTAATTTTCTTTAAATTAATCACTTATTTATAAGCTATAGAATAGGAAAGAAAAATTTAATAATAAAAACAGAAATTATCTTAAAACCCCAAAACTTTTAGAATTTAAAGAAATGTCGCACATCCTATAGAAATTACTATAGAAAGTATACTATAAAAATTCAAATAGTAACTTGGTCATTTAGCTAAATAGTTTTCAAATTAGGTTATTTGACCAAATAAAATAAAAAAATGGATCATTCTACTAATTAGCTCACTAATTATCAGGTTGCACCTACGCGGCATGAACGGATCCGGACAATTGTCACCCTTCATTTGTATGACCTTAATTCCTAGTAACAAAAGAATCAACATGGGATTCCTTCTCACAAATTTCATAACAAAATACAACATTCAACAAGGACTAATATGCAAAACTCCACAATTAATTACCGTACTCTTCGTAAAAGCCGCGGATTGCCGGTAACATTGATTACTCTCCTCTCTGTTTCCACTTCAGCCCCTCCGAATTCCCCTATATTAATTTCCAACCCAAACAAATCTGAACCATAAAATGGTCTATCCCAAATCCCCATCCAATGTATAAAACCCACTTTCCCTACCACCGTTCTCTCTCTTTTTGGGGTTTTAGGAAAGTGAAGTAGAGAGATAAGGGCAGAGGAAAGAAGAAGAAGCAGAAAGAGGATTTTATGTCGTTTGGATCCGACAACAATCTCTTCTATTTGCTTTCAAAAAATATCAGATTTTTCAGGAATTTATCCGATCTGTTGTTGGTGGTCATCAAATCGTTTCTTCTTCTTCTTCTTCTCTTCCTCGCCTCTGTCTTCTCGTCCTCTTCTTCCTCCTCCTCAAGCCGCATGCGGCTGAGGCTTCAAGGGTCGAAAACGGGTTCGATGCCATTGAAATCTGAAAGGTATGGAATAAAAATCCAATCTTTGCACTGTTTTCTTGCTGATCTGTTGGAATTTGGGGCACCCATTTGGGGGTTTTGGGTATCATGCAAAACCCATGTTTTAATTTCTGTTTGTTTGTTTGTTTTGTTTGGTAGAAAGATGGTTTTTTGGTGGAAATTAGGGAAAAGCCATTTGGGGGTGTTTTAGTTAGTTACTATATTTGTGTGATTATATTCAAGAAATTCTGATATTTGTTGGTGTATTTGATTAATTTCCTTAATTTTGTTGAAATTAGGCCATATCGATTTGGTTTATTTTAAAAATTTTGACAAAACCCCTGTTTTTAATTTTCATCTATTTATTAGATTATTCAGAAAGATTGGTTTTTGATGAAATTAAGGTAAACCCATTTGGGGATATTGGTTTATTTATTTGTATTGTCTATTTTAATTTTTGCAGGCTTGAGTACGGTGTTAATTACTTCGGATTCCTGCAAATAGATCGCTGCTTCTTCCTGTTCCTCTTCAGAAGTCCCCTCACCTGACAAAACCCTAAAACCCCCCATTTTATACGGAAATATTTGAACCCAAATTATTTGCCAATTTTCTCCTTTTTTTCGAAGATGCCAGGCCCTCAACGACAGCTTCTCAACCAAGGCAAGATGCAAGGTGGGAAGGCCGGGAAAAAATTGCCAGTGTCAGCCATTTCCTCGTTCGAATCGATCTCACCATTTGGAAATATTCGTAAAATTCGGGTGATATACGATGACCCGGATTTAACTGATTCGTCAAGCGATGACGAAGAGGAGTTTGGCAGCCCCATGGGTCTAAAGAAGCGCAAGCGGGCCATCCAAGAAATACACATCCGCCCCTTGCCAACTCTTTCTGAGACTTCCGCCACCACTCCTAAACCGAAACCCAAACCCAAACCCGTCAAAAAGTCCTCGTCGGCCACTAAAGTTAAGGCTGGCAACAATGCTGGAGCCAAAACTACACCCAGATACAGAGGTGTCCGCCAGCGCAAATGGGGCAAGTGGGCAGCGGAGATCCGTGACCCGATAAGGGGAGTCCGACGCTGGCTTGGGACGTACGAAACTGCTGAGGAAGCCGCTGAGGCTTACATGGCAGCTTCCAAACGGCTCCAAGCTGAGAAGGAATCTATGGCAACAACTTCAGCCACATCATCATCGGAGACGGCTGCTGCTACTGCTGCATTCGCCGTTCCATCTCCGTCTTCCGTCCTGGAAGTGCCTAGACGTGTTGGGGATGGGTTGGATGATGATTTGTTAGCTATACCGGAGCTGGAGTTTGGGCTTGAGCATGATGATAATCCGTTTTTGATGGGGAATTTGGGGGATGACTTGGTGGGGTTGGATGATTTGCCATTGTGGGAGCAGCAGTTTGATGTTGGGGATTTATCGTTCTTGGATATGTAGCTGATGATCAAAAGTGTGGGAGTGGCAGTTCAATGTTGGGGGTTTATCGTTCTTGGATATGTAGCTGAGGATCGAAAGTTTTGCAGCATAGCAGTAATATGTTTTTAGTTATTATTATTATAGTGAGTATTTGTAATGTTTTTTATGAGTGAGCGTTAAGACTGCGGGAGAGACTTACTTCAAGAGCATCTGTTAGTTTTATATCGAGTTAAATAGAGTGGAGAGAGTTTCGAGTGTCTTGGGTTTTTACTGCGAGTTGCCCAAGTAATTTTGTGTAGTTTATCTCCGAGTATTTCTATCCTATTTCAGTTATGTTATGAGTAATATAATGCTAGTTTCTATAATATGGTGTGGTTTTGATTTAGTGTGTTAATGATAATCATATTGTTCAATGTTTTGCTTATCTGTTTCTATGGAGTTTATTTGTCAATAAAATCTTTTGGTGACTGAAATCATCTTGCATTCTTTTTTATTTATATCTGATGATGAATTCTGATTAGGAATCTCTGTCTGTTCTTGTTTGGATTGTCTATGTGAAAGAATGGTACAATTTTTAGATAGGCTTGCAACTTTTTTTGTTTGTATGCAATTGAATTAGTTGTTGAAAAATCGACATTCAAGGCTTTCTTGTTCGTTTTGTGCTGGTTTTTCGAATGAACATTCTGACATTGTTTTTCCATAACATTTGGTGTTGTTTTTGTTTTTCAAAGTTGAGTGCTTAACTGCTTATTAAAGCTTGTTTCATTTGTCTTATAACACAATGTCAGTTTTCGAATTAACTAGGTTGGGCTGTTAATTTAGTGTGTTAATGATAAGAGTTTCTGCGTTATGTTCTGTTGATCAGTCATTATTAAATCAATTTTCCTTTGGTGGTTAGCTGAAGCCATCTCCATTCTTTGGAACTCATATCGGTGAATAGTAGTTATGGATCTCTGTGTATGCTCTTGGACTCTATCAATGTAAAAGAATCTAAGTTGTTCAGGACATTGACTTGTAAATTGGAATGTTGCATACAAGTGGATAAGTTGTTATAACATGTACATATACTTTATCCGTCCCGTATTTGATTTGATTTGATTTTTTTTTTAAGTGTGATTCAAATATATTACCAAAATGACCAACTTTTTGAAAGTATTTACCAAACTGACCCACTTTCAAAAGTATTTACCAAAACGAGCACTATCTCAATAAAAGTTTGGTTAAAACCTCACTCGCTATATGAGATAGCGAGTGTATGATTATGTATTTCTCCACACTTTGAAAAATAATTTAAAAATACCAAGTTCAGACTCGTTATCTCAGTTAGCGAGTGTGTTTGTACTACACTCGCTAACTGAGATAACGAGTCTGAACTTGGTATTTTTAAATTATTTTTCATAGTGTGGAGAAACACATAATCATACACTCGCTATATGAGACTACACTCGCTAACTAAGATAGCGAGTGTATGGCCTTGAAGAAAAAGAGGAAGTTCATAATCGCTATCTCAGATAGCATGTGATTTTGTATCACACTCGCTAACTGAGATAGCGAGTGCAGATTGGGGATGAATTTAAAAATTCTTGGGCTTAGACTTGCTGTCTCAGTTAGCGAGTACATTTATATGGCACTCACTAACTGAGATAGCGAGTGTCGATCGGGGAAGTTTTTATAGACTTCTATCTCAGATCTCTCTAACTTCATCGCAACACTCTTTCTCTTCTCTCCCAAATCCATAAGAAACCCCAAACCCTAGCCTCCCAATTTGTCATTTTACCAACAAAATCCGTCGAAAATATCTCCAAATTCACTTCATCACTCTCAACCTTCTCTACTCCCACTCTCAAAACCCTAAATCCAAGATCGTCGATCCCGATTTTGGTTGTTTTTGTGAATGGTGAATAGGTTTGTGGGACGAACGGTGAAGAGGATTTCGTGAACCGTAGATCCTAAAGTACTCATCTATCGTTTGGTAAGTCTTCATACATTTACAATTAGATTTTAGATTAATTTTGTTTGTGGGTTAATTTTGTGAGCAATTAGATTTTGCAATTAGAACGTAATGTTGAGAAATGGTGATTTTTGTGATGAATAGTGTAGTCCGAATTGTTGATTGGGGTTGAGAAATTTAGAACACAATGTTAGTTAATTATAAGTGTAAGTTGTTCGTAAGATCTTTTATTGGTGTTAAATTGATGACAAGAAATTTTGATACATATTGCATGAATGTGATTATGATTATTAAACATTTGTCCATATTATTGTTGAGAGCATGTTGAATTGGTGTAGGTTTTTTTGATTTTAAACAATATTGGGCAGAGCATGTTGAATGTGAAAGTGTGTGAATGTGAATGTGAAAGAATGTGTGAATGTGAAAGAATATGATTATGTGAATGTGAAAGAATATGATTATGTAAAATTATATGTGTAAATCCGTGAATGTGAATGTGAACGTGAATGTAAAAGAATATAGTTGATAAGAAAATGATTATTAATCATTTGTCTATATTATTTTTTAATTATTCATTTATGGTGTGTGTATATTATTGGTGTTGAATTGTTTTTTTAGAGTATGCAATTTCGTTTTTAGAGTATGTAATTCTACTATATGAATATACCGAAATACATTTAAAATTGTAGGATTCACATCGCTATTAGATATGACACGAACGTGGAATATTCATGAAGAATGAGAGTAATAGACCCCCAAGTAACTGAGGTCGCAGAGACCTACGAACTTGCTATGGACGACCCCCAAGTAGTGGTCGTGGTAGTGGACAAAGGCGCCCAAATGTAAGATAATTGTATTTGTTCGATTAATTTGGTTTTGATTTAATAAAATAGTATATTGTGAAATTGATGTGTCTTGTTATTTGTTGTATAGGTTGAGCCGGGTCCGTCTACTTCGCCAAATCAACTGGGCCCGTCGTCTTCCCCAAATGTGGTGGGGCCTTCTTAATCATCCTATGTTCCACCGGTGGGTCCCGGTCCTATCGACCCAAAGTTGTTGATATTGTAAGGTCAACATCGTTCGAAAGACTTTTGGGACGACCAATTGAAGGAGTGTACTTTTCGGGGGCACACTACTTTGCCAATGCAACCACGTATAGACAAACTGTTAAGGGATTGCAGGCTGTACGGCATCGGCCTCATGAGTTCAATTAAGGCCGACTTTCCTCTTCTAACCGCCATTCTCGAGCGTTGGCATCTAGAGACACAGCCCTTTCATTTTCCGGTAGGGGAGATTACTGTCACACTACAGGATGTTGCAGTGATCACAGGTTTTCCCGTCAATGGACAGGTCATAACAGGAACGATGGACTTCGATCCAGAGTTTTTGATCACAGAGTATCTTGGGATTAAGCCGGATCCTAGGGTTATTGTAGGGAAGTCTCTTCGATTAAAATGGTTGAAGGATACATTTGCCGATAAGTTGAATGAAGAATCGAGCGACTACGAAGTCCAGTGCTACTAAGCATATATTATGTCATTATTCGGAGGTGTAATGTTCCCGAACTCCATCAGTATTTCTGTTCCCCTTATGTACTTACCTCTAATCGTTGATCTCAGAACCGTTGAGGCGTAAAGTTGGGGTAGTGCCGCATTGGCAATATTATATTAGAGTTTGTGCAAATGCGTTCTTGGTGCTAGCCAGATGAACGGCCCGATGTTGTTACAGGTCTGGAGTTGAGAACGCATACATATCGGCAGACCTGTAGTTAGTAAGCAATCATCTAAGTGGTTGAATGTTCCCGATGATCCACACATGAGACCACCACAGGGTGTATACTGGACCGGATCCCTAACATTGAAGGCTAATCCAAATCGATGCTTGACATACTACATGGATGAGTTTCATACGTTGACAAATGAGTGTGTCAAGTGGGAACCTTATACAGAGGAACGTTTAGGGAGATTACCACTTGTGTGCACAACGACTCGTGAGTTGTGGTTGACAACAGCATCTCTTCTCAACTTCGGTACAGTGGAGTCCTATTGCGTCGATAGAGTACTTCGACAGTTTGGCCACCGTCAAAATATTCTGGTCGCACAACCTTTCAATGCGGATTTGTATGGTATTACCAGAATGGGTCGGCAGCCCGGTCATGATTGGGCCGCTTGTTTGCATACCCACATACATATATGTAACAATCACTATTTTTAATCACGTGATTGCTTATATTCCACCATTCGATGCCGGTTTTCATGAATCATATATGATGTGGTATCGGAGAATGACTAGGCTCTATATAACTCCTACATCCCAAATGCCTGCGGGTGTGCACGTACCGACCCGACGACGAGCCGCTGATCCAGCTGACGAACACTCCGTTCATTTGTCAATGTTTCAACCGAAGTCAACATTGATTCGGGATATCGTAAGTTTTAGTTTGTGTATATTCGTTTTACATTACACATACATTTTGCGTTAAGTTGATTATGCTTTTAATACATGTTATTTGTTTGAATGTAGATGGCCTAAATATGGATTCAGGCAAAAGAATGCGTGAAAGTGTTAAAAAGCAATGTTGTCAAACTAATGAAGGAGTTTGCATAAAAAATGATAAGTTCTTGTCGGGCACAAGCTGACCTTGTTGGCGAAGGAAATAGGCTGGACGTCCTATTGTCAGGTTCGGTGCATCGAACGGGTCGTCGAAAGACAATGGCCACAAGACCTTCGTATCACCAAAGAGTATTACAAGAACGAGAAGAGGAGGAGCACGCCGTTGAGCTAGAAGAAGATGATGATTATAACATTCCTCTTTCCGGACTTACTCACGCAACTCCGAGGTGCCCTAAATGAATGAGGAGACCCCCAAACTTGTTCAACCCCGATCCGTGAAATGTTGAAGATTTGTTGTGTAAGTTTTATTTATTTTGTTATCTTCATTAAATTGTACAAATTTAGGACTGTGAGAGGGAATGTCCAATTTATTTTTTCTGTGTCTGTGTTTCTATAACTTGTATAATTTTGTGATCTGTGTTTGCCACTTTTTTTTTCCTGTATCTGTATAATTTGTATAACTTCACGTTTGTGTTTGCTATTTTCTTTTCTTGGTGTGTTTGAGAATGTCTGCATGTTTGGCAACACCACCTTCAGGTTTGTATAATTTGAGAATTTCTTCATGTTTATATAATTTGAGAAAGTCTTCATGTTTGTATAACTTCAATTCTGGGTTTGAGAATATGAATTCCGATATTGAGATGATATGAGAGGTATAATATGAGAATATCAATTCTGGGTTTGAGAATTTGAGAATATGAATTATGGGTTTGTATAATATGAATTTTGAGATTCGAGATTGAGATCGAGATGGTATGAGACGTGAATAATGTGAATTCTGTGTTTTTTCTGTGGGATTGAGATGGACTCTATGATTAGAGTGTTTGTATATAGGGATGAGTTGTAGAAGTTCACAAACTGGTTGTGTACATACCTAGGGTCGCTATCTCAGATAGCGACCCTAGTTCAAAGAGGGTCGCAAACTGAGATAGCGAATGTGGTTATTCCCAATTTTCCAGAGACTTGAAAGTCTTTGGAAGTTAGAACTTCCCACAGTCGCTAACTCACCCTGTTTGAACCAGGCTCTCTATCTGAGTTAGCGACTGTAAGGAATTTCTTTTGTACCAAGTTCAGACTCATTATCTCAGTTAGTGATTGTGTTTGTACCATACTCGCTAACTAAGATAGCGAGTGTATGGCCTTGAAGAAAAAGAGGAAGTTCATACTCGCTATCTCAGATAGCGTGTGATTTTGTATCAAACTCGCTAACTGAGATAGCGAGTGTAGATTGGGAACGAATTTAAAAATTCTTGGGCTTAGACTTGCTGTCTCAATTAGTGAGTGTGTTTATACCACACTCACTAACTGAGATAGCGAGTGTCGAATGGGGATGTTTTTATAGACTCACTATCTCAGAGCTCTCTAACTTCATCGCAACACTCTCTCTTCTCTCCCAAATCCATAAGAAACCCAAAACCCTAGCCTCCCAATTCATGATTTTCCCAACAAAATCCGTCGAAAATCTCTCCAAATTCACTTCATTACTCTCAACCCTCTCTACTCTCACTCTCAAAACCCTAAATCCAAGATCGTCGATCCCAATTTTTGTTGTTTTTGTGAATGGTGAATAGGTTTGTGGGACGAATGGTGAAGAGGATTTCGTGAACCGTAGATTCTAAAGTACTCATCTATCGTTTGGTAAGTTTTCATACGTTTGCAATTAGATTTTGGGTTAATTTTGTTTGTGGATTAATTTTTTGAGAAATTAGATTTTGCAATTAGAACGTAATGTTGAGAAATGGTAATTTTTGTGATGATTAGTGTAGTCCGAATTGTTGATTGGGGTTGAGAAATTTAGAATGCAATGTTAATTAATTATATGTGTAAGTTGTTCGTAAGAACTTTTATTGGTGTTAAATTGGTGATAAGAAATTTTGATACATATTGCATGAATATGATTATGATTATTAAACATTTATCCATATTATTGTTGAGAGCATGTTGAATTGGTGTAGGTTTTGTTGGTTTTAAACAATATTGGGCAGAGCATGTTGAATGTGAAAGTCTGTGAATGTGAATGTGAAAGAATGTGATTATGTGAAAGAATATGATTATGTGAATGTGAAAGAATATGATTATGTGAAATTATATGTGTAAGTCCGTGAATGTGAAAGAATATAGTTGATAAGAAAATGATTATTAAACATTTGTCCATATTATTTTTTAATTATTCATTTATGGTGTGTGTATATTATTGGTGTTGAATTATTTTTTTAGAGTATGCAATTTCGTTTTTAGAGTATGTAATTCTACTATATGAATATACCGAAATACATTTAAAATTGTAGGATTCACATCGCTATTAGATATGGCACGAACGTAGAATATTCATGAAGAAGGAGAGAGTAATAGACCCCCAAGTAGCCAAGGCCGCAGGGACCCACGAACTTGTTATGGACGACCCCCAAGTAGTGGTCGTGGTGGTGGACAAAGGCACCCAAATGTAAGATAATTGTATTTGTTCGATTAATTTGGTTTTGATTTAATAAAATAGTATATTGTGAAATTGATGTGTCTTGTTATTTATTGTGTAGGTTGAGCCGGTTCCGTCTACTTCGCCAAATCAATCGGGCCCATCGTCTTCCCCAAATGAGGTGGGGCCTTCTTAATCATCCTATGTTCCACCGGTGGGTCCGGGTCCTATCGACCCAAGGTTGTTGATATTGTAAGGTCAACATCGTTCGAAGGACTTTTGGGACGACCAATCGAAGGAGTGTACTTTTCGGGGGCACACCACTTTGCCAATGCATCCACGTATACACGAGCTGTTAAGGGATTGCGGGCTGTACGGCATCAGCCTCATGAGTTCATTTAAGGCCGAACGTCCTCTTCTAACCACCCTTCTCGAGCGTTGGCATCCGGACACACTCCTTTCATTTGCCGGTAGGGGAGATTACTTTCACACTACAGGATGTTGCAGTGATCACAGCTCTTCCCGTCAATGGACAGGCCGTAACGGGAACGATGGACTTTGACCCAGAGTTTTTGATCACAGAGTATCTTGGGGTTAAGTCAGAGGGAATTCTCTTCGATTAAAATGGTTGAAGGATACGTTCGCCGATAAGTTGAATGAAGAATCGAGCGAATACAAAGTCCAATGCTACTAAGCATATATTATGTCATTGTTCGGAGGTGTAATGTTCCTGAACTCCACCGGTATTTCCGTTCCCTTTATGTACTTACCTCTAATCACTGATCTCGGAACTGTTGGGGCGTACAGTTGGGGTAGTGCCGCGTTGGCAACATTATATTGGAGTTTGTGCAAATGCGTTCTGGGTGCTAGCCAGATGAATGACCCAATGTTGTTATTACAGGTTTGATGTTAGGAACACATACATATCGGCAGAACTTTAGTTAGTAGGCTATCATCTAAGTGTTTGCATGTTCCCGATGATCCACACATGAGACCACCAAAAGGTTTATACTGGACTGGATCCCTAACATTGAAGGCTAACCCAAATTGATGCTTGACATACTACAGGGACGAGTTTGATACGTTGACAGATGAGTGTGTCAAGTGGGAGCCTTATACAGAGAAACGTTTAGGAAGATTACCACTTGTGTGCACGATGACTCGTGAGTTGTGGTTGACAACATCATCTCTTCTCACCTTTGGTACAGTGGAGTCCTATTACGTCGATAAAGTACTTCGATAGTTTGGCCGCCGTCAAAATATTCCAGGCGCACAGCCTTTCAACGCGGATTTGCATGGTATTACCAGTATGGGTCGGCTACTCGGTCACAATTGGGCCGCTTGTTTGCATACCCACGTAGATATATGGAATAATCACTGTTTTGATCACGTGATTGCTTATATTCCACCATTCGATGCCGGTTTTCATGGATCATATATGATGTGGTATCAGAGAATGACTAGGCTTTATATATCTCCTACATCCCAAATGCCTGCGGGTGTGCACGAACCGACCTGTCGACGAGCCGCTGAACCAGCTGACGAACACTCCGTTCATTTTCCAATGTTTCAACCGAAGTCAACATTGATTCGGGATCTTGTAAGTTTTAGTTTGTGTATATTCATTTTATATTACACATACATTTTGCGTTAAGTTGATTATGCTTTTAATACATGTTATTTGTTTGAATGCGGATGGCCCAAACAAGGATTAGAAAAAGAATGTGCGAAGGTGTCAAAAAGTAATGTTGCCAAACCAATGAAGGAGTTTGCACGAAAAATGATAAGTTCTTGTCAGGCACAAGCTGACCTTGTTGGCGAAGGAAATAGGCTGGACGTCCTATTGTCGGGTTAGGTGCACCGAACGGGTCATCGAAAGACAATGGCCACAAGACCTCCGTATCACCAAAGAGTATTACAAGAACGAGAAGAGGAGGAGCGCGCTGTTGAGCCAGAAGAAGATGATGATTATAACATTCCTCTTTCTGGACTAACTCACGCAACTCCAAGGCACCCTAAATGAATGAGGAGACCCCAGACTTGTTCACCCCCGATCCGTGAAATGTTGAAGATTTGTTGTGTAAGTTTTATTTATTTTGTTATCTTCGTTAAATTGTACAAATTTTGGACTGTGAGATGGACTATCCAATTTATTTTTTCTGTGCCTGTGTTTCTATAACTTGTATAATTTTGTGTTCTGTGTTTGCCACTTTTTTTTCCTGTATCTGTATAATTTGTATAACTTCACGTCTGTGTTTTCAATCTTCTTTTCTTGGCGTGTTTGAGAATGTCTGCATGTTTGGCAACACCACCTTCAGGTTTGTATAATTTGAGAATTCTTCTTGTTTGTTACAGTTTGTACAATTTGAGAAAGTCTTCATGTTTGTATAACTTCAATTCTGGGTTTGAGAATATGAATTCCGATATTGAGATGATATGAGATGTATAATATGAGAATATCTATTTTGGGTTAGAGAATTTGAGAATATGAATTTTGAGATTCGAGATTGAGATTGAGATGGTATGAGACGTGAATAATGTGAATTCTGTGGTTTTTCTGTGGGATTGAGATGGATTTTGTGATTAGAGTGTTTGTTTACAGGGATGAGTTAACTGTTTGTGAACATACCTAGGCTCGCTATCTCAAATAGTGACCTAGTTCAAAGAGGGTTGCTAACTGAGATAGCGACTGTGGTTATTCCCAATTTTCCAGAGACTTGAAAGTATCTGGAAGTTAGAACTTCCCACAGTCGCTAACTCACCCTGTTTGAACCAGGCTCGCTATCTGAGTTAGCGACTGTGGGGAATTTCTTTTTTCTAGAAACTTTCAAGTCTTTGGAAGTTAGAACTTCCCACAGTTGCTATCTCAGTTAGTGACCCTGTTTGAACAAGGGTCGCTATCTGAGTTAGCGACTGTGAGGAATTTCTAACTTCCAGAGACTCTCTAGAAAAAATATGTTCCCCAGAGGCACTAATTCAGATAGCGAGCCTGGGTCAAACAGGATCGCTAGCTGAGATAGCGACTGTGGGAAGTTCTAACTTCGAGAGACTTTCAAGTCTCTGGAAAATTAGGAATAACCACAGTCGCTATCTCAGTTAGCGACTCTCTTTGAACTAGGGTCGCTGTCTGAGATAGGGATCCTAGGTATATTCACAAATAGTTTGTGAACTTCTACAACTCATCCCTGTATACAAACACTCTAATCACAGAATCCATCTCAATCCCACAGAAAAACCACAGAATTCACATTATTCATGTCTCATACCATCTCAATCTCAATCTCGAATCTCAAAATTCACAGAATTCACATCTTATCTCATCTCAATCTCAATCTCAAATCTCAGAGCAGTGTTCCTTGTATTCATACACTCAAACAACTAAAATAGTACATAATAAAAGTCCACAAATGTAACGGTTTTTTTATCGAAATTATACAACAAAATTCCATTTCCAAAGTAATACAAAAGACAATAACCAAAAACATGAGTTTGAAATAAATGCGAAATCTAATTCATACACGGCTTTGTGAATTTTTACTTGATTTTTTCCCGCATCAACGCATATTGTCACCTTTCAAACCACATTTGGAACAAGTCATCCCCGTACCCATGCTCGACCCATCTCTTACATCCATGTCATTACGAATTCTCGTGGTCTTTGGACGTCCTTTCCTACAACAACGCAGGCTCGTATCAGCAATGAGACATGGTCCACTAAGCACAGGCCAATATGCTCGATCTAGTGTCAGATGAAAGGTGAGAGCCCATGTATGTGCTAGTTCACTAGTAGAATAAAATATATCGACATGCGACTTGTAATTAGTTGCACGATATGCACAAGCTGCCAGCACGTGAGAACATGGAATATGATACAACCGAAATTTCTGACAAGTGCATGTTCTAGTATCCAAATTCATGCTGTGCATGTTCCCACCTTTTTAATTGCCACCTACTCTTCGTATATCTGTTTTGACTGAAAAAATCTAGGTTGATGATGAAACATTGTGACCTCATGCAAGTTTGCTTTCTCACGGCGGAAATCGATCAAATCCTGAACCCTTAGAGCAAATTTTTTTCCTTCAGCTATAAGTGTGTTTTCTAATTGCCGACGAGTGACAAAGTAAGAATTTCAACGGTAAAAGATCATTTCCATAATTGCAGTTACAGGTAAACTACACACACCTTTCAAAATCAAGTTGAAAACTTTTGATAGGTTTGCAGTCAGAATGTCATATCGACGATCTCCTTTATCATGAAGAGCCCATTTCTGAACGGGTTTCTCCTTCAACCAGGTAGCCGCCTCGACATTCACAGTTTCCAGCTCAGGGAGTTTACTATAAAAAATTTTGGGTTGGTTTTGACATGCTATTATTTTAACTTTTTTCCTCATAGCTTTGCTACCGAATTTGGTGAAGAAATTTGTAGCTAAATGTCGGATACAATAACGAGGATATGCATTTTGTTCGTTCCATGCTCCGTTTTGCATTTTCATGGCGGTCAATATATCTGCATGACGATCGGAGATAACACATAAATCATCTCGATCCGTGACAAAAAATGAATGCAGCTCATGAACCATGTCCAAGTATATACACTCTCTCCATCAACTATTGCAAACGCAAACGGAAAAAGGCTATCGTTTGCGTCCGGTGAAACCACAATTAACAAACATCTATTGTATTTTCCATACAAGTGTGTTCCATCAATGCTAATAACAGGTCTGCAAGACTTGAACCCTTCAATCGAAGCACCAAAAGCCCAAAATACTTCTTTGAATGTTTCATCGCCGGGACCAGATTCATACTTATCCTAATGGAAAACAGTTCCTTGATATGCTGCTTGTATTGCTGATTGTAGATAAGGCAACTTAGTGTATGCTTCTTCAAAGGTACCAAATAACATCTCAATAGCCTTTTGTTTTGCAATCCAAGCCTTCCTATACGAAATCTGATAATTGAACTGTAGTTTGATTATCTCAATAATGGCCCGCGGTGTTATTTCTGTCTCAGCCTTAACGACATTCACAATCAACTTGCATACAAGTTTAGCGTCAACTTTACGGTGGTCTTGATTCAACATGGGATTCAAACATGTATGTGGCCCTATAATTTTATTCACCACGAAATTTGTCCCACCCTTTGAAAAAGTTGCACGTAATCTCCACGGGCAACCGCCCTCACTTACAACTTGTGGGATTTGCACCATCTCCTCAATGGTACGTTTTCTAGGTACCAATTTACCTTTCACGGTATATAGGGTGGGTGTAGATTTCAATGTGACAAATTCCCGATATTTCTTGATGGAGTATAGCTTCACCGCATGCTGGATTGATTCTTTACTTTGACTATTGTGGAACTTGATTTACTCTAGCACTTTGTGACATCTCCTCGGTAATATGAACATTAATATTATTAAAGGCATCAGTAATGTTCACGTCATTATCGTTTCTCTCATTTAGATTAACATTTACATATTCATTTTCTTCCACTTCATCATCAACTTCTACACTCTCATCAACTCATTGTTGGTTTCTTCATCTTCTTCATCATCATCTAATAATTCATTGTTGACAGTAGTATTTTGAAATATTCCATAGACATTGGTTGATTGAACATAATCTTGAACCAAACTAGGTTGACATGGCAACTCAACTTCTGTAGGATCCGGGCTTGTTGTATTTATGAACGTGTCTTCTTGAAGAGACGGTGGGATTGCATGTGATGTTTGAACTGGGTTAGAACTGATGCCATGTGTCGGTACTTCTCGTACGAAGCTTGAACAATGATTAGCATGTGGGTGGGCATTACTAATTTGGATTTGATGAATATATAATTCCAATGTGCACCAACTATAATTTGGATCAACTATCCTAGCAATCATGGACTTCCAAGCGTTTTCATTTGCTACGGGCACAGTCATAAAATATTGACCTTCTCCTTTACCCACTACATATTGAGCTAAAATTTTAAAATTCCATTGATCTCTAGCCCAATTAGTAACCTCATAAATTTTCTCGACTAATTCTGACATTGTAATTGTACGGGGTGCCCAAATTATTTTAGGATCAACAACACTATAAAAACAACCTATCTTCACATCACGAAGAATTACATCAGCAAAATAAATCCATATAGGAATATCATAATCCATATCTATACATATTTATACAAAAATGAGACACATAATCTAATCTACTAAAGTGTACAAGATAAAAGGTTATACAAATAATATCTTCGAATTTATGATCGTGAATATTAAGAAATTTGGGATTTTCGATGATGGGTTTAGGGTTTTGAGAGTCGGAGTAGAGAGGGTTGTGAGTGATGAATTGGATCTCAAAAGATTTTGAATGGATTTTGTTTGTGAAATAACGAATTTGGGAGGCTAGGGTTTGTTCATTTTGGGTTTCTTTCGGAGTTAAAGAGAGAAGTGAGGGAGATCAAAACAACATTTCTTGTAAAATACCCCAATCGACACTCGCTATCTCAGTTAGCGAGTTTAGTAGAAAAACACTCACTAACCGAGATAGCGAGTTTAGATTAGGGAATTTTTATTCAAGACCCTACACTCGCTATCCCAGTTAGCGAGTGTGGTACAAATGCACTCGCTATCGGAGATAGCGAGGGTCAATTGGGGAAATTTCCATATAACCATAAACTCGTTATCTGAGATAGCTAGTTTAGTACAAACACACTCGCTATCTCAGACAACGAGTCTATACTTGATGTTTTTCTTCAAACACATAACCATACACTCACTATCTCAGATAGCGATGAGGTTTTAACCAAACTTTGGTAAAAACTTTTGAAAGTGGGTTAGTTTGGTAAATACTTCTAAAAAGTTGGTCATTTTGGTAAAAAATTCGCGTGATTCGAACTTATGACCTTTTTCTCATTGATGTGGGTATTCATAACGTGGCCCAATCAGGGCCGTTGGATCTCCTCAGATTTCGCTCATCCCAGATCATCAGGTCAACATGCCTTCTACCACTTTAGGCCCATAGACAAACGGGTCTGACCTGGCCCATTATGGTTACATACCCGTTTGCCTCTGCCTATAAATACCAGGCCCCCTTCCCACTGTAGAAGGTAATCTCAATTTCTCAACCTGAACCCTAGCTGTCCAGTCTCTTTTCTAGTGGCTGACTAGATCGTTGGAGGTCCTGTCGCGTGGATTTCTCCCGGTGTTTCTAGGCCTTTTGCAGGTACCCATGTTATCCGAGCACCAGCAACACTTTCGAGCCGACCTATAGGAATAGACCCGTGCCGCGGTCGAGATCCATCTCTTCCACTTTACAAAGTACAAGAACTCACACTTGTTGCTCCCGCACTGAAAACAAGCAGCATCAGGTTGGTGCCATCTGTGGGAAACAACTGACTCGATCCTAAGCTTGGATCTATCCTAAAGCCGAGCCCTACCATGGCTCCCAAAGCCAGAAGAGCGTTCACCGCTGGATGTCATCCCGACCCCCATCTCTCGCACAGTTGAGTGAACACTCAGGGATCTAACAGACCACCAGTCAATGGCACAGTGAGACCCGGTCCGAGCGCTTCTTGTTCGATTGAAAAGGACTTACGACATATCATCAACCACCGGTAGCCCATGGATGACCTTCGGCTCCAGCTCAGTCGATCAAGGAGTCAGGCAGTCCCTTCCGACCCAGCTCCAATACATAGCACTCTCCCATCCTGAAGCCGGGAGCAGAACTGCAGACGCTCCCTGAGGGATGGGCAACCTCCACCCGGTTAGGGCGAACAAGCTTCAGTAATGAGAGCCAAGTTCTGAGATATCAGGAACGAGATCCTTCGAGCCCTCGGAGGCAGCTCTAGGCTCAAACAACAAACTGTCGGCCCGAGGCTGAAAGAGGGTCGGGGTCTTGAGTCTCACAGTTCATCCCAGCCACCACGGCAGAATGAAGCTATCCTCCACCGCCTCCAAGAGATGGAGAAGTGCCTTGCTCGCATTAACGAGGGAGAACCCCAATTCGGCTGGGCGTACCAGCCGATCCGACCCCCGTTCTCCTCTCAAATTCTAGACACCGAGATTCCCAAGAATTTCTTTCCACCTCAGTTCGAGACCTATAATGGCAAGAGTGATCCAGCTGATCACATGGAAGGGTTAAAAATCCTCATGATGATTCACAATGCATCGGATCCATTCATATGCCGCACATTCCTAGTAACCTTGCGTGGCCCAGCTCGAGAATGGTTCTCGAAGCTCGCCCCCGGTTCGGTTTTCTCGTTCGACCTGCTTGAGGTGAACTTTCTGGCCCACTTTGTGACCAGTCGGAAGGTCGAGAAGACGAGCACATCCCTTCTGGACCACAAGCAGAAGAAAGGAGAGCCCCTCCGTGAATTTGTGCAGAGGTTCACAACTGAAGCTAGGGCAGTCTCGTCTCTCGATGCCAGTGTCGCATCGGCGGCCTTTTGACACAATGTTCGCCACGGCTAGTTGATGTCTTCCTTGGCCAAGAAACCACCCATAGATTTTCCCGACCTTCTCAACATAGTCAAAAAATACATCCGGGCTGAGGAGGCCCTGCACCTCGAAGGCCTGAAAGAAACCCTATAAAAGGGGAAGAGAAAGATTGAAGACTCTGAGCCTATAAAGAAGGCTCAGAAAGATGTGTTTGCCCAGAATTGCTTCCCGCCGGTCCCCCGTTTCGAGAGATACACTCCGCTAACCCAAAACGTGTCGCCTATCCTCCTGGAGATCGAGGATAAGGGGATTGTCCGCCTTCCTCCCCGACCTAACAATAATAAGAAGAGGGATCAGAGGTTCTACTATCACTTCTATCGGGACAATGGGCACGAGACCGATTATTGCCGCACCCTGAAGGACGAGATTGAAGCCCTCATCCAGATAGGGTACTTGAGTGAGCCCTCACATCCTCCTCGAACGGTCAGCAGTGGGCCCGAGCCAGAGCTCGAGGTCAAGAATGCCGAGGGGGCGGCTATCCTTCACTGTGTCCACGGCGGATCTGTGGGGCGAGAATCGAACACCTTCTGCAAATCTTTCGTTCGGGAAGTAAACTTAGTCCATAACTATTTGCTCCTCGGGGACCAGAGGCTGGCTGTCTTATTCTTCAACGAAGATCTCGAAGGCGTCCGACAGCCTTATTGTGGTGCCCTGGTTGTCAACCTTGGCATGGTAAACCACGAGGTCCTACGTATCCTTTTTGACAATAGGAGTTCAGTCAATAACCTTTTTTTGTTCACATTCGAAAGCCTCAAGCTCTCCCGCGAAAGGTTAAAGCCAGCGGGGTACACGCTTCATGGGTTCTCCGGCATCCCTGTCCAAATCAGGGGAATCATCACACTTGACGTGACCGCCAGCACGGCCCCGATCCTTCAGACCGAAGCGATGGACTTCATGGTGGTCAATATTAAGGCCTCCTATAATGCTATCCTTGGCAGACCCGTCCTGTGCACACTCCGGCGATTCCCTCCGCCTATCACTTGAAGCTGAAGTTTCCCACCGATCACGAGGGTTGGTGTAGTTCGGGGTAATCAAGAATCGGCACGTTCGTGCTACATGACCGCAGTGGGGGGCAGAGTCTATCCCCTTGACGCGGTTGAACTCCCATGCGACAGAGGCTCGGAGCGCGTAGACATGCTGGAGGAGGTCTTTATCTCCGAAGGAGACAAGTCCAAATGGTTCCGAGTAAGCCAATCTCTGACCCCGGACCTAAAGCTGTCAATCATTGAATGTATTTGTCGGAATACCGACCTCTTCGCTTGGACATCGTCCGACATGCCTGGAAATTCCGAAGACATCATAATGCACAAGCTCAGCATCCACTCGGACTTGAAACCGGTCTAGCAGAAGAGACGTAAGTTTGCCCCGGAAAAGTAGTAGGCGGTGAAGGAAGAAGTGGGAAAGCTCCTCTCAGCACGGTTCATACAGGAATTCAGCTATCCGGAGTGGCTGGTCAATGACGTAATGGTAAAAAAGGCAAACAGGAAATGGAGAATCTGCATAGATTTCACAGACCTTAACAAGGCCTGCCCGAAATATCCATTCTCTCTCCCGAACATCGACGCCCTGATCGATGCAACCTCGGGGCACGAGCTGCTGAGCTTCATGGATGCTTTTTCGGGCTACAACCAGATCAGAATTGTAACACCCCGCAAAATTTAATTGACAATTTTGCCCTCGGGTGTTACGCACGTGCATTTTGTATTATATTTGATTATATCCATAATGCATTTGATATGTATTTTGAATTCCAATTATTTATGCAATCTCGTATTCTTAAAATCCCATTTGAGACAACTCAAATGCTAAATTTCAATCTTTAAGTTTTTACGTGCTTTTTACGTATTATCGATGCACGTGTCGATTTTGGGTATTCCACCGTTACGTGCAAAGTTTTCAATGGACTTCAATCGTTTATTTTTATAAACATGTTTGAATTTGTTTTGTAAATGAAAACTTAATTTTTTGACTATCTTTATTAAAATAAATTTTCTACGTGCAATACACGTGTTTTCTGTACGATTGAGTATATTATCAAATATGTATATTAAATATACTTTCTGTTGCATTCCAATTAATTATAAATATTTTTCAGGTTGATAAAGTCAATTTTTGTATTTTTGAGGTTTTACGGGCGACGCACGTGTTTTGGTGCACGTGTTGTAAGCGCGTTCTTCCTTCAAAATAAATTTTCATGAAATGTTTTTTTCCATTTTATTGTGCATGAAAAGTATAATTTTTCAAGTTAATTTTATATATTTATTACATATATAGATAATTATTTTAAAAGGATTAAATAAATAAATTGTTTTTGTACACAAAGCACGTGCACGTGCACACGTGCGATGTGCACACTTCTTGGGGACCGGGCTGCTCATGAGGAGAGGGAAAACCTGAACATTTGATTTTGAAATGGGAGGGAAAACAAGTTACAAAGTTTAAATATGGGGTTAGTGGAGTTCATGTGGGAGGTGGTTGCTATAACTACCTATTAATTCATCTATAAAATACCCCCCTTAGTCTCTCATTCTCTCATCTCTTTTCTCCCTTCCCTCTTGCCAATCCGAAAGCAAACCCAACCAGCAAAGCTCTGTCCATTCTCCACCTAAATCACTATTCCACTTGTCTATATACATATGCTAATGTATATATATGTACATACATAGTATGTGTATATGAAGGAAGATGGGAGTTGTTCTTGATGATTGCCGAATGGAGATGGGGATGCTCTTGATGGATGCTTGCCGAAATTGGAATGGAGTGGGAGGCTTGCTTGGAGGCGCGGATTTCGAGGAGTTGCAATTGGAGTTTCTTTAGGAGCTTCTAAAATCTAGGAGTTCATTTGGGTAACAAATCTTCATTTCTAGGTGGGTGTTTCTTAAATGCTTTCTAATTTAGGAGTAGAAAATGCATGCTAGATGAGATATGATTTATTTGATTGAAATTGAATTGACGTGATGATACTACATGCTAGTTGTTAATTGCTAAATTCTAACTATTGTGATAGATGTGAATGGTTAAATTTATGGCTCAAAATGTGTTATGATGATTGTTAGAATATTTGCATGCAAGAATATGTGCTATTTGGTAAGTTCAAATTGTATGATGCATGATTGAAATAGTAATTGACATAATGCAAATGTTTGGAGAAATGACTTTCGGTGCCAATATTGCAAAGAAGTGTGATTCTAACCTCAAAATAGTATTTATACGAGTATAAAGCTTTTTGTAAAGTAATTTTGATAAAAGAAAACATCTTATTTGGAAAATGGATTGAATACGTGTTTTGATGCATTTTAAGGATTTCATTGAAGAATGAGAAACTTGAGAATTTGATAACATATACGATATTGTTTTATAGGAATACATTTCTGAAAATGATCTATACTTTTATATGGAAGTACAAATCAATTACAAGGTCGAAAATTATATGTAGGCTGCAATTTGTGTGATTGACAGTCGACTGTTCACTTCCACAGTCGACTGGTAAGTGTTAAAAATTGGTTTTCGTCAGCAGGACAGTCGACTGACTATTTTTCACAGTCGACTGATGCTGTCATAAATTTGATGTTTGAGTTTTCAAGGTATTCGCGGGACAGTCGACTGATACTGTCACCAGTCGACTGAACCGACTGTGTTATTACTGAAGTTTCAAGTCTCGTAGAGCAGTCGACTGTCTGCTTTCACAGTTGACTGGATCGAGCTGACTGTTGTTTTGATGTTCAAAGTACTCATGGAACAGCCGACTGATACTGCCACCAGTCGACTGAACCGAACTATTTTCTGGTTCTTGAGTTGGATTTGATTCTTGATAAATGAAAGCTAAATAAGTTGAATATGAGATTTTATGGTTATGTGATTGAGTTTTATTGTGAAATGCACACCAGGTTATGAAAGATGAAATTAATAAAGAAATCAAATTGAATTGTTCTCTTGTTATGAGATTATAAAAGAAATGTTTTGAGAAAGAATTTGTGAACAAAGGAAATGGAATTATTATTGGAGATTGATTATGAAATATTGTTGATCTCTAGGAAGAGATAGTTGTTGGAATCTAGAGGCTAGGCGAGACCCTAGTGACCGGCAGTTTTATTTATGATTTGAGAGCTAACCGTTGAGGGTTGAGCGTCTCTTGAGAAGTAGCCAGGTAGGCTGACTGTCTCTGTTGTTGATTTAAGTCCGGTAGGGTAAGCTAGCTCTAGGTTGTGATGATTTTCTTTTAAAACAAATTTTGTAAGGCTGTGATGGAAGTGAGAGAAAAACACGAGTTGAGGGCCATTGGATGGGTGTTGTTGAGGGTATGCACAGGTTGTCTTCACGATGCGTCGTGACATGACGTGGATACTACTCTAGAGTACCATCCTGGTAGCGATGCTTGTGGGATGTTTGGTGACTGCAAGAGGATCGTGTGCCATGAAGTGAGGCTGAATTACCACAGGATGTCTGCATGATGAGTCATGTCAGCGATGGGATTCCTCTCCAGGTTTTCTGTACACGTGCTTGTAATCGTAGAACATCTATGATACTTACCGAAATTACAGATAGGTGCATAATGAAGACGTGATGAAAGTAAGAGAAAAACATTGAGTATGAGAGCCATTGGATAGCGGCGAGAGCGTATCCCAGGAATTCCCATGATGAGTCTGGGTGAGGATACTACTCCAGAGTACCGTCCCGGTGGTGACGCTCGTGGGATGTTTGAAGACTACGGGTGGTGTCATGTCTACGGTGAGAGCTGAATTACCACAGGATGTCTGCATGATGAGTCATGTCAGCGATGGGATTCCCTCCAGAGTGCCTAGACATGAGTTCGTAGGTCGGAAAATATCTAAGACACTTACCGTAATTACAGTAGTAGATTAAGTCATGACGAGGGATTGAACCCTACAAAGATGAAGAACGATTAAGAGGCTTGCCCTCGAACCTATGTAGTATGGGATGCATAGAATCCGAACAAGTGCGCATTAGTGTCATATAACATAATAACTGCATTAAGGACTAAGTGCACCGCACAACACGACATCAACAGGATAGTCCCTTTGTAGCTTTATTTGTGATCAAGTTTGTGTTTGCTAAAGTATTTAAGAATCGTTATACTGTTTCCGGCATAGAGATGATGGCCGTGTATAATATTTCGTCAGTTGTAAGCAACTGACGCGCCCACAGTTTATATGCAGGTTATGGAGTTATATGAAGATATAAAGATGATTTGATGCTGTTGATTATTTAAATGATAAAGTTGTAACAATTGTACTTTCATTATTGTTGTATTTTATTGATTCCGCTGCTTATTGATGTAAAAGACTCTGATGTAATTATTGTTGAAATAAAAGTTTTAAATTCCTTGTAAAATTGTACGAAAGAAGTGAAAAGATCCTGTAGAACTCTCGAATTCAGTTGTTTTGGGATTCGGGGCGTTACAAGAATGTTCCCTCCGGATTTACCGAAGACCGCCTTCATGACCGACCAAGGCCTCTACTGTTACTGAGTCATGCCCTTCGGGATGAAGAACATCGGCACCACATATTAAAGGCTCGTCAACCGGGTCTTCAAAGAGCTGATAGGCCGGAACATGGAAGTGTATGTTGACGATATGCTCTTCAAGAGTCACAGAGGGCAGGATCATGCCAGCGACCTCAAGGAGGCTTTCGGGATCCTGCGATCTCACAATACGAGACTCAACCCCTCCAAATGCATCTTCGGCGTCTCCTCGAGAAGGTTTCTCGAATTTATGGTGATCCAGTGCGGCATTGAGGCGAACCCCAAAAAGATTCATGCTATACTCGACATGGCCCCTCCGAAAAATGTCAAAGAATTCTAAAGGCTCATGGGACGACTGTCGGCCATCGACCGTTTCCTCTCCAAGTCAGGAGTCGCTTCCATTCTTCAATCCCTCCGAGGGGTGAAAAGCTTCGAGTGGGTGGATTCTCAACAAAAGGCGTTCGGCAACTGGAGGCCTACCTGGCCAACCCCCTGCTCCTCAGCAAGCTAGAGTTGGGCGAACCCCTCTTCCTCTACCTAGCCACCACGGAACATGCGCTCAGTGTCGTGTTAGTTAGAGAGGAGGATGGGGTGCAGAAGCCCCTTTATTATGTCAGCAAGGTCCTGCACAATGCCGAGGTTCGATACACCAAGATGGAAAAGTTTGCATACGCATTGGTAATGGCCGCACAGAAACTTTGACCATACTTTTAAGCCCACTCCATCAGCATCCTTACAAATCAGCCTCACAAAGTGGTCCTTAACAAGCCCGAGAACTCTTGCTTCTTAATCAAGTGGTCAATTGAGCTCAGTCAGTACGACATCAGCTACCATCCTCGGACGGCTATCAAAGGCCAAGCTCTCGCAGAATTAATTACGGATTGCACCATCCCCGAGTCCCCAGAAATTTTGGAGGAAGTCCCGACATGGGACGTCTATGTGGATGGATCATCATGCGAGATAGGAAGCGAAGCTGGCGTCATCCTTAGGGGTCCCGACGACTTTGTCCTCCAGTATTCACTTTGACTCAATTTTCCGGCCTCCAACAACGAGGCGAAATATGAAGCCTTGATCGCTGGGCTCACATTGGCTTACCGGGTAGGGGCAAGACGAATACAGGTCTTCAGTGATTTCCAGCTCGTGGTCAATCAGATCACCGGGGAGTATGAAGCCCGCGACACTAGGATGACCCAGTACTTGGTAAGCGCGAAACAGCTCCTGGCGCTCTTCGCAAATGCGGCGGTCTGAAGGATCCCAAGAGAACAAAATGGACATGCCGAATCCTTGTCGAAACTTGCATCATCATCCCTCGGAGGATTAGACCACACTGACCTAGTCGAGTTCATCCTCAAACCCAACATCGAAGAACCTGAAGTCCTGTGCCTCCTCTCCGGTGAACAAGACGAGACAAGGATGGATCCTATACAAAAGTTCTTGACCAACGGTGAGCTATTGCAGGACTATGCTACGACATGGACTACAAGGATCTGGTCCAAAAGGTTCACCCTAATTGAGGACGTGCTCTTCAAGCTATCCTACACCAAGGCTGATGGGAGACCTTATCTCCATTGTCTGAAACCAGATGATGCTAAGAATGCCGTAGATGAGCTACACGAAGGAATTGGGGGTTATTATATGGGCAGCAGGTCGCTGATAAGAAAACGCTTAATCATGGCTACTACAGGCCAACTATGTTGCAAGACGCACCGGACCTGGTAAAAAGGTCAACCCCTGCCAAATGTTCTCTCCCATCAGACGCTCGCCACAAGACAAACTAAAATCACTCGTCAGTCCTACCCCCTTTGCCATGTGGGGGATGGACCTAGTCGGTCCATTTCCAAATGCTACGGGCAAAAGGCGATTCCTCATCGTGGTCATTGAATACTTCACTAAATGGGTCAAGGCAGAACCCCTAGCCACTATCACAGAACTTCAAGCCTAACAATTCTTCTGGAAACACATCATCTGTCGATTCACAATCTCGTGCGTGCTAGTCACCAATAACGAAACCCAGTTTGCCAGCAAATTTTTTTGAAATTTTAACGAAGACCTCAGAATTCAGCAGCGCTTCTCGTCAATCTCCAACCCCCAATTGAACGAACAAGTAGAAAATGCCAACCGGCAAATTCTTGATGGTCTCAAAAAATGATTGGACCAATCCTCTAAGGGTCTCTGGGTCGAGGAATTATTGAGCGTCCTTTGGTCACACCGTACTACTAAGAGAATCCCGACTGGAGAATCCCCGTTCAACCTAGCATACAGGATTGAGGCGATCATCCCTCTGGAAGTCGGTCTCCCCTTGCCTAAGTACATGGGATTCAACGATGGATCTAACTCAAGCGACCTAAGGGCAAACCTGGACTTCATTGACGAAGTCCGAGAAAGATCCACCATCCGACGGGCCATATATCAGCAGCGAATTGAGAGCTTATACAACAAGAAAGTCCGTTCGACCAACATCAAGGAAGGTAACCACGTACTCAGAAAGCTCGCAATTTTTCAGCCCACAGTCAGAGGCAAGCTAGCTCCCAATTGGGAAGGTCCATATAAGGTCTCCCAAGTGGTACGTCCTGGTACATACCAACTCGAAGACCTGGGGGGCAGGATAGTTAAGAGACCCTGGAATGCGGAGCACCTCGTCAAGTTCCAAGAGGGAAAGAGAGGGAGAGCCAACTATTGTAATGGGCGCAACACGCCAATTCCCCTGTAAACAAACATGAAATAAAGGCAGAAAATTTTGTTTAACAAGTCAAAGTTTGTGGATTTCTCAATCCCTCAAGTCCTCGCCCCTCGGCATGGACCTCGACCACCTACGAGGGATTTCTTAATCCCTCAAGTCCTTGCCGCTCGGCATGGACTTCGACCACCTACGAGGTATTTCTCAATCCTTCAAGTCCTCGCCGCTCGGCATAGACTTCGACCACCTATGAGGGATTTCTCAATCCCTCACGTGCTCGCCCCTCGGCTTGGACTGTGACCACCTACGAGGGATTTCTCAATCCCTCACGTTCTTGCACCCCAGCTTGGACTTCGACCACCTATGAGGGATTTCTCAATCCCTCACGTTCTCGCACCCTAGCTTGGACTTCGACCACCTACGAGGGATTTCTCAATCCCTCAGCCTCTCGGATCAGACCTAGGCTACTCGCATCCTCGCCCCTTAGATTGGACTTCGACCACCTACAAGAGATTTCTCAATATCTCAAGTCCTCACCCCTCGGCTGGGACTTCGAATCACAGCTTACCCAAGTTTCAGTTTGATTTGCGGTCCTCACCCACAGCGAGGACCTCAGAGCTCCGTGTTCCTAGCTGACCCCCTTCCACCCGCTGGCAGCCAAGGGTAGAGCAGCCTTCATCGCAATTACCCCTAACTGTCAGAGAGTGGTAGG
Organism: Hemerocallis citrina; assembly: GCA_017893485.1. Classification (NCBI taxonomy): domain Eukaryota; kingdom Viridiplantae; phylum Streptophyta; class Magnoliopsida; order Asparagales; family Asphodelaceae; genus Hemerocallis; species Hemerocallis citrina. The sequence goes on from CM030358.1 coordinate 84,073,390, forward strand.
AGAGCCACCGTTCATAGGAACGCTCAAACAATTTTTACTTTCATCACTTGCCTTCGGCAAGTGCCTCGAGCCCCGCACTCCGAGCTGACCCCCTTTTCACCCACTGACAGCCAAGGGTAGAGTAGCCTTCATCGCTACTACCCCTAACTGTCAGAGGATGGTAGGAGAGACACCGGTCATAAGGACCCCCGGTCATGATTTTTTACTTTTAACACTTGCCTTCGACAAGTGCTTCGAGCCCCACACTCCGAGTCGACCCCCCTTTCACCCACGGGCAGCTAGGCATAGAACAGCCATCACTGCCGTTACCCCCAACTGACCGATGGTGGTATGAGAGCCACCAGTGATGAGAGCTCGTAGTGAAGTGATGAATGAAATGATGGGGGGGGGGGGGGTCAGATTATATAGCCTAAAGGGGATGAGCATTTATGGCATGGGAAGTTGAAACATCTATTATACGCATTTATAACGTCCTCCATTACCTGTCATTTAGGACACCTCGGCCCCACAGATGTTTTGCAAGAGTTCTTAATCTCCAAGTCCTCACCCCTCAGTTCAAACTCACCCCTCGGCCTAGACGTCGAAGACCCATCCTCAAAGTTCGGATGTATGCACATGGCAAAAGAACCCACAAAAGACAAATACAATCATGTTCTCTTATTATTATTTCAACCAAAGGAAGTGTATCATTACAAGGAGAGACTTTATTATATCGTTCGCAATTGGCCTAAGGCTCCTGCATCAGAGCCACAGCATTAATGCAGACTATTTCAAGACCGGCTGAACGAGGTTGGTCTTCCGCAGGATTACCCAGGCCGCTAATGTAGACACACCTGCGACAAAGCTCTGTGCGTCACAGGGCCTTACTAGCCCATTTCTCGAGGTCGGCAACGAGGCTCCGGCAGAAGGGCAGGCACTTCCGAATGAAACGAATCGAGATCCTGACATCCCAAGCATTATCTTGTACCATTGTACCTCGACCTCCTTCTCCATAATGACGTCACGAAGGAAGGACTCAAACGACGGCCGCCGAGCGGATGTGCTGGCCATCCAAAACACAACCTCCACACTTCCCAAGCCAGGGTCAGCTCTCAGCTTCTTAAAGCGCGCCAGCTCCAAGCTAAGTCCCTTTGACTTATTCATGAAGTATTGAATAGCTACCTCTCAGATCGTAAGTCTCTTTACGACACCGGGTTGAAGCAGACTCTAAGGCCGAGACCTTACCCCTAAGCCGCGCTATCTCAACATGACTGGGGTATACTCCCGAGGTCGCATCTATCTAACAGAGGCAAATAGAGAAACATCATTCTGAGCCCTATATACTTGGCTAAAATTCATAAAATATCGCATGGCAGATTACGCCTAAAATTCCAAGTCAAAAGATTTAGCCAAAAACTCATTTCATTACTCAAAAATGTATTTACAAAGGTGCGGTGGCCAGTCCGCGTTCAATAACTACAAAATTCGAAGAAAAAAGAGGAGGAAAAGCAAATAACAAATGCTACTGCTGGGGGGATTGGCCAACCTCTTCTTCGGCAGCAGTCTCTGCATTGGGGTCAACCGCCACAACGTCCTCGTCAACACCACCCCCGAGAGTCGGCGGGTGGTTGGGCAGTTTCATATCGTAATGAGACTGACTAAGATCCAACTCAGGGTAGTAGTACTTGACATGCCGGATTGCCAGGGCATAGACCTCATCCTGGGCTGCGATGACCTTATCAATGCCGGCCTGCTTGACCTTCCTTATTTGATTTTCGACCTCCTTCCTTAGCTCTCCCTCCCTCTTCATGTTGGCGTTGGCCCGGGAAGCGCCTGAAGGGCCTGATTGCGGGCCTTGAGCACCATTTGCGCTATCTTGAGGTCCTTCATCTCACGCTCGTAGCGCTGAGCGTTCTTCACCTCCCTCTTCAGCTCCTGCTAATGCAGCTGAGTGCCCTTCAGAAAAACCTATAGCCGGGGGAATCAGACTTGGAAAAAATATATACGACAAACAAGCTATAAAAGAGTCAGAACAGAACGAAGGTTACTTGCACGCTCGCTAGAGCCTTTTTCATGTAGCTGGACTCTATGATGTCACACTCCCTGACCATCTGGTCTTAAGGTGGGGCGAGCTTCTCAACCACCTCGATGGCCACGAGACCCTCCGACAAGGTGTCCCCGACTCGAACGGCCCAGTCCGGGGCCCATGGTTGAAGCCCGGTGTCGCCCATGATCGCCTCAGCCTTTGGAGTGATGGGGGTAGGCCACTCGTCACCACCTCAGTAACCTTTAGGCTACTGGAGCTTGGAGCCGACTTGGAGGCCTTCTGCTTCTTCGGCGTCGGGTCGGAAGGTTCCTCCGAAACCCCCTCGGAAGGGACCTTCCCATGCTTCCCTTGCTCGGCACATTTGGCCTTCATCTTCTTCAACATCGCCCTCCTTGCAGCGATCTCTGAGTCATCCATTTCTACAAAGGAAATAGAAGCGTATAAGACAAAGGGAAATACTTGAATGAAAATTAAACAAAAGACATACTAGAAAGAATGGGGCTCAGTCCGATCCGAGCCAGATGCCTCTCTGTCACATTCGGCCAACCGATGTTGTTTCCCGAATATATCTGCTCAACATCTGCCCACTCCTCTGCCATCAGATTGGCCTTTCGAGGGCCCTTAAGATTGGGCTTATAAAAACTCCACGTTATGCGTATCACCCAGGATGTCAAACACCGAACGATGAAATATTTTTCCTTCGACCTCTTTATCGAGTCCGGATGCCCGTGGACGACCCTCCTCCCTCGGCTAGGTGAAATGTAGTAAATTCCTTCATACTCGCCAGAAGAGCTAATACCCAAGACCAATTGGAAGTACTTCAATCTCAGGGGCACGCCCCTCTCCTTGCATAGAAGCATGAAGCACACGAGCTGCTTCCAAGAGTTTGGCTCGTATTGCATCGGACTCAGTGACACCCAGTTCAGAACTGTAGCGCCCCGAATTTCTAATATAATATCTTAGAAAATACGTGGCACAATTCCCAGCATCAACTTCAATGTAATATTAAACACAACCAAACACAAATAAAAATTTTCAACTTTCATTACAGTAATCGTTTACATAGCACAGCGGAATACAATACATCTTAAATCACAATTCTCTTTTCTTTACAACAATTTACAATTACATAAGTCACTATATAAATGGAACTCAAGCATCCAAATCCGAGCCTTAAGAAATCACCTGTAAAATATGAGGCTAGAGATAACCCTAACCCCCAAAACTAAAGGGGTCAGCCATAAAGGTGTGAGTGACATAAAAACAACAACATAAATATAGCATGGATTTATCAACAACAGAACTAAATAATGATACACAAAATATGTCATAGCAAGGAAAACATGTAATCTCAAGTGAAGCTAAACTAAGTGTCAAGTGTAGAAAATAGGAAAACCACATGCATGAAACCAAGTCAAGAAAACATCATGTCTATATGCTGACTCTCTAATGCGTACTTGTCGGAGTCTATGCATCCCACTCTACATAGGTCCGGTGCAAGCCCTTAACGTCTCCACATTATAGGGTTTAATCCCCCGCTATGAAACTAATCCTAACACGATGACTACTACGAGATAAAGATAAACTGTGAGTATTAGCCCATGCTCCGATAATTCCGGAGGTCAATCTCTATCCACAGATAATTCCGGAGACTATTTCACTCACACCTGGGAATCTTCGAGAATACTCCACATCGCAAGCAGTGGCACCTCATCATACGAATACCACATGTGCGTCGCCTCGACCCTGATAATTCCGGAGATCAATCCCACACTACAGGTAATTCCAGAGACTATTTCACTCACACCTGGATAATTCCAGGGATTATCTCACACCGCAAGACATACTGAGGTCCATAACTCATGTTCCTGTTCATCATATCACCACTAGTGCCTGTCCTTATCATTTAGGTTATTCAATTACTTAACGAATCTCCTAGAGTTGGTGTATCCTACCGGACTTAACTCAACAACTGATCAACTAAAATGCCTCAACAGGCCCAAACATAAACAACTCAACTGCCGGTATACTAGGGTCACACACACCCTCTAGAGACTCAACTCAAATATCCAAACCAAACTTCCAACATAAATTGCTCAACTTAACATCTTGAAATCATATAGTCGATAGAAGATAAAGTATAGAATAGTACGTTATAGATTAAAGTATTTAGAGAATAGATCATCTGAAAGAACATTCGGAAATATGAAGATACATCAGTATCAGTCGACTAATAACAAACGTAAGTCGACTGTCCAGAAAGAGAATTTCATGGTTTTAAGAAAAATAAACTAAGTGTTATAAGTCGACTGAAAAGGGTCATAGGTCGACTGTCCAGAGAGAAAATCCAATAATCTTTAAGGAAATATTCTAAGTATAGCAGTCGACTGAAAAGGGAATAGGTCGACTGTCCAGAGAGAAAATCCAATAATCTTTAAGAAAATATTCTAAGTATAGCAGTTGACTGAAAAGGGAATAGGTCGACTGTCCAGAGAGAAAATTACAATAACTTTGAAAATCAAGTCTAAGTGTACCAGTCGACTGTAAAAGGTATAGGTCGACTGTCCAGAAGGAAATTTCAAGAAAACTAAAGAACATAGCAGTTGGGTCGTATCAGTCGACTGAGAGGTCATACCAGTCGACTGTCGGCCTACAGACTGCATACTTTTGGTTGTGCACATTTCAACCGATACATAGTTTTACTTTATGAAAACGATTTCTATAAAAGGCTTATTTCTTATATGATCAAATACAACTCGTAGGACACATAATAGTCCATAAAACTAGATCAACTACTTGAATTTATGAAAATAGAGATTTGTCGATTTCTTTCGATTAATACATGAATTGTGCATATAATCAAAAATAGAGTATCTCAAAATTTACTGATCACTGAAATAGTTCGTATTCAAATCCAAAATATATAAATATCCAAAATCTCAAAGAATCCCCAATTTGGGTATATTCATCAACTCAATCCAATTTATCTCAAATCCAATTCTCAAGACATGATCTCCTAATTCATCAGTCCTTCTGAACATTTCCTCAATCTCAATCACCATTATAAATCATACACATAATCAGTTTATTACATTGCCATTTCAAGTTTCCTTCAACTAATACTCCAAAATAATAAAAATCTCACCTTTATTAGGTTTATGTATAAAATCTACCATATTCAATCAATCCAACATCGATCCAAAAGAAATGGACTACCCACATATAATTTTATTTACAACCAACTAGGTTTCACAAGATCCAATTTTTCATCCAATTCATAATGTGCATATTCATATTCAAACCCTAAACATGCTTTCTAGTAATAAGATTCAACATCTAAGATCCATTAAAACATTCATAGATCCAAAAACCAAATTATACCACTCACACAAACAGATCAACAAAAAAAAAAAAAAAACAATTTCATCACTCATACAAAATACACAAAGCAAACAAACAAGTCACTCACCTTGAAATGAAGAAATTCGACAAGAAGCCTTTCTTTTGCGAAATCCAAGATCCTCTTCTTAATACTCCAAAAAAATAATAAATCTTTGTGTTGTGCAACGAATGACGGCTGCGCTTTTCTTTTAAATAGCCGGGGTGAAAGAATTAGGGTTTTTAGACACATTTGCAAAATAACCCCTTGAAAACGTAACTTTATATAAATAGATTTCTATACTTGGAAACTTGATAAAATAAATTAAATTGAGATTTAAAAGCAAAATAAACACCTTAATTTCCATCCGGCACTGTTTGAAAGTCCAAAAAATAGTTTTTGCATTTTCACCCCTCAAAATAACAATTTTGCAAAAAGATCATTCTTTTTCTTAATATTTGCAAATAGATCCAATAAATATCAAAAAAATCTAGAAAAATTACAAATGAATCCCAAATAATAAATAATGATTTTTCATGAAGAAATTTTGGCTTTTGAACTTTTCAAGAAAATATTTGCACGTGTTTCGCACGTGTAAAAAGAATATTTTTCTGAAAATATTTATTAAATCCCCAAAATCATTTTAATTCATTTATAAACCTTTAAAAGTAATATTTAAAAAATACGGGGTACTACAAGAGCCCTCTGAATGAATGGGTGGAGTGGTAGTTGCAAGCTCGAGCTAAATGCGTCCACCGGAAACATGCAGAAGCAGGGAGCCAAGTTATCCGTAGGGCAGAGCCCGGGGCTAGGGATTAACAGCTCGTACTCCTGACCAATGAAGTAGCTGGCTCGGATAACCGAAAGAACATCCGCGGTCAGTATAGTTGGCATTTTGTCCATGGAGATTTTCTATTGACCAGGTGAGGACGGTTGCACTCCGTATCGAACCAAGTCCTCGACAACGTTCGGGTATATTCTAATGGAGCTCGGCTGCACAGTGAAGGGGACATCAGGAGCCGTCTCATTCGGGCTGTCCGGTAGAATCCACTTCATTTTCTTCCGTCAGACATGATGACCCTTCGGAGGGGGGGGGGTTACCAAAGGAGGCAGATGGTGGTCCTCTGCCGAGGGGTCATCCTTAACTTCCTCATGCCCCTCGTTAACTTCAACTCCCTCGTCATCCCCCACTCCCTCAATCAGCTTATCCTCCTCCACACCACCGACAACTTTCTCATTGTCACCCTCCTCCCTGTGCACGATCCCTTCCAAGTTGCTCGACTTCACTACGAAAGGCTTTCTGCTGCGGAGCGACGTGATGTCATAAATCTTCTCCACTGTTTCCCAAGATGTTGAGTCAGAGAGACGTGGGTCATCATCCAGACCCGATGTAGTGACGGATGAACCAAACTGAGCCATCGACATAATGAAAAAACTAACATTTTTGAAAGTGCCGGGAAGTTTGCCGAAAAAGATCGCCGCCGGTGACTTAACTGCGCTAGAGACAAAACTTGGGAATTTAGAGAAAAAGAGCAAAGGTGAAAAATGAGGAGATGGGTGGGGATATATAGTGAACCCAGCAACTCCTCAATTTTCACAAATCCTATGACTCCTCAAAATCCTCAAACATGACGTCATCATTACACGTGTCACCGCAGGAGTGGACCACACATGGCACTATTTCTCCTCAAGACCAATTTCTCTCCAAGTCCAAAATCTCAAGCCTCGGTATGCACCTCAGATACGCCAAACACAGAAACGAGGTTTTGGCTAGTCACGAAGGCCACCTGGCTCGATGCTCGGTATGGATCTCGAGTAAGCATCCAGCATTTCCATAAAAGCACCTCTAAGCAAGGCTACCTGGCTCGATGCTCGGCACGAACCTCGAATAGGAACCCAAAATTTCCACAAAAGCGCCTCTAAGCAAGACCACCTGGCTCGACGCTCGGCATGAATCTCGAGCAGACACCCAGCATTTCCACAAAAGCACCTCCAGACAAGGCCACCTGGCTCGATGCTTGGCATTAATCTTGAGCAGGCAACCAACATTTCCACAAAAGCGCCTCTAAGTAAGGCCATCTGGCTCGATGCTCGGCATGAATCTCGAGCAGGCACCCAACATTTCCACAAAAGTGCCTCTAAGTAAAGCCACCTGGCTCGACGCTCGGCATGAATCTTGACCAGGAACCTAGCATTTACACAAAAGCGCCTCCAAGCATGGCCACCTGGCTTGACGCTCGGCATTAATCTCGAGCAGGCATCCAACATTTCCATAAAAGCGCCTCTAAGCAAGGCCACCTGGTTCGACACTCGGCATGAATCTCGAGCAGGCATCCAACATTTCCATAAAAGAGCCTCTAAGAAAGGCCACCTGGCTCGACACTCGGCATGAATCTCGAGCAGGCACCCAGCATTTCTACAAAAGCGTCTCTAAGCAAGGACACCTGGCTCGACGCTCGGCATGAATTTTGAGCAGGCACCCAAAATTTCCACAAAAGTACCTCCAAGAAAGACCACCTGGATCGATGCTCGGCATGAATCTCGAGCAGGCATTCAGCATTCTCACCCAAGCTTGGAGCTCAGCTGTACCTCGAGCAGCGCCTCAACTCTCTCTAAGAAAATGCCTCTATCGAGGCGCTCAGTGTGGACTCCAAGCTCGGAGCTCGACATGTACCTCGAGCAGCGCCACAACTCTCTCTTAGAAAATGTCTCCATCGAGGCACTTGGCACCAACCCTAAGCTTATGGCTCGACATGCACCTCGAGTAGCGCCACAACTTTCTCTCAGAAAATGCCTCCATTTAGACGCTCGGCATCGACCCCAAGCTCGGAGCTCGGCACGTACCTCGAGCAGCGCCACAACTTTCTCTCGGAAAGCACCTTGCTCATCATGCTCGACATCGACCCTCCTGGCTCGACACTCGGCACCGACCGCTCAAGCTCGGTGCTCGGCACAAACATCGATCAGGCCATATACCAAGGCTCGGCGCCAACCCCAAACATTGTTCCCAGGAGCCCACCATCTTATATTTGCAAAACACTCCCCTCCGCTCCTCTCATGAGAACAAACTATTCCTCAACGGCTGGTGCACACAGCCGTCCAGGAGTGGGAGGCTTATGATAAGGGTATAGATGGCGTGGCCCAATTAGGTCCGTATGATCTCCTCAGATTTCGCTCATCCCAGATCATCAGGTCAACAGGTCTAACGGACCTTCTACCACTTCAAGCCCACAGACAAACGGGTCTGACCCTAGCTCATTACGGTTACATACCCGTTTGCGTCTGCCTATAAATACTAGGCCCCCTCCTTACTGCATAAGGTAATCTCAATTTCTCCACCTGAACCCTAGCTGTCCAATCTCGTTTTCAGTGACTGACTAGATCATCGGAGGGCCTGTCGCTGGAATTTCTCTCGGTATTTTTAGCCCTTTTGTAGGTACCCCGGTCGTCCGAGCACCAGCGGCACTTCCGAGCCGACCTCCAGGAACAAACCCGATCCGCGGTTGAGATCCGTCTCTTTCCCTTTACAAATTACAAGAACTCACACATGTTGCTCCCGCACCGTAAATAAGCAGCATCACTCATCAATAAATAGGTTTATCAGTGCACTACAATAAGACTTGCTAACATTTATTATTTTTAACTATGTTTATTGAAGGTAATGTCTTAAACTTGGTAATACAGTTCTTTTGATTGTTGTATAAAGATACAAGGTCTTTATATGTCTAGGCATTTATCGGCTTTATCTGAATCTACGAGTATAGAGAGTAGTATATCATGATACTATTTATGAATCTACTATACTTTTAGGCATTCATTTGGATTAGTCTAATGAACTCCACTATTATATCTCTATCTCTGGGTTCCTTCTAATCAGATCGAATCTATGTGAAAGAATCAAGAGCTTACAAATTACAATGGACATGTACACTGTAATTTTTTATGCAAGTCGAATGGTCCCCCCCCCCCCCCCCCCCCCCCCCTCTTCCTTATTTTTGGAATGAGCATGCAAGTGAATTAGTATTATAAAATCCACATAAAAGGATTTCTACGTGGAGTTGCATGTACGATGTATAAATTTATTTTGTTACAAATAAGATTTGTTTGGTGACAAACGTTTTCCATTAAAATAGTAGAAATAATTATTAATTTTTGGGATTTGTGGAGGTGAACATGAATCATTCTCAAAAGTGGGCTGCCAATCTGATTTGATCTTTCCGCTTGGCATGAGTAGCCACCCTAATATTGTTTATTTGTATTTCTAATGAAAACGAAGCATCCAGTCGCATCAAATTAAGACTAACTAGTGTTACCATGTGCAAATTGCATAACCTCAAATAATTTTGAAGGATTCATAAAATTATATAAAACTCCCAAAAATGTGAGATAATTTAGAAAAACTTATTAATATCATTCATACCGTAATTACTAAAGTCTTCATTATCATCATCATATAAGCAGATGATTTAAAGAATCACTGTCAAACAATAAGGGGGTTGTTGCGGGAGTAGGGATGTGAGTGGGTTTGGGAAGAGCAATGAGACTTTGTAAGATTGAGAAAGTCAGAGGGGAAGAGACCGTGTTTGAGGAATTGATGTTTTTATTTTGTTTTGGTTTTTTAATAAAATCATGGGTAGTGCACTTGTTAATTAATAGGAATCACTACTTATCCTCCTCTTTCTCTATTTCAAAATAGAGAAAGAAGAGAGTGGGTAAACTCTCCCTCCTATTAGCATAACATATAGACTAGTATTATCCTGTGTACAAATTGTACAACCTAAAATAGTTTTCAGAAACTCATAAAACTATATAGAACTCCCAAAAATGTGAGAGAATTGGGAGGAACATATGAATATCATTCATATCATAATTACTGAAATTTTCATTGCATCCTCACATAAGCAGATAGTTTAGAGAATCATTGCTAAAACATAATATTATACAATTGAATATTACTGAAGCTGTGGGGGGGTGCGGGAGTAGGGATGGAGGTAGGTTTGGGAAGAGCCGTGAGGTTTTGTGAGGTTGAGAAAATAAGAGGGGAAGAGACTATGTTTGAGGGATTAGAGTTTTTTTTTTTAAATAAAAATCATGCGTAGTGCACGTGTTAGTTAAATAGGAATCCATATTTTTACTATCTTTTCTCTATTTTAAAATAGAGTAAGGGGAGAGAGGGTAAACTCTCTCCTATTAGTATAAGATATATATATATAATATAATGTTGCACCCACTACCAAAAATACTGCCTTTTTCTTCGGTACCTTAGGTGACACACTGCTATTGGAGGTTTCTACCACCTACTCTATACCTACTCTACAATAACATCCACTACCTAAGAGAAAGGCAGTAATTTTGGTAGTAAGTGTAGCATTACTCTTAGATTATTGTATCAAATTTGTTTTTTAATGATCCAAGCTAAACATATTTTTAAAAAAATTTTGATTTTAAATTCATTTTGAGCAGCAGATTTGAAGTTTTAGTGTTGTACTAAAGGCTTTTGGGTTGCTTGAAGAGTTGATGAAGCAAGATGTGGACATCCTGTATTACTGCATGGACCTATATTCAAGCTACTAATTCTCTATTGAGGAGCATACACATACCCCAAATCCTACCTCAAACTTATTTCAAGTACTAAAAGATAAGATTTTTTTAATTTTCCAAATATTTTTTAGAAATAAATATTTGTCTTTTAATGTTTGGAATAAAATTTGTAAAATTTGGAATATGAGTAGCATTTTGCTTCTCTATCACGCTATACTCTTCTGATGTTTTCTTTTGCTGCCGTTGGGAGTGGTAGGAGTTATTCTTTGTTCAGCAACTTATTGGTATTTTGGATATTCTGATAGGCTGGTTTTATGTTTTCTTAGAGCATCCACAGTGGTTTTCTAAAATTGTCAATTTGCTATTTTTTAGAAAATGAAGCGCTGCAATGGTTTTTCATTTTGTCATTTTTTAGCAAACATTACAAATTTGTTTCTCAAATTTGAGAAACGAAAATGAGAATTCTCAAATTATAAAGGACGGGAATGATTCCCCGGACGGGGAATGATTCCCCGTCTCTCAAATTTTAATATATTTTATTATCAACAGACGGGGTATTTTATACCGTCTGGTAAATTTTATTTATTTATTTTTTTTTAAAAAGGGTCAGACGGGATATCATATCCCGTCGTTCCTCTTTATTATTATTTTTTAAAATGAACGGCCATGATTGGCCGATTAGAAAAAAAAAAAATCCAAATGGTGGGACGGTACTTGATGTACCGGACGGTACATGATGTACCGTCCATGAAATCCGGATGCTGAGTGGGTAGGTTTAGGTAGTTAATTAGGTTTCGGTAGTTGTATAATTAGGTTTAGTTATTATTATATTATTTAATTTATTTAATTAATATAGTTTAATAGTTAATAAGTAATTAACTTTTTAAATTTATTTTTAAAAGTTGAGACGGTATATGATATACCGTCCCACTCAATTTTTGGCGAACAATATAGCAAACGACCACTGCAGCGATCGATCCTATTTGCTATTACTGTTGCAGCCATTTTTGACCAAATGAGAAACACCACTGTGGATGATGCTCTTATATGGTATTGGCTGGGGTTCATATGAAACTCTATCCTTATATTCAAAAGAATATATATTTTTTCCTGACCTTCAATCAAGCTCTCCCAAAACAAAGTTCTTTAAGTAACATGTCCGCTTGGAATCATCATCAAGCAATTTTTTTTAGAGTAAACTGCAAAAAATACTAATAAAGCGTTAAAGGCAATTAACCTCCGAATCTATTTTTCTACCTAATAAACCTCAAGACCGCAATAAACTGTTATCAAAATTTTTTATAAACTTTCTTTTACAATAAACTCAATTGATTGAAAGACATCGAAAACAGAGAAGAGAATAGGAGAGGAAGAAAATTTAACAAGAAAATAAAATAAAATAAGTAACAACTTACAAACAAACCGAATAATATGCAACAAGGTAGAGTCGTCGAGGCTTGTGTATCACACAAGGTCCTTAAAACAGATTTCGCCTCTTCCGGTTGCTGGATTGTATTAAGGCGTATGTCTCCCATGATGCAAGGACTAGAGTGTTCACGTAGGCACCACGTAACACCCTCGAACCTGACCAACAGCGTGAGAACTCTCTCACCGAATTACCAAACAGAAGGATCGAGGAACGAAACAGAGTAAAATGAAACAGAAAAGAAAGAAGTTGATTTTTGGTGCAGGGAAGAAAGAGGGAAGGGTGGCTCTATATATAGAGTCAGGCTTAGAGCTTGTAACAGCAGATAAAGATATGAATGCCTACAGTGTAACAGCAGACAATGTATTGAATGCATACACTGTAACGGCAGACAACAGTTAATATCTTGAATACCACAGTGTAACGGCAGACAGACACTTGAATGCGTACAATATAACGGCAGACAAAATGTTTAATACTGTACTGAAACGGCAAACAAAACCATTTCGGTTTATAACATCCGTTTATAAAAGAAAAAAAATCAAAACTGCAGCAAAAGGTGGCTCTGCATGGAGTGGGGTTATGTCGGTCCGGCATTCGTGTCCGCAGGACGTGCGGGCACACATAAGTCGCATGTAATCCGGTCCGAGATTTGCACCCCCTGTGTGGGCGAGAGAGAGCCTCTCTTCTAGCTATCTTATACTGCTTAGAAGAAGGTTACTATATATCCTTTTCTAATTCCCTTGATTTTTTCGATGTGGGACTATGTCCCCTCAACCTTTTTTTAAGAATGAAAACGTCTAACTTTGAGAGACAATTTCTCATTCATCCCTTAACCATTTTTAGAAAATTAATATATGATTTTGATCTACTCACGAAGGAGAACACAAATCAATCAAGATCTCTCAATAATTTATTGAGGATCTTACTCAAAAAGTTGATCAAAAACTGGTTCGTAAATGGTGTATAGAACACCCATTTTCTAACATAAACTCCCTTGAGTTATCTAAAGGGGTAATGAAGTGATAGTCCGTTTGTTGACATGATCAAACCCGTTCAAATTATATAGATTGACCAAAATGTCCTGCATTAAAAAAAGTATGTACTAGCATTATATGTACAACAAATTTAGCAACGCTAATGATTACATTTTTATGTGGTTTTAATTAGAAATAAATAAATCTTTTAAAAAATAAAACAATCCATGACACAAGCAAGTCTTGTCTTCTAATTTAATTGACAAAATCCTAAGAAGTGCACAAGCTTCTCGTTTCTCACATTATCATGATCATCAATTCACTAACTCAATTAGAAAATTGCAAGTGGTTCATGGAACAATTAGAATGCAAGATGATCCTCGTCACTAGCGCCTCCTCCAGCATAGGCTGTGACCTCTGCCTCAACCTCGCCAAAAAAGAAACATATATAGAAGAGTTTTCAATCGAGAATCCCAAATTCACATCAAAATTCCACTACTTTCATTCTCCCAAATTTCCATAAAAATTCATCTACTTTCATTCTCCCAAATTCAAGACATTCCACAACTATCATGCTCCCAAGTTTAGAAAATCCCATTTTCACATCAAAATTCGTATTCCAACAATTCCCAAAATCCAAAATCTCGAAGAGTTCGAGGACTTCTCTAAAATTTCTGAAAAACACTAGGTTCTCAATCTTGGTTGAGATGGAGGATAGGGAGATGCATTTGGGGGGTTCCGGGGTGGCAATATGGGGAGTTGGCTTGTTGGGTTTGGGTTGGGGTATGAGAGAACATCAGTGGACTAGGAAAGATGAGATCTTGCACTTTGGGATTGAAAAAGAATGGATTTCTTTTTAGGGTTTGGAAGGTGGGGAAGTTGGAGAAAGAGGGGGTGAGGGTTTTGGGGATGGATGGGAGGTTGAAGAAGATGGGGAGTGTAACCCCTGTTTTTCGTTTTTCGTATTTTTGATTTATTTTTCTTCTTCTTGAGTATTGGTACTCTCTTGTATTTTTCTTGAACCGTATATTGGAGTTGTTTCAATATATATTCATTTTTGTTTTATTTTGAGCTCTTTGTGTTGATTTTTTCGTCTTTTGCTTCGTTCTTCATCAATTGTTGTTCTTCTCTCTTTATTGGATTCTTGTTCTCTTTATTTTGCTCTTGGGTGTTCATGGTGTTTTGGTTGGTTACCCTATCTCTAATCATATTGCTTTGATCCCTAATTGATTTCCAAAGCCAAATTAATCACAATCCTATTCTGAGTCCTATACAAATTTATCCTAATCAAATCCTTATTAAACAAATCTTATCTCTACTCCTAAACAACCCAACAACCCAAATACCCACATACCCAAACCCTAAACTAAAATCCTATATATATATATATATATATATATATATATATATATATATATATATATATATATACTATACAACTCTCTCTCTCCATAAACCCTAACCCTAACTCTCTCATCCCGGCCTCCCTTTCTCTCTTTCCTGTGCCCGTCTGACACACCCCAGCCTGACCTGCATCACCCCTACGCCCTCCATCCCGAACATCCCAACCCCCAACTCTCCTTTGCCGATGCCATAGCCGATCACCCCACACCCGAGCACTCCACCATCTCATCTCTCTCTCCCCGTCCTCCGCTGTCCGACGTGCAGCAGCGACAGCCAGCAAGCCAGCCGTCGCCACTCCCGACGTTCCGACGCTTTCTTGTTCTCTCTCTCGCTTTATGGATTGCATGTGCGTGAGTATGCACATGTGGATCGTCGTTTGGTTCGTGATTCTTGTTTGTGGGTTTGTTCGTTGTCGGGATCCATTCACGTTATTCTTGGTGTTCTTCGTTTTCATCTTCGGTTCAGGCAAGTAACTTGTACTCAAATTTCTTTGTATGATACAAGTCAAAAATACTGCTTATAGTATAGTTGGGTTCTAGAGACAACTCGTGTGTATATTATTTTTGATGGGTTTTGTCTCTATAGTGCTATTTGACCATAGTTACCTCACGACACAAAAATCGACATGAAAATAACTAGGTTTGACCGTTCTTGATCTATTCATATATGTGAGATAATTAGGTGGAATTATAGGGTTGATGAGATCCATGTGATGTGATGGTTGTGAATATGTTATATACTCTATTTCATAATGTTTGAACACTTAGTAGACTCTATACCATGTTTGGTTATGATTGGAACGAGTTTCGTGTGGTTTATGTTGGTTTTGTTTTCAAGAGAAAATCTGTATTTGTCGATGATCAGCCTTGATTTGTATTTTAGACCCTTATTAAGGTCAGAATTCTTAATTTTTGTATTAGACATAAATTGTAGAGAAATATGTATTTTTTCCAAACTCTCTGACCTTGATCGATTTCGTTTTCGTATGAGTGAGTTATGGCTATTATACTAGAGAGGTGTATTCTATTTTCAGATTTCGTTTCCTGATGATTTTGATGATTAAACTATTTTGATACTAGTCCTAATTATATTATTTTGATCTAAAACTTTGTACAGTATTTCTATACATATCTAGGGATTACCCAGAATTTTGGTGGATTTTATTGATGAGTTTTATACGCCGTTTCATGCTTGTTTATGAAAGCTATACTTGCTGTATTTTGCTCGCTGTTCTGTAAAGAATCGTATTTTCACCCCATTTTCTTTTACTGTATGAAAAATATTTATAAAATATGAAAGTTAGCTTATTTTGTCTATTTTCATTTCCCTTTGAAGGATTTGGATATTGTTTCACGATTAGCGGGATATTACAGTTTTCGTACAGCAGTGTTGGGAATTCCAGATTTGCAAAACTATCGTTTCTTGATGTTTTCTGATTTTTGTCGACTGAACTAACTTTACTGGAATATTATGAAACTATATATTCTCATATAAGACATATAGGGGATTACCCCAGATTTTTAATAGATTTATTTGAGGAGTTTTAATGCTGTTTTCCTGTCATTAAATACGATTTACTGATTTCTCGCTGAACGTATTTTCTGGATTCAAATCAGTTTTGAGTTATGATTTTGTGAAATACTATATGGCTTATATATAATCGCTGGATTCGTGTGGAAGTCTATTTTCCAGATTCTTTGATGGGTTCAGATTTGGATTTCTGTAGTAACGGGAATAACTGTTTTAGTACTGTACTGTCATGCTGCCTTGAATACGAATATACACTGTTTTGCTCGTTTATGTGACCGTATATCATCTATGCTTGTTTATTTGTTTCCCTGAACCTAATAATGATTGTAACATGTTAGTTTGACACTATTTCATGCACTATCATGTCTCTTGATAACCATAATAAAAGTGATCAAGCCGGGGTTTCTTAAGGAAAGATCTAGTAGTGGAAAATATGGAAACGTGTACTTGGAAGGAAACTAGTGTTCCATACTGTTCCTGTTCCTGTTACTTTTACTGCTACTGTTACTGTTATTTTTACTTCTACTGCTACTGATACCTGAGTACACTGCCCCATTATGGTCCACTATGAAATCTAAAAGCGAAACTATTTGTTGTACCAACCATGTGTTATAATTTGGGGCGCATGAAGTGCTACATAGCTAGTAATACACACAAGACTGTAAGAACATAAGACTGATACTGTTATACTGTTTCACTAATATACTGATCTTACTGTTACTAGACACTGTTAGTTACCATATGATACTATACTTGACACATTCATTTATACTGTTAGTATTCCATGCTAGTTGACCTTGTTTTACTGATTCCTGCTAGTTATTACTGTTGATGCATTATACCATGCTATATTTTTTTCCACTGTTATTTTAGATTTGATCATTCCATGTACTTGTATCCTACATTATAAGTGGCCCGTAACTTACATTGACGGGTACTTATTTTCTCTTTTCTTCTCCTGCAATTATTAATTGCAGATCAAGATGGTCAGCTGCTGACGACATTGGCGAAATGAGATATTAGTGGTGGATTTCTTTCTTATTAGTATTGCTATTATTGTTGCTTTGAATAATTTATTTTGAGTACTTGGATGATTACTTTGTATTTGGGTGATGTGACCCAGAATATTTGACTTGTCCAGATTCTAATTTATTTAAGCTTAATGTGTTTTGTTTCAAGTAAATTCTGTTAGTTTATTAATTCAATTTTGCATGTGTGATTGACTCTTTTGCTTTCGACTCTTATTATATTGTGAGATATTGTAAAGATTCCTGAACAACTTATGGATGATGTTAATCATTCGCTAGGTTGAGTTGCGTATCCGTATTCTGTATGCTTTTTGGGAAGCGGGACATGACAAGGCTTTTAGTGGTATCAGAGCCGAGGTTTGGCTAATGTATTAGTTGCCTAATATATTAGACAAGATTGGCTCGAACTGGGATCAGCTCAATATTTCACCAACCATGCATACGTAAATGAATTATTATCAACTTTGATTCTGGATGGTAGTTGTTTTGATTGTTGTGCAGACTATGGCTCATGAGAATTCTTCTCAGCCTGATCCGTTTGAGGCTATCACTACTGTGCTTGAGCGGCTGATCAATCAGTAGCAAAACCACAACGATCTAGTGATGGCTGCTCTTGAAGCTGCCCTAGTTTCGTCTCCCGTTGTGCATGTGCAGGCAAATCTTCTGCCTTGTTGTGCTATCTAGATGATCTAAACTAGACACAAATTAAAAACCTCGCAAGTGTACGAATCGTTTGGAGAAGCGTAGTGACGAGCAAGGGTCGATCCCACAGAGATTGTAGTACTTAACTCACTAATCAATAAAATAGAAAATAGAATCTCAAAATGTTGTTCTAAAAGTCTAAGGGAATGAAAGGATAAAAATCTAAATTAAATAGCATCACAATTTGAGTCACAAATATCTATTAAAGAAGTTGGGTATTGATTTCCACCTATAGTCAGTAATGCTAAGTTGTATACTACTCCAATTGCTCATATTTGTTCCTTTAAGGGCATGGTATCTACTCCTTAAAGTTAATATTTCCCTAAGCCAAGAATTAGGCATGGTATCTACTCTAATTCGTTTCTTTCCTTAAGTATTTAGCATGGTATCTACTAAGTTGCACTTGAAGAAAGCATATGAACAATGGAAACGAACAAACACTTGAAATTCTAGAAATTGGTATCAGATCTAGATCCTTCAAGTTAATTAAACCAAGAACCCCTAAGGACTTCCTTGTTACAAGATATGAACACGAGATACGGGTCGTCTCAATATGCTCATATAACAGATTCAGATCTATACTACACAAACTTAATAATCTCAGATTCAGACCAGTCGACTTGCTGTCACCTCAGTCGACTGCCCTTAGGATTCTGAACAAGTTTGATTATTATAAATCTATTCCAATTCACTCAGGTTTAATCAATAAGTAATAGAGTAGTATTCAGAAGAATATAAGCATTACATAACTACAGTTTCAATCTACCCAACTATGAAAGTTAGTTCCACATAATAAAACTTTTATTGATTGATAAAGTAGAGTTCATGACTATAATAAAAATAAGATTCAAAGGAAGAACAGAAGAACACTGATTTGTATGATGTGGAAATTGAGCCCAATCAGCAATCGACTTGTTCTCCTTCTTTGATGCTTGCTGTCGATGGCTTTTCTTGTTGATGGATCCGACCTCTCTCCTATATTTCGGTCTCTCCTATATTTCGGTCTCTCCCTTTTCTAACTGCCTCTTGGTTGATATTTATAGAACACGGCTAGAGATTTAGGGTTTGTATTCTTTTGCATAAAAGCCCTCTTCTTTTATTTATTTCCTCCCTTATTTGATCTGCGTTTTATTTCTTTCTCTTTTCTTCGTTTCATCCTTATCTGCCTTGATTTGGATTTGGATGAGGAAGGATCTTTAAATATCTTATCTTCTGACTTCGCCGAAGACCAGTCGACTGTCTTGTGAAGCAGTCGACTGTATCGAGACATCTGTAGATTCACAATTAATTTGTCCGGTCGACTGGTGTTGGATGTAAGTTGACTGTGCCGAGCCCCTTTAATCTCTCTGTCCAGTCGCCTGTTTGAAGAACCAGTCGACTGATGCTCTGCAAATTCTGTGTAATCATCTTTCAGGCTGTATTAGTCTTGAATCTGCTTCGTTTGCTGCTTTTCGGCTGTTTCCTATGGAAAAGAGAAAAAAAGAGTAAACTACCACATATAGAGCATTTAAATGTCCAATTGCAATAAGATTATTGCTCCTAAATGTGAATATTCTTGAGTTCATCAAATATTCCCAAACTTAGCTTTTGCTTGTCCTCAAGCAAAAAGTGAAATTATGAACAAGGGGAAAAATAATAGTCTCAACCCATCGCTCCAAGAAAATGTCTCATTGCGCAAGCATCAAAATTTTGCAATCAAAATTATAAACAATTTGCAAATAAAATAAAAACAAGCATACCCACTTTCTATAGTGCAATTGTCTATTCATAACTCCAAACTCAACCACACTTGTCATGCAATTAATTATAGTTATAGTATGTAACTACCCAATCTGTGATTATCCTTTTTCTCTACTACAAACCGAGTAGCAAACTAGAGTTTATATATATATATATATATATTTTATAGTTCCTTCTTTAAGTCGTCACTTGCCTTTTGACGCGAGTGCAAGACATTTGTGATGAATCCACCCGGTTACTCAACAAGTCACAAACTTTAAGTGCTTTGCATACTCATATTCCAAGTTGCCGTTTGACGTAAAGGTAAACATTGGTGATGAATACCCCTAGTTACTAAGCAACTCAAACATTGGAGTAGATTGACTTTATTCATATATATATATTTCTTTTTATGATACTCTATTTACTTAAACTCTGTTTAGGACTAGATCAAAAGGAATAATCACTAGAAAAAGCATCACAATTGTTTTTTATGTATAATCGCATGACTCATATAATTTTGTAAGGAATTATGAAACTCAACGATCCTAAAGTAAATAAGCATCATTACTCTTACTTTATAAGAAATTGTTATAAGAAATTGTTTATCCTAAAAAAAAATCAAAAGACTCCAAATGTAGCTAACTAATATAATACCCCCAAACTTAGATGGAACATTGTCCTCAATGTTCGCACAAAACTTAAAGTATAGGCATGTGTTACCAACTAGTTTGAAGGAAAGAAAATAAAGAAATAAAGAAATGATTAAAGAAATAAATAAATAGAGAGTGTAAGTACTCCCCTGAAAAATTGGGTTGCCTCCCAATAAGCGCTGTGTTTCTTGTCTTCAGCTAGACTTGATGAGTTGTGCAATGTATTGAATGGCGCGCGGCTCACAACTCATCTTATTATAAGGTTTCCCCCTCTGCCCATTCACCTTGAACGTTTGATTTTTCACCAACGCTCCATGTGGGGAAAATCTTTGCAACAATTTATGGACCGTACCATCTTGACATTAGTTTATCAGCAATGGTCCATCTTAATGCACCATTGTGTCCCTGCACGACTCCCTGCAGCTTCTCTTCTTCCTGCATCCTTAGGTTAGCAACAACTGTCACAGGTAATGTCTGGTTTTCCCCCAAATATTCATACTTCAGGTGTTCATGTAGTGGCTTCAGCTTCACGTCTGGGGTCCTGGTAGCAGTCGACTTATTACATGCACCAGTCGACTGATCTGAATCTGACTTTGGAGTTTCAAGGTGATGTACTGTCTCTGCAATTCTCCAGTTATCGTATTCCTGTTCAACATGAGATAATGTTAGAGATTGTGTAATTTTTGCTTGTAATGGATCAACACTATGTTCCTGAAATGTTTGAACCACATTAACATTATAACATTCATGATCATCGTGTGGTACTTTTGGTGCATCAAACATTTTAAACTCGATATCGTCCTCTAGTGTTGTCACCGATTGGAGCTGTTCTTGTCCTCTAGGGTTTGGTATGGTTTTTTGTGGGAGTTCCCCTGCCTTTCTTTCATTTAACTCCTTAGCAATTTGACCAATTTGATTTTCCAATTTCTGAATGGCCTGCCCTTGTTGGTTGCTTGTTTGTTGTTGCTGTTGGAGTAATTGAAGAACGGTGGATTCAAAATCCAACTTCTTCTGTTCTTGCACTGGCTGATCAAACTCATTCCCAATCTGGAGTTGCTGCGCATGCCCTTGTGCAAATTGATTGCCTTGATGGTTTTGATTATTGCTCCATTAAAAAATTTGATGGTTTTGGCACCCTGGGTTGTACATGTTTGAAAAAGTGTTGTTCTGGGGTGGGTACATTCCCTGTCCTATGTAGTTTGCGTGCTCCTGATCTGTGAAAGAAGACATGGGACATGTATTAGTTGTATGATTGGAATGAGAACAAATTGCACAAATTTTTTTTGGTTGGTTTTTTACGCCACCCAACGTTGAAATTGTATTCACAAGCATATCAATCTTTTTGTTCATATTCTCCATTTCTAATTGCATGCTATCATTGCTAGAAATTTCGTAGACTCCCTGTTTTTTCAAAATGCCTCTTCTTGTTGAGAATTGTTGTGAGTTCTCGCTGAGTTCTTCAAATAGCTCGATGCCCTCCTCACCACTTTTCCTCATCAAGATTCCATTGCAAGCTGAGTCTACAATTGCTCTGTTAGTGTCACTTAAACCCTCATAAAATGCTTGTACCTGATCATCCTTAGGTATGTTGTGCATAGAACACTTGAGAAGCTTGTTCTTGAAGTCCTTCCATGCTTCGAAGAATAAATCGCCATCTTTTTGTTGGAAGAGTAGAATTTTCCTTTTTAGTTGTTTGGTTTTCTGGGCTGGAAAGAATTCTTTCAAGAATTTTGTTGCCAATTGCTCCCATGACTGAATTGATCCTGGTTCCAAAGAATTATACCACAATTTAGCATTACGTTTTAAAGAAAATGGAAACAAGATTAACCTGATTTGTTCAGGGGTAAGTCCTTGGACGCTTTGTGTTCTGCAAAGATCAAAGAAATCTTGCAAATGTAGATGCGGATCCTCGTCTAGTCTGCCACTGAAGCGGGGAACCATGCTGAGTAATTGGGGTGATAGATGCATATTCCCTTTGACATTAGGTTGAAAAGCTATGCAAGAAGGTTGCTCAATATTTTTCGGGGTGAATTTGTCTTGCATTGGTACTCGATTTAGTACTTTCTCTCCCATTGTTGCTTTTGGAAAAATCCTCTGTACAGTCGACTGATCCTTGGAGACAGTCGACTGGTCTGAATCTGCAGAATGTAATCTAAAAGAAAATATAAGAAAAGAAGAAAAAAAATAAAAAGAAAAAGATTTGTATTGATTTTGCAAGTTAAAATACTAAACAATCCCCGGCAGCGGCGCCAAAAACTTGTTGTGCTATCTAGATGATCTAAACTAGACACAAATTAAAAACCTCGCAAGTGTACGAATCGTTTGGAGAAGCGTAGGGACGAGCAAGGGTCGATCCCACAGAGATTGTAGTACTTAACTCACTAATCAATAAAATAGAAAATAGAATCTCAAAATGTTGTTCTAAAAGTCTAAGGGAATGAAAGGATAAAAATCTAAATTAAATAGCATCACAATTTGAGTCACAAATATCTATTAAAGAAGTTGGGTATTGATTTCCACCTATAGTCAGTAATGCTAAGTTGTATACTACTCCAATTGCTCATGTTTGTTTCTTTAAGGGCATGGTATCTACTCCTTAAGTTAATGTTTCCCTAAGCCAAGAATTAGGCATGGTATCTACTCTAATTCGTTTCTTTCCTTAAGTATTTAGCATGGTATCTACTAAGTTGCACTTGAAGAAAGCATATGAACAATGGAAACGAACAAACACTTGAAGTTCTAGAAATTGGTATCAGATCTAGATCCTTCAAGTTGATTAAACCAAGAACCCCTAAGGACTCCCTTGTTACAAGATATGAACACGAGATACGGGTCGTCTCAATATGCTCATATAACAGATTCAGATCTATACTACACAAACTTAATAATCTCAGATTCAGACCAGTCGACTTGCTGTCACCTCAGTCGACTGCCCTTAGGATTCTGAACAAGTTTGATTATTATAAATCTATTCTAATTCACTCAGGTTTAATCAATAAGTAATAGAGTAGTATTCAGAAGAATATAAGCATTACATAACTACGGTTTCAATCTACCCAACTATGAAAGTTAGTTCCACATAATAAAACTTTTATTGATTGATAAAGTAGAGTTCATGACTACAATAAAAATAAGATTCAAAGGAAGAACAGAAGAACACTAATTTGTATGATGTGGAAATTGAGCCCAATCAGCAATCGACTTGTTCTCCTTCTTTGATGCTTGCTGTCGATGGCTTTTCTTGTTGATGGATCTGGCCTCTCTCCTATATTTCAGTCTCTCCTATATTTCGGTCTCTCCTATATTTCGGTCTCTCCCTGTTCTAACTGCCTCTTGGTTGATATTTATAGAACACGGTTAGAGATTTAGGGTTTGTATTCTTTTGCATAAAAGCCCTCTTCTTTTATTTATTTCCTCCCTTATTTGATCTGCGTTTTATTTCTTTCTCTTTTCTTCGTTTCTTCCTTATCTGCCTTGATTTGGATTTGGATGAGGAAGGATCTTTAAATATCTTATCTTCTGACTCTGCCGAAGACTAGTCGACTGTCTTGTGAAGCAGTCGACTGTATCGATACATCTGTAGATTCACAATTAATCTGTCCGGTCGAATGGTGTTGGATGTAAGTCGACTGTGTCGAGCCCCTTTAATCTCTCTGTCCAGTCGCCTGTTTGAAGAACCAGTCGACTGATGCTCTGCAAATTCTGTGTAATCATCTTTCAGTCTGTATTAGTCTTGAATCTGCTTCGTTTGCTGCTTTTCGGCTGTTTCCTATGGAAAAGAGAAAAGAAGAGTAAACTACCACATATAGAGCATTTAAATGTCCAATTGCAATAAGATTATTGCTCCTAAATGTGAATATTCTTGAGTTCATCATGCCTCATCCAGGAACAGTTATGGATTTTATGAGGCTGCATCCCGATCGTTTTTTCGGCACTAAGACGCCTTTGGAGGCTGAACAGTGGTTGATCCAGACCGAGTGCTTGCTCTTGGCGGCACGTGTTGTCGAGGCTGATAGGGTGGATGTGGTTTCCATCCAGCTAATGGATTTGGCTAATACTTGATGGATGGCCGAGTCCGAGCGACTTGAGAGACCTATTGCTTGGACTACTTTTACTCGGAGATTTTCGGAGAAGTTCTTCCCTAGTAGTACTTGAGTTGAGATGGAACAACAATTCCTGACCCTACAACATGTTAAGTCATTATTCTATTTTGGAATTTTGTTACATAATTGTTCAAACAATGTTGTAACAGGACTTCTTGAAATAGAGTTCCAAGTCAGTGGATGAGTACGCAGCTAAGTTTACTAGACTTAGCCGCTTCACTGCCGTTCTTGTGGCTACCGAAGAGGATAAGGCTCGTAGATTCACAAATGGACTTGAGTAGGATATCAAGGGGCATCTTGTCTCTCTTCGTTTGCGAACTTATGCTGAAGCTCTTGAGGCAGCTCGAGCTCAGGAGCAGGCTCGTGGTGGTTTGGTTCCTTCTCTGCGGACTGTTCTGCATCCCGCTGCTAGGCCTTCTGGTGGTCCTGTTTGGAGGCCTGTCCTAACCCATCTAGTCAGGGCAGCTCTGTATCCTTCTGCTAGTTTCCAGAATGGTGGTTTTTGCGACTTCTATCAGATGTCTGGGCATGAGCATAAGAATTGTTAGCGCATCACCTGCCGGTGCTTTAGGTGTGGCGCCGCTGATCATTCAGTATGCGATTGTCCGCAGCAGCAGTAGGTGGCTCTTCTAGCCAGGGATCCTGTTCAGCAAGCAGGCCCAGTTTGTGGTCCAGTTAGGCCTATGCTTCCTCCTCAGCATCAGATTGTCAGTCAGAGGACCGCTGTTCTGAGAAGAGGTCAGGCTTTCAACTTGACTGCTACAGATGCTGAAACAGCTGAAGGAGTTGTGGCAGGTATCTTTTTTTTGCTTTTTGTTTTGTTGTTGTTGTTATTTTGCTTTCTCTTTGTTTCTTTCTTTTTGTCTTGTTTTTCTTTCTTTCCGTTATCTTTCTGCATTGTTGTTTCCCTTACCCTTGATTGTCTACTTTTTCTTTCTCCTTGTCTTTTGCTCCCTTAGGTGTCGTCCTTGTTTTCTCTTTTCCCACTCGTGTTCTCTTTGATTCTGGGGCAACCCATTCTTTTGTCTCCTCATCATTTTTCACTCGCCATCAGTTGGATTGCAGCAACATGTCTGAGGCTTGGAACATTTTAATAGGTGGTGATGTTGTCATTTGTTCCTGTGAGTGCAGGCAATGTTTCGTTGTTATTGGGGATGCAGATTTCAAAGCCAACCTGATTATCATTGGTAATTCAGGATTCGATGTTATTCTGGGTATGGATTGGTTGGGTGAAGCTCATGCCATTATTGATTTCCGTGCCAAGAAAGTTGTTTTCAGAATTCCAGATCGAGCAGAATTTGAGTTCCATGTCGGGGAGTCTTTCCCCTGCCGAGCAAAGACTGCAGTTGTACAAGTGGATTGTGCGATGGAATTGCACTCTAGCTGTAAGGCTACGCCTCTAGTAGTTCGGGATTTCTTGGATGTTTTTCCAGATGAGTTGCCTGGCTTACCCCCTGATAGGAAAGTAGAGTTCGGTATTGATGTTCAGCCTGGAACGACACCGATATCGAAGAGTCCCTACAGGATGGCACCAGTTGAGCTAGCAGAGCTTAAGGTACAGATTCAGGAGTTTCTTGATTTGGGTTTCATCAGACCTAGTGTTTTGCCTTGGAGTGCTCCGATCCTTTTTGTCAACAAGAAGGATGGTAGTCGTCGACTGTGTGTGGATTATCGGGAACTAAACAGTGTTACTGTGAAGAACCGGTATCCTTTGCCTAGGATCGATTATTTGTTCGACCAATTGAGTGGGGCGGCTATTTTCTCAACGTTGGATCTTCGTTCTGGGTATCACCAAGTTAAGGTGAAAGCTGCTGATATACAGATGACTGCATTCAGGACTAAATACGAACACTATGAGTATCTTGTGATGCCATTCGGGGTCACTAATGCGCCGGCTGTATTCATGAGTCTTATGAACCGAGTCTTCTCTCAGTTCTTGAATAGATTTGTGGTGGTCTTCATTGATGATATTATGGTTTATTCTCGGAATTAGGAAGATCATGCTGAGCATTTTAGAGTGGTTCTGCAGACTTTGAGAGAGAATGAATCGACTCTATGGGAAACTCAGCAAGTGCGAGTTTTGGCTCGAATGGTTTCTTTCTTGGGGCACATTATTTCTGGTGATGGTCTTTCGGTGGATCCAACCAAGGTTGAGGCTGTGAAGGATTGGCCTATTCCTAAGTTAGTTTCTGAAGTTCGGAGTTTTCTTGGTCTTGCGGCCTATTATCAGAAATTCGTTCAAGATTTTTCGAAGATTGTAGGGCCGTTAACTAAACTGACAGGAAAGGATCAGAAGTTTTGTTGGTCTGGTGAGTGCAATGAGGCTTTTGCTGAGTTGAAGAACAGATTGACGTCAGCACCTGTGTTGACTATTCCAGATGGTTGAAGCAAATTTGTAATTCACTGTGATGCTTCTGGTCAGGGTCTTGGACCAGTTCTTATGCAGAAGGGCCGTGTCGTTGCGCATGCATCGAGGCAGTTGAGGCCGCATGAAAGGAACTATCTTACTCATGACTTGGAGTTAGCGGTAGTGATCTATGCTTTGAAGCTGTGGAGACATTATTTACTTAGAGACCGCATGGAGATCTTTACAGACCACAAAAGTCTCAAGTACGTTTTCACCCAGAAGGAATTAAACATGAGGCAAAGGCGATGGTTGGAGCTTATGGCCGATTATGACATCAGTTTGCAATACCATCCTGGTAAAGTAAACTTGGTGCCAAATGCTTTGAGTAGGAAACCGGCAGTTATGTTTCTTACTCAGCAGAGTGATCTCATTAAGCAGATGAGGTGGTTGGATTTGGAGGTTTTGTTGCCGAGTTCTGTTCGGAGTTGTCTTGTGCTCCAGCTTCAGTCTTCTCTTGTTGATCAGATCAAGGAGGCTCATGCTAGTGATGCGCAGTTGCAGAGTTTTCGAGCTGAGGTTGAGTCTGGGTCTAGAACGGACATGGTTATTCATGCTGATGGTTCGCTTTGTTTTGGGTCCCAGTTGTGTGTCCCTAGGGATGAAGTTGTCAGAGGTTACTTGAGGAAACTCATCAGTCCTCGTATTCTATCCATCCTGATGGTACTAAGATGTATTGAGATTTGAAGCTTCATTTTTGGTGGCATGGTATGAAAAGGGCTGTAGCTCGGTTTGTTGCTCAGTGTTTGATCTGTCAGCAGGTTAAAGCAGAGCATTAGAGAACCGCTGGACTTCTTCAACCGCTTCCTATTCCGGAGTGGAAGTGTAAGCATATCCCCATGGATTTTGTGACCGCTCTGCCGAGGAGTCCTATGGGTCACAATGCTGTTTGGGTGATTATCGACCGTTTGACGAAGGGTGCTCACTTCATTCCTTTTCGTGTCGGTCAGTCTACTGAGAGCCTTGCTGAGAAGTACATGCAATAGATTGTCATGCTTCATGTGGTTCCAGTCAGTATTGTATCCGACAGGGATACAAGATTTAGATCTCAGTTTTAGGAGAGTCTTTAGGCTAGTTTGGGGAGTAAGTTGAAGTTCAGTACAGCTTTTCATTTCCAGACTAATGGACAGTCAGTGTACACTATTCAGATTCTTGAGGACATGTTGCGATCCAGTATGTTGCAGTTCAGTGGATCTTGGGAGGACCATTTGCATCTCGTATAGTTCTTGTACAATAACAGTTTTTAGGCCAGTCTTAAAACTGCACCGTTCGAGGCACTTTATGGACATAAATGCATATCACCAATGTGTTTGGATGACATTGGTTAGAGGCAGTTGTTTGGTCCGGAGTTGATCACCAGGACAGTTGATGCTGTTACTCAGATCAGAAAGCATCTTCAGGCAGCTCAGGATAGGCAGATGCGGTGGGCTGATGTCCATCGAAGGGCTTTAGAGTTTGTTGTTGGTGACCATGTTTTCCTTAAGGTATCGCCATGGCACGGTATCATTCGGTTCGGTGGTAGGGGCAAGCTTAGACCTAGGTTTATTGGGCCATTTGAGATTTTGGAGCGAGTAGGCAAGGTGGCCTATCGTCTTGCTTTGCCGCCAGCTTTATCAGGAGTGCACGATGTTTTTCATATCTCACAACTCAGGAGATATATCCACGATGATAGTTACGTGATCGACTACTCTGAGTTAATCATGCGGCCGGATTTGACTTGTGAGATTCCGCCAGTTGCTATTGTGGATCGGTAGGAGAAAGTGCTTAAAACAAGGTCATGAAGTTGGTTCGTGTTGCTTGGAATCCTTACTCGCCTAGTGAGTCGACCTGGGAGCTGGAGGAGGAGATTCAGCAGAAGTTTCCTTATTTGTTTGAGTAGCTTTTTGTTTTGTTTTGTTTCTTTTCTTTTGGGGTTACCCTATGTATCTTCTTTTTGAATATTGAGGACGAAATTCTTTTTGTTAGGTGGGTAGGATTGTAACCCCTGTTTTTCGTTTTTCGTATTTTTGATGTATTTTTCTTCTTCTTGAGTATTTGTACTCTCTTATATTTTTCTTGGACCGTATATTGGAGTTGTTTCAATATATATTCATTTTTGTTTCATTTTGAGCTCTTTGTGTTGATTTATTCGTCTTTTGCTTCGTTCTTCATCAATTGTTGTTCTTTTCTCTTTATTGGATTCTTGTTCTCTTTATTTTACTCTTGGGTGTTCATGGTGTTTTGGTTGGTTACCCTATCTCTAATCCTATTGCTTTGATCCCTAATTGATTTCCAAAGCCAAATTAATCACAATCCTATTTTGAGTCCTATACAAATTTATCCTAATCAAATCCTAATTAAACCAATCTTATCTCTACTCCTAAACAACCCAACAACCCACATACCCAAACCCTAAACTAAAATCCTATATATATACAACTCTCTCTCTCCATAAACCCTAACCCTAATTCTCTCATCCCGGCCTCCCTTTCTCTCTTTCCTGTGCCTGTCCGACACACCCCAGCCCGACCTGCATCACCCCGACACCTTCCATCCCGAATAGCCCAACCCCCGACCCTCCTTTGTCGATGCCCTAGACGATCACCCCACACCTGAGCACTCCACCATCTCATCTCTCTCTCCCCGTCCTCCGCTGTCCGACGTGCAGCAGCGACAGCCAGCAAGCCAGCCGTCGCCACTCCCGACTTTCCGTTGCTCTCTTGTTCTCTCTCTCACGTTGTGGGTTGCACGTGCGTGAGTTTGCACATGTGGATCGTCATTTGGTTCGTAATTCTTGTTCGTGGGTTTGTTCGTTGTCGGGATCCGTTCCCGTTATTCTTGGTGTTCTTCATTTTCGTCTTCGGTTAAGGCAAGTAACTTGTACTCAAATTTCTTGTATGATACAAGTTAAAAATACCGCTTATAGTGTAGTTGGGTTCTAAAGACAACTCGTGTGTGTGTTATTTTTGATGGATTTTGTCTCTATAGTGCTATTTGCCAATAGTTGCCTCACGACACAAAAGTCGACATGAAAACAACTAGGTTTGACCGTTCTTGATTTATTCATATATGTGAGATAATTAGGTGGAATTATGTGGTTGATGAGATCCATGTGATATGATGGTTGTGAATATGTTATATACTGTATTTCATGATGTTTGGACACTTAGTAAACTCTATACCATGTTTGATTGTGATTGGAACGAGTTTCATGTGGTTTATGTTGGTTTAGTTTTCAAGAGAAAATCTGTATTTGTCGATGATCAGTCTTGATTTGTATTTTAGACCCTATTAAAGTCAAAATTCTTAATTTCTGTATTGGACATAAATTGTAAAGAAATCTGCCTTTTTTCCAAACTCTCTGGCCTTGATCGATTTCATTTTCGTATGACTGAGTTATTGCTATTTTACTACAGAGGTGTATTCTATTTCCAGATTTCGTTTCTTGATGATTTTGATGATTAAACTATTTTGATACTAGTTCTAATTATATTATTTTGATATGAAACTTTGCACAGTATTTCTATACCTATCTAAGGATTACCCAGAATTTTGGTAGATTTTATTGATGAGTTTTATATGCCGTTTCATGCTTATTTATGAAAGCTATACTTGCTATATTTTGCTCGTTGTTTTGTAAAGAATCGTATTTTCACCCTATTTCCTTTTACTGTATGGAAAATATTTATGAAATATGAAAGTTATCTTATTTTGTCTATTTTCATCTCCCTTTGACGGATTTGGATTTCGTTTCATGGTTTGCGAGATATTACAGTTTTCGTACAGCAGTGTTGGGAATTCCAGATTTGCTAAACTATCATTTCTTGATGTTTTCTGATTTTGTTTGACTAAACTAATTTTACTAGAATATTATGAAACTATGTATTCTGATACTAGACATATAGGGGATTACCCCAGATTTTTCCTGGATTTATTTGAGGAGTTTTAATGCTGTTTTCCTATCATTAAATACGATTTACTGATTTCTGACTGAACGTAGTTTCTGGATTCAAATCAGCTTTGAGTTATGATTTTGTGAAATACTATATGGCTTATATATAATCGCTGGATTCGTATGGAAGTCTATTTTCCTGTTTCTTCGATGGATTCAGATTTAGATTTCTGTAGTAACGGAAATCACTATTTAGTACTGTACTGTCATGCTGTCCTGAATAAGAACATACACTGTTTTGCTCGTTTATGTGACCGTATATCATCTATGCATGTTTATTTATTTTCCTGAACCTAATACTGATTGTACCATGTTATTTTGACACTATTTCATGCACTATCATGTCTATTGATAATCATAATAAAAGTGATCAAGCCGGAATTTCTTAAGGGAAGATCTAGTAGTGGAAAATACGGAAATGCATACTTGGAAGAGAACTAGTGTTCCATATTGTTACTGTTACTGTTACTTTTACTGCTACTGTTACTGTTATTTTTACTGCTACTGCTACTTTTACTGATACCTGAGTACACTGCCTCATTATGGTCCACTATGAAATCTAAAAGCAGAACTGTTTGTTTAGAAACCATGTGTTATATTTTGGGGCGCATGAAGTGCTAACTAGCTAGTAATACACACAAGACTATAAGAACATAAGACTGATATTGTTAGACTGATACTGTTAGACTGATACTGTTGGACTGATACTGTTATACTGTTTCACTGATATACTGAGCTTACTGTTACTGGACACTGTTAGTTGTCATATGATTCTATACTTGACACATTCATTTGTACTGTTAGTATTCCATGTTAGTTGACTTTGTTTTACTGATTCCTGCTAGTTATTACCATGCTATGTTTATTTCCGCTGTTATTTTAGATTTGATCATTCCATGTACTTGTATCCTACATTATATATGGCCTGTAACTTGCATTGATGGGTACTTATTTTCTCTTTCCTTCTCCTGCAATTATTAATTGCAGATCAGGATGGTCAGCTGCCCGACGGCATTGGCAAAATGAGATATTAGTGCTGGATTTCTTGCTTATTAGTATTGCTATTATTGTTGCTTTGAATAATGTATTTTGAATACTTAGATGATTATTTTGTATTTGGGCAATGTCACCCAGGATATTTGACTTGTCCAGATTCCGATTTATTTGAGCTTAATGTGTTTTGTTTCAAGTCAATTCTGTTGGTTTATTAATTCAATTATGCATGTGTGGTTGACTCTTTTGCTTCCAACTCTGATTATATTGTGAGATATTGTAAAGATTTCTGAACAGCTTATGGATGATGCAAATCATTCACTGGGTTGAGTCGCGTATCCGTATTCCGTATCCTTTTTGGGAAGCGGGGCATGATAGGGAGATTGGATTCCAACAATTATTTGGAAGAATGAGAGCTTGGTGAAGATGAAAATGATGAGTTTATTTTTCTTTTCACTAATTATCCATGAAGGACATTTTGGTCACTTCACAAAAGTCGACGGCTTTGGCCATGTCACCTAACAGAATCTAACGCTGATACCCCCTTTAGATTAGTTCAGAGGGGTAGGTTTATTACAGTCTTCAGTGATTTTATTGCGTTAAAAAGTAGACTGGGGGGTTAACTGCTTTTAACGCATAGTTCATATGTTTTTTTTTAAAAAAAATTTATCCTTTTATTTTAATTTACTAGAGAGAGGGCAAATAAACAAGAAGAAGAAGAACATTGGTCTGTGCTTGAAAGTTTCGCCTAAATTTTCTAGGGGGTGTTAATGGGAAGGATTTAAAAAACGGACTTTTAAATACATTGTGTTTTCAAAGTTAGGTGTTAGTAGGAGAGAATTAGCAAGTGTGATTTGAAATTTTGGTATTAGTCATCTGTGATTTTAAAATCATGGTTATTCAAATGAAATTATATTTTTTGTGTTTCCAAAGTCACACTAAATGTTAATGAAGCTCAAATTCTTACTTCAAAAACACATCTCTCACCTTATGATTATCAAATCCCATGATCTTTCACTTCTACTTCTTGAGCACCTTTCTCTTCTTCTTCATTTTTTTAAACCCAAACAATGCGAACAAAAAAAAAACAGAAAAATAAAATCCTCAAAAAAAAAAAAGTTTTGATTATGAGGGTCAATTTTATTTTTATTTTAATGTTTGGGTCAGGATAAAGATCTTATCTTTATCATGCTTATACAACAATCATCTTTGGAAAGAAGACAAATGCATATAAATCATGTACTCCAATAATGATATCGATAAACTGACCAAATCAATTTGATTAACCATTGATGTTGCTGCGTTTTACATATTGCTTTTCAATTGATTATTCAATGCTCTTTGAAATTATATATATTCCAAAATAGAAATACTTATACAAATTTATAAGTTATATAGAATTTTGCAAAATACTAATATTCAACTCATTTTGGTTTTCTTTTTATTTTTTTTAGTTTTTGTTAGCAATTAAGTGGATATATCAAACAACTTATGCCAATTTTCTAGGCTAAAAAATACTGGTTTTAGAAAAAGTAATTTGCATGTGTTTAGCGAAAGTAATATTTTGATAGAACAATAATAAAAATAATATAATATACTTTGCTTATTAATATTTCATTAGAGCATCCACTGTCGTTTTCTAAAAACTCAAAAAATGGAAAAAAAAAATTTAAAAAACATGCTCACAGTCGTTTGCTAAAAACCCATAGATTAGAATAGGAGTGAACAGCGCATTGCTAAACTTAGGAGCCGCTTTAGCGAAATGCTAAATATAGAAAACGGACGAAGATCATCCGTTTGAGAAATTTAATCAAACAGACGGATGAAGTAGCTCTGTCTGTTGTGAAATATTGAAAAAAACAGATGAGAGACGGATGAAGGTGTTCCGTCTCTCATCGGTTTATAATTTCTAATAAACGATATTTATTAAATATGTGGGTGAAAGACGGATGAACTTCATTCGTCCCTCACTTCCACTTTACAATTTGCTTTGACCTAAATGACACATTTACCCCTAAAATGTTTGGTTTTTTATTAAGGGAAGGGCATAAAGGTCATTCCGCCAACCACTTTAAAAAAACAATTAAAAAAATGAAAACAAGCCGGCGGATGAAGATCATCCGTCTGGCTTGTTTTCTTTGTTTTTTAATTGTTTTTATAATTGTTAACGGAGTATGAAGCTCCGTCCATTCTTTTTTTAATTAAAAAAAAATAGCGTTAGACAGAGAACAAGATCCATCCAATTCATTTGTTTGTCGAATTTTAGAAATAACGATAGCAGCGTTCCTTACTAAAAGCTAAATATGGAAAACTTATACAAAACGACAGTGGATGCTCTTAAATAATCATATATAATAGGTATCGGTGTTATACCCACGGTTTCGTATCCGTTGGTATAGGTTTTAAGGACATCACTTGCTTTCCTATACCCACGGTTGAAACTCCATTGCTATAGGTTTTAGCGATAGTTTTCACATCCAATTATTTGAATATATACCCATCGTTCTATACAATTTTTTATATATTAATTACGCGTATGATAATTTAATATTTTCTTTTATAATATTAATCCAATTATTAACTAAATACACAATAAAATAGATAAATGTGTTTATGAAACAAAATTAGATATAATTAAACTTCAGTCATATTAAAAATTAATGAAGTATTACAAGCATCTCAAATTACGAAATAGTTAATAACCAAGATACACAATTACACAATTGACTGGAAAAAAAAACATTGACTGCATCAACTTCAGAGCAAAAAAGTCCTTTCTGGTATAACATGTTGGATGATTTTCTTTTTTTCCCCCTGTACAAGGTTCATACCAGTGAAGAGTGATATTGTAGTGTGCTTGGTTGTAAGCCGTAATTATTATGGTGTCACCTTTGCGAGCTTTAATAGTTGGTCCAAGAAATTGTCCATTCACTGTCAAGATTTTCTTGGTCTGGCAGAGTCTGAGTGTATGAAGTTTCTTTTATCTGTTAACAATCAAAATCAGAAGATACCTGTACACAAGTAACTAGATGAATGTTTTGGCTAAATGAAGTGAACATCGCTTTATCATATGAAGTGAATGTCACTTTACCACATTGATTGATGTATTTTGTGATCATGCTAGACTTTGAAATTTGTATTCTGCACACTAAAAAGAAGAGAGAAGTTGAAGAAAAATGATTTGTTTTGGGAAAACAGGTTGAAGATCATGTCAGCATCAATTTTCTGTAGGAGACTACAAAAGGATATCAATTTTATGAAACTACTACAAAATGTTGAGATAATTCAATCAAAATAAAAAGGTAGAACTTACTTCAGGATCCAAATTAGACACTATGATGGTGCAGCCTATGTTAGTACCAGTTATCCCAGGAGGCAAGCCCCCACCAAATGCAGCTGCCACAGCAGCAGCATTGCCCATCTAGCAAAAAAGTGGAATCGCCAAATGAAACAACTTTTGTATAATAAATGTAATCAAATTCAGGAACATAGACAAATGAAATAGATATTGGCATCTGAAAACAACAAGGGAGAAATGAATCTTTTCTGGCCAAGCAAACACTCACATGAGAAAATGCAACTGAAAAAAGAAAGAGACAAAACAAAAGGAATCAGCAAAATGGATAATCTACATAAGAAATGAATAAGATAGAACATTAACAAGTAGCCAAGCACCTGATCTGGCTCCCGGTGGGAGGGCATACGGGCCTCCACCATCTCCATATCCATGCTGTCACACAAAATAATGTTTCATCAATTTGATGATTTTGAAACGTACAAGGATGGTAAATGGTCCATAAGTAGAAGAAAGTCACTTACTTGTGAGGATCTACCTCTTTGTTCAGAAGGCAAAGATGGATTTGTGAAATCTCTGAACAAATATACCAAATCAAAGCAATAAGAAGAGATTTTGCAATCAGTAAGGAGAGGACGAAGATATAGATATTAAACAAAAGTGGTGTCTGACTAGTCACATATAAAAAAGAATAGAGAAGATAGCTAGACATTAAAATATTTATTGTAATTCCCAAGGAGCATGAATAGTTGGGAATTTAGAGTATTTATGTCAAATCCTCAGTATGCTCAGAAAGACAGAAACTCTAGGAGCATGAAATGTATAACCAGATAAGAAAAATGATACAATTGTCAATTAGAGCATAATGTGTAACATACCTAGAACGGTCGTTGTTATAATTAACTTGCAGTTCAGTGAGGCTGCGTTGTGAACAGAGAAGGCAAGCTGGTAAGACATCCAATAAAAGAGATGAAAGACATGAGAAAAGCGAAAATTAACATCAAGAATAACATACTTGGAATACTGTATATCTAGCTGACAGCAAGCATCATATATATTGCGTCCCTGCAAAAGAATTATAAATTTTATAAATATAAATTTTATGACGAGACACAATTTTAAATTGCAAACAGTTTTGAAGGAAGAACTCGGCACATACTTGCAGGTTATTCCTTGCTTGCACAGCACATTGGGTTGACTGGTATTGTATAAGAGCCAAGCTACATTAAGAAACAAACTTGTTGAGTTGTTTTCTTAGCATTACAGTAAAGTCACTAAAGCCAAGCTAAGTATAATAGAAACAATCATTGCCAGTACAAAATATAATAGAGAGCAACCATTGTAATAGCCTGAATTGCAAAATTTAACTCATCCAACAATACAACAAGTCTTTACCAGACAAAAATGTATAATTTTTTCTTCTCTACCGAATCAAGGAAGATTGTTTAAAATATAATTAGAACATTCCCTTAAACACATACCAGTGTCACCCCAAAAGCACTCTAATTTACCAAGAAAAGAACTATAAATTACAATGCAAAATAGATATGAAAATTGATGGAATTAAAAAAACAAATGATTATCCTGCAATGCAGAATAACTTATTTGAGTTACCAAGCTATTCTACAACATATAAAAAAGGACAGTGCGGATACAAAGTGTTAACTAAAGATTCCAAATTTTAAGTTTCCACAAATGATTATCCTGCAATGCAGAATAACTCAAATTTTAAGTTTCCACTCAAATTTCAAGAACAGCATATTCATCATGTTTACTGGAATTGTTTGATTGATGCAAAAATTAAACATAGAATAGCTGCACTTCCCACCCACCATGCTTTATGTGGGATCCCAAATGATAATTCATCGCAAACTGGAAAATAATGATAAGACAGTCAAATCAAAATAAATACGCTGAAAAAACATGAGTAAAATTGCTAAAAAGAGAAGTCTCGGTCATAATCTACACTAATCTATAATGGGAGAAGGGTGGGTGTGATCGTCTACACATACGTGAAATACATGTGAATCTTTAAACCAATTGAAAATTTGATGTAATTTTCATGCTTTGGAAGAATAAATGAGCCCTCGATAGTAATTGTCATGATTTGAAAAAATAAGTGAGGTACTACTAACTGACAACCATTGATTGAAATATAAACGTGTGCACATGCTAAAAACTAGTATAAACTAATTGCAAATCCACTTTCTTAGAAAGAAACATAATTAACAAAATATTTCAAATGTTTGTTAATGAAATCAAAGTAATGACAGTAGACTATGAAATTGTTCCCCTAGATTTAGAAAGGATTTAAATACAAATACAGATAGTTACTTAATATTTTACTGATTAAAAGTGACATTGAGGTCAATGCTAACAACAGAACATGTAGAAGGTAAGATCATATTAAGCCTTAGCTGGTTGGTTAATTAATCAGTTATCATTAACCCTTTTGTGCATATGATATGACACTATTATTCATAAAGCAACATATGGGTTGATACTCCAATCTGAAATGGTGAAGGAAATACCAAAATACTCATACCAAAAATGGTATTAGATGAACAAAATCAAGTGAAGATGCTTATCATCCTCTTACAAGTTTCTTTGGCAAATTTCACTTACATGTGTTTAACACTAGAACCAATATCCAAGTATGATGGTAAAAATATTAAATGAAGGATGAACCCATAAAGCATTATACTAATAAACCAAGAATGATAAGTAGTCTATAGTCAATTGAATACCTATATTGAACAAGGCGATCTTACTTTCTTCCACATTTGGTTTTGCAACAATACCAGCAGCTGCTACAGACACCAGAATATACATCTCACTCTGACCTGAACTCTACAGATAAAAAGCTTATAAGAGCTTGACGCAATATTCCAAAAATATAATAAAGATAACCTGAACACAGACCTTGAAAATTAATTTCTTTTAAAGATGCAAATCAAACGAATCTATCCCAGAAAATATCAAGAAAATATCCAGGTCCTGCACAAATATATCCCAGAAAAAGGTTTACCGAAATAAGGATATTTTGAAGTCTAATGAAGAGTGGCCTAATAGAAGGAGTTATCTAATGACCATACCAAGTGGAGATATTTCATCTAAGCCTACTGAATGAACTACAAGTGCTCTTTCCATACCGAATCGCTGCAGTGCTTTAGCCATTTTCAGAACCTAAACAGAGAGTTTGTCATAAGAAGTTTTTAAAGCTCAAAAGTAAATTTCAGTAGAATCAAGAAGAAATTACTCAAGTAAATAGACAACATTTTTCTACTATTGTCTTGCTGTGGTACTACTATTGTCTTGCTGCTGCACTGCTTTGCTTCTTCTTGTTGCTCTTCTCTGTTATTCTACAAACCATTTTGTACCATGTATTCAATCCACAAATTCCAACAAGTGGGTCATGATTATACCAAACCAATTCATTAGTATAGTTATAATAAGTATGTGAAATTCAAGTTGAGTGACTCCTAAATCATACTAGATGTGAATTTGAAAGTCACAACAAGAGTCACATCAATTTTGAAACCACATGATTTGCATTTTAAAACAAATGATTTTAAAAACACACTTGCATTATTGAACCTTCTTCCCACTAATAGGAGAGAATTTTGAAACCATACTTTGAAAATCACGGTGTTTTCATAGTTAAAGGTTAGTGGGGAAGGATTTTAAAGCAGGATTTCAAAGTTAGGAATTAGTAAAATATGATTTACACACAATGATTTTATTGAAATACAATTTGTCTTGACTTTGAAATCCAACTATACTATAAATAGCCTCAAATCATTCATCTAAAATTATACATCTAATCATATGATTCTCAAATCATAATAAATTGATCAACACTGTAATTTTCATAGTTCTACAATTAAAAAGCAACTAAAATAAATTACCTTAAATTTATGTCTATGCGAGGGTCACAATAAAAATTGCATAAATTGTAAAATCATCATGATTTGTCTTTAAAATCACCTTGATTTATAAAGCATCTTACATTTTTAGAATTCCTTCTGACTGACCCCTAACTATGAAAGGTAAAGTGCAATTTTATGAAGCCTTCTTGTTCGTAATTTTATGAAGCTGGCATCCGGCCCTTAGCCTGGGCTTTTATCCGGTAGGCAAGTCCGGGCCTAAGCCCAAGTAAAAAGCCTAGGCCTAAGCCCACATGAAAATTATATGATATTATTTTATTTAGTCAAATGACTAACCCTTTTTTACCCACTTTTATCAAATCATTTAAAGATTCTATATTCCAATAATCTCGAATTTTTTGTTTGACTCATTAGGGAATACTCGATAAGTCCTCATCCTTTGTCCGGAGTTGGGACCAACTGACACATACAGTGAATGTCTATTGTTATAATTATGATTTGTAGTAACTATAATTTGAAATTTTGATTGTAATAATTTTGTAATAGTTATAGAACTATTATACAACTATGCATGTAGAAGGTAGTAGATAGAATAGAATAAATTTGAACTATTATACAACTGTGCATGCGGAAGTTAGTAGGTAGGTTAGAATTAATTTGAACTGTAATAATATAAAATTAGATTGGTTTATATATGAACAGGCTAATGCCCAGACCTTATGGATGGGCTAGAGCCTGAGATTTTCGGCCTGACCGGGCTTCAAACTCAAGATCCAAAGCCCTGCCCTTGTGTACGAAGGGCAGGACCGTTCTGGCCCTTTGCCTGGCCGGGCTTTTTATCGGGCTTGATCAACAGATCTATGGATGAGGTTGGGCTTTTGGGCTTTTTCTACATCCGTAAACTGTACGTTGGTGTATCCTATATTAATTGGTAGCATCCATCTAATTAGAAAAGTATATATTGATGAACATATAAAAAGGCATGTTACATGCACGTAGATTAAACGGAATCACAATGGTGTTAAAAGCCACCCAATTAAATTCAGGCCGGATCCAGATTGGGTAATTAGCAACCCGACCCAATAATCAGAAAAACCCTAGTCCTAAGCCTCCCTCAACGCTTGTAAGTAATATTTTTCTGCTTCTTGTACAGTTGCAGACACAAGGCAGAGAAAAATGCAGATCTTTGTAAAAACCCTAACAGGGAAGACCATCACCCTCGAGGTTGAGAGCAGCGACACCATTGACAATGTCAAGGCCAAAATCCAAGACAAAGAAGTTCTCTCTCCCTCTCATTTCGTCAACCCTAGTTCTCTCTTTTGTTTAAGCTAGAGAAATTTTGGTTATAATTATACTTCTTGCTGCACAATTACTTTTAAGAACCCTTCTGTTATAAAACCCAATGTGTTAGGAACCCAAGAGTTTATCGATTGATTATGGAGCGCTGACTACGGCACCCCAATCTTTCGTGTCGTGAACTCGTGAACCCGTGAACCTGTGAACTCGTGAATCAGTGAATCATTGTATCAGTGTGTCATTATAATGAATTGTGCAACAATATGGAGCTTCTGCTACAGGGGCGAGAGGACGGATTGCAAGGGTCTTCCAGGTGGAAGAATTTGATGACGAGGAGGTAGAGTTCGGTCCGACACTGGACTGAGGAGGGGACACCTGCCATGCTCTTTAGGCAGCCACCAGCGGCCACTGCTACCTTTTGTATCTTGTTTCACTCTTTTGTACTTTTGGGTTGTATGAGGTTTGGATGATGTAACCCACCCCCCAGAGTGCTGTTGGGGGGCTTATGTTTTATTTCCTGCATTGTTGTTTCGTTTTCCCGGCATGCCGGGGTTGTTTATTAATTTCTTATTAATGAAACAGGGTGGCGTTATTCCACCTTTTACCTCAAAAAAAAATAATAATGAAGATGACGTTGAAGAGTGAGAGTTTCATGAAAATTGATCAAATATGCGTAACCTAGTTTATATCGTAAAATCATCTCAATGACAACTTCTTATGGAGTTTGGAAAAGAAAAATTGAATAACTCAGCATTATACTGTAACAAAATATTGTTCTAACTGCAGTAGCATTCTCAAAATATTGTTCACAGGTGATCGAGCATTTTGAAAATGTTATGGCAATACAAAAGAAATAGTGAAATCCAACATCAGCTTATCTAGTCTAGTGGTATATGCAATCAACATGCCTCAAGCTCAAATGTGAAAACATTAATACTTAAAAACAATATCATGCACTAAATTAATGCTCATGTATGCAGTTTCGATGGCCATGAGAAATATACAATTGCAAGTGCTCTTACTTCGAAAATGATGATCGATCATCAAATTCCCCAAGGATACCAGATTTTCTGATGAAATAACTGATAAGAATGAAGAAAAAGAATGAAAACGAGAAAAAATAAGAAAAGGTTTGATTATGAAAGGGTAAGGATAAAAAGGTAATTCAATAATTCTAACTTAACGGATGGAGTTAAGTTAATGGAGGAATGTGTTAAATATATTTTTTCAAACGTTATATATGAACATATTGTATTAAATCCAAACCGTTTGGGGCATACTTTTGTTTTTTGCCCTATTCAATTTTAAGTGTATAAAAATAACTTTTTTTATAGTTAAAAGCAGAACTGGTCATTCAGTTACTATTAATTTAATGAGGTTTCTTTAACGTAATAAACAATAACCCGAGATATGGTTGCTCATGGAAAATCATTATAATAAAACGATGGACCTAAACCTAAAATTTACATGATGTTTTCATGGTATAATCGTTGACTAAAACATCCAGAAAGGTCCAATAAATTATTTCTTTCTCCTTTTGGAATTAGATTAGACTCATTTATTGATTGATACATTAGGGTTTTTGTTTGATACCTAATTTTGGTTTGATGTGTTTGTTGATCATATGAGTCAACGCTTCATTTGGTGTTGAGAGGCTGAGGGGTGAGCTCATTGAGCCGTCGCTTATGTTGCTCGGTAGGACATACAGACAGAACAGGAAGATCTGCCGGAAGTATGTTGCTTCATCGTCAAATTTATCTAGCTAGTTTGGTTATGTTTGACTAAAAATAATAACCCTAGATCTAACTCCTAGGGGGCGGCGGCGGCTTGCCCCCCCGCGTCGTCCCCCCTTACCACGCCTCCACCAACGCGGCGACCCATCCTCCCTTCCAGTGCGGAGCGGCGACGAACATGCTGTTCCCTCGCGTCGACGGAGCTCCACGGCATCCAGTCGCTCGCGCCGCTTCTACGGAGATGCTGTGTCCCTCCCCGCGCTCTCCTCCATCGCTTGACGATGTCGACGACACCCTGTCACTTGCGCTGATTCGAAGACGGGGCCAGCGCAGCGCTCCAGTTCGCCGCCTCTCTTCAACGACGGCAGAGTAGATCATCGTGCCTCAGATCCACGTCGGAATCCCCCCATAAATCCGCCACCGTCACTAGTCCCCACGGACTAGTGCTCCCCCCCCCCCCCCCCCCCCCCCCCCCCCCGATTTCAGAGTTCATCCAACGGTGCGCCATAGCACTTCGACTGCAGAGTGTGTTGGCGCGCCGATCGTGGATGTTGATCGTGCCTCCTTAGGTAGCGGAACGACGTCTTCGTCGCGCCAGAGCATCCTCCCGCGCCTTTGATCGCGTTCAGGCTCGGATCTGGGCGATGGCGAGGTGCGCCCACTCCCCCTGCGCCTCATATTGCTTCCCGACTTTGAAGGTGGAGAGCTCCCACGACGGGGAGATCCAGGTACACCTGCGATGGGAAAAATTTGCTGTAAGAGATGAGGAGTGTGAAGTTTGCACAATTGTGGGGCTTGGGCCCGAAGATGAGGTCCCTCCACGTTGTGCGCTCACTTGTTTCAACTTCTGGGGTGTCCAACAACGTCGCCAGTGCAGTCTTTACAGCGCCTACTATCAGGCTATTGAGCTTCCTCCAGCTTAGGCCACTGTCTCGTTACAGCGTCGCATCTTCCCTCGGTTTGGAAGTAAGAGTCGAGATGAGTCTGTGTGGTGAGAAATCGCCGGAGAGAGCAAGAGCGTGAAAGAGGTAAAGGTATCCTCTCCACGGCTCTCCCTTGGAGCGTGGTTTTTTGGTGGGGTGGGCGAGATAGTTGTTTCGTGAGAAATCGCCGAAGAAAGCACAATCGTGAGAGAGAGGAAGGTATCATCTTCACGGCTATTTTTTTGTTAGCGACTGTGGAATCTGTTGGCGCGTTTGTAGGATGATTGGTGGAGATGGTAGGAGGGTACGGTTGCTGTGCTTGTGGCGTTATTCGGCCTGCGGGGCTTGGGCCCAAAGATGGGGTCCCCCCCAGTAAGGAGAAGGCAGGGATCGATGACGGGTGATAAAAGCCTGCCAGACTAGTTTCAGGCGGGTATGCACCGTGCCGTAGAGGCAGTGTACGAAGCTAAACTGACGTAATTACAATTAAGCTGGACAGAGCTTGTTTGTCGGCCCCCCCTCCAGGGTTGTTGGAGGAATTTGTTGTTTGTACGGGTCATGTTGTTTCCCGTATGTTTTATTTAATGTTTGGCCCAGTTCTTGGGTTTGTATCATTAATTTTTTATTAATGAAACAGGGTGACCAGATTTCACCTTTTCCTTCAAAAAACATGGACTAAAAATAGTGCAAACTATTTTTTTTCCTTTCCTTTTTCCTCGGGAAAATGATGCCTCCTATAGATGGCATTAATTCGATCGTTAAGATTTAAATCTAATACTTCTGTTATTTGCTAGGTTTGGACACACCCATGAATTACAAACAATGAAAGTTTCCTGTGCGATTATCGATTATCTTATCCTTGTTCATTCACTTAGATGCTACTAATATTCATAGGATCTAATGATATTGCCTA
Source organism: Hemerocallis citrina (assembly GCA_017893485.1). NCBI lineage: Eukaryota > Viridiplantae > Streptophyta > Magnoliopsida > Asparagales > Asphodelaceae > Hemerocallis > Hemerocallis citrina. The sequence goes on from CM030358.1 coordinate 84,117,253, forward strand.
AAATATTAACTGATATCAACAACATGGATACTAAAATTATCCAGACACAAAAAGAGAAAAGAAAATGCATGGATATGAAAGTAAATGGTTTGCACTCTGCAATTATCTATATATCTATATGCAATTATGCCTGTCTTATGAAGTTGTAAAAAGTTAAGTTAGAATTCGATCTGTTGAGGCCAAACTCCTACATTGTGTTTTTCTTATACTTAGTAATCGTATTATTATAGGATAATGATTAATTATTTGTATTATTATAGGTACCGATTGATTAATAGATTGATAATGGTCTGCATCCTGTCATTCTCAAAGCGTAACCTAACAACTGTGTTGTCTTTACAGAGCAGTACTACCAAATGATGAACTAATTCTCATGAACTTCTAACCGAGTTTAAGCTTTTAACAAAATGTTTAATGTTGGGCAGTCGTGCAAAGTTAGGAAAGAATAAACCAACAAATTCATTGACATTTTTATAGCAGCATTTAAACTATTCTGTTGCTTAACTAAGTATGAGCTTTCTAATAAAATGAAGTCTTTACATAGAAGATGCATGCTAGTCAGCCCATGCGCACAATATAAGAAAAATATAAATCTAGAGTTGTTTTTCTTGATCTTCTCTGTTTGATGCATAACTAGTGTTTTTGCGCTTTAGTCACTACCAATTTCACTACCATTTTCTTCACTACCTTAGGTGACATATTTCTATTTGAGAGTTCCCTCACATACTCCATCTTTTCCTACCTATTGGAGTGTATCACCTAAAGTAGTGAAGAGAAATGTAATGAAATTGGTAGTGGATGTAGCATTACTCTTGTTCTAATGCTTCACAAGTGTTGTCTAGTAAATTCTCATAAATGTCGTTTCTCTTTTTTTAATATTCTTTCCATATAATGCTCACTGTTATATTTCCAAATTCCAATTGACTGGAATTTCTCTTCCGGTGTTTTCTCATGTTATAACTTATATTCATTGGTACTGTTATTTTTGGTAGGTGTTATGCTCGTCTGCCTGAAAGAGCCCTTAATTGTCGTAAGAAGAAATGCGGTCATAGCAGTCAGATTGTGGCTCTCATATTGTCCGTGACTGAATTCTAATATTTATCTTCTTTTTATTAAGATATTTGTTATGTTATTTTCTTAAGTAGAGCATGACATTTATATCTTAAGAGAAAAATGTATTACTGATATCGCTAAAGATAGGATTAAATCGGGACTGTTCAAATCGGGCACGAATCTCAAAGCTTCAGGGGTAAAACGGTAATTTCACCTACAAACGGGTCTGAAATGGAAACTAGGTCTTTCTTCAAAGCCCAATAACCCATAAACGGATCTGTCATACTGGGTATGGGTAGCAACCCGTTACAAACCAACCCAGATGGATAAAGAGTGATTCAAATTCATGGTTATTTCCATGAAACGATTTAAACTCTACATCTTATCCAAAAATACCGAGAAGTAGAGATACATCCTTATCTCGAAATGGGTCCCTAAGGCGACTATAAATACTCCTCTCCCCCCACCAAAAGAAGGTGATCAATCTTTTTCTACCTAAAGCTCTTTCTTAATCTTTCTGATTACTGACAAGGGCATTGGAGGGTTCGTCGCCGGGATCCATCCCGGTGTATCGAACTTTTTGCAGGTCCACGGAAGCAGCAAAAAAAGGGTCAACACGTTGGTGAAGGTCAACAGGTTTGCTTTATTGTTTCCAAAAAAATCCACAAATTCATCTATTTGCTCCCACACCAAAATTAGCAGCAACAATTATCTTGAGTTCTTTTGATTATATGAAAATGCAGTTTCAAGTATTCTCTAACTCATGGAATTGAGAACCAGAGAGAACAAATCAATCAATGTGGTTTGCTTTCATAAAATTCAGATATTGCAGGTATTTATATCGATACATGTATACATATCTATGTTAGAACTTGTATTTCATAAAATAGGAAACTTCTAACAATGTTTGTGAAGAAATGCAATTACAGGAAATAAAAGAACAAACCAGACACTTCAATACAGAGTCGAAATTAAGATATCTATCCTTAAAGCAAAATTCGCCCCGTAGTGTGACGGTGGTTGACGAATTGCCTCACAGGATACAACTGTATTACCTTTTCCTGAAGAGCAGCACCCTAGCTTCAGAGATATCAGCGAACCAGTAGATGTGTTGCATTCTTAGACTCTGACTCAAAGGAAGAAGAAGAAGGAGATTCAAAATTTCAAAACTCTGTGTACTGGCAGACAAAAAATATTGGTCTTATAGGAGAAGAGGAGTAACTGAAGGGTCAATTACAGTGTAATAGCAGAGTAATGATCAAAAAACGTAACTGATGAGCCATTACTCTGCTGTTACAGAGTAATGGTATCAGTTACAGAATTTGAAAAGCCTCAACAGTAGACTGAGAAAAATTTTGGAGCAGGACAAAAAAAATTATAGGCCAGAGCCAAGCCAGACCAGACCAAGACAAGCCAAGCCGAGCCGAGCCGAGCCGAGCCGATGCCGGAGCCGAGGCCGGGTCTGGGGCCAGGTCCGGAGTAGGGCCTGGCTGCGCGCGCGCGTGTTTGTAATTTTGGCTATGTCATCTCTCCACTACACGTTAGTGGTAACCCCAGGGCTACGTCCTTTAGTCCATTTCTTTAGCATATATACTAGAGAAATTTTTTCCATCTTTCGATGTGGGACTATCCATTCCAAATTCCCAAGTTAGTACATTTTGAGTAACCAACTTTGGACCTACATTTCTCATTCATACGAAAACCATTTTTGGCAAATGAGTACATTACGGAATAGTACTCGACGAGAGGAACGTAATCCAATCACTTTTCGGCGTTGTCGGTGGTCGGAGCCCACCGGAATCTAGCCCGAAAAATATCCCAAAAATATTCCCAACCATTTTCACATGAATGGAAATTACCAGACTATGCAATCCAGATACGACAGAAAAAGACCCGACAAAAAAAGACATGAAAGAAAAAACTCTGAAAGTACAATCGGAAAATCACTGCATCAGGAATTGTAATAAATTTTCAACTTTGAACCACTCTTAGTAAGTAGCCATCAGATTCACTTAACCAGCTAGTGAACAAGATATCTTGAACTACCCAGGCTTTGATGTGAACCCAGAAAATAACTACGTAGAACCCCTTATTTTCAAATATTATTTTAGATATTTGAAAATGAATTAAAATGATTTTCTGGAGATTTAATAAATATTTTCTAAAGATTTATCTTTTACACGTGCGAAACACGTGCAAATATTTTTGATGTAAATAACCAATTTTATATTTTTAGTAAATTCTCCTAATTATAATGGAGTATATTCTAAAATTTGGGATTTTTCTGAATAAAGAAACTATTATTATAAATACCTCGGAAGAGAGGGGCTTTTATGTAAAAAAGCCGTTTGGATCTGAAATCAGTTATGAAAATTAGTTTTTACTGATATTTTGGTTTTCCATGGTTAGCATTTAAGTTTAAATATATCTAGATTTTATTTCAAGTCGATTTGGTGAAGTTTTAAACAAAAAGGGTGTTTTTGTGAATATAGAATTTATGTTGGATCCTTGTGCAAATATTTTTCTGGAAAGTAAAAGTCAAATATTTCGATTGGAAAATATAATATGTATTATTAGATATTATTTCTGATTTTTCTGAATTTTTATGAATATTTTATGATATGTTTGCAAATATTACAAAAGGGATGGCCTTTGTGCAAAATCACCACCCTGAGTTGTAAATCCGGATTTTTCTTATTTACTGGGCTGTGCTGGATGGCTGGACAACTCAGTGATAAGAAGATTTGATTTGGTTTTAATTTAGTAAACTTATTTTAACTAAGAAAGGTTATATATGTAAAGTAATAAATTGAAAAAGGACTATTTTGCAAATGTATTTATAAAACCCTAATTCCTTATTTCTGGCCTGTATAAAATAAGGTGTGCAGCCGTCATTCGCTGCACAACACAAGTTTTATTATATTTTTATTTTCTTGGTGATTGAAGAGGAGATCTTGGATTCTTTGCAAAGAGGAGGATTTTGGATCTCACAAAAAGAGAGGCTTTCTTATTGGATCTCTTCATTCCTAACATTGTTATGTTTATTTTGATTGTGTATGTTGTAGATAAGTAGATATGATTGTTCGGTTGTTTTGTTTGTTTCTCTTTGATTTGTGTACGTCATATGAGAACAATATGAATGTTTAGATTGATTGGATGTTGAATATGTATATGTTGAATGGATGGAAATTGGATCTTTGAGAAGAACTCTAGATATCTACATATGAATGATGTTAGATCTGTTGAGAGCCTAATATAAATTATCAGTAGGCTGGAAATATTGGATTTTCGTTGCAGACAGTCGACTGGTGACTCGACACAGTCGACTGCTACTGCTTAGATCATATTTTCTTAAAATGTTGGGTTAGTGTTGATTTGATCGAGTTTGATAGATGCCATGCATTAATTAGATTAGAGATGAGATTTTGAACTATTGGTGAGTTGGATAAAAACAACTTGACCATATTGAGGATAAATTGGTTTTGTTCATGAATCAACTATAGAGAATAGTTGAGATTTATTTGAGGAATTTTGTGAATGATTAATGGTCTAGAGGACCAGGTTTTGAGGATTTGAGTTATGAGGATTTAAATTAGGGAATATGTAAAATATGTTGTTTGAACTTGGATTTCTCAAATGCTAAGTTTAAATCTAATTATTTTGGTATTAATAAGATTTGAAAAATAATACAAAGTTATTTTGATATATGACTGATTCATAAAAACCCTAGTTTTGACATATGTACGACCTAAATTCTTCGTAGGCCGACAGTCGACTGATACGACCTTTCAGTCGACTGATACGACCCAGCTGCTACGAATATTAGTTTTCTTGAAATTGGGTTCTGGACAGTCGACTGGTACCACCCAGATTACTTTTAAAGTTACTGTAGTTTTTCTCTCTGGAAAGTCGACCTATGACTTTTAAGTCGACTTACAATACTTAGAATATTTTCTTAAAGAAATATTGGAATTTCCTCTGGACAGTCGACCTATACTATTAGCAGTCGACTTCTACTATACTTAGACTTATTTTTCGAAAATTGCTGGATTTCTCTCTGGACAGTCGACTGGTGAGTTTTGCAGTCGACTGTAGATACTTAGATTTTATTTTCTTAAAGATGTTAGTTTCCTCTGGACAGTCGACTGGTGACCTTTTGCAGTCGACTGGTTCTGATACTTTTTCTAAGATATTTTGATGTTCTTTAAACGACTAATTCTTTAAATATTTTAGATCTATAACTTACCATTCTAAATATTATTCTTCTATAGAACATATGTTTTCAAGATACTTCATCGTCAGATTTGGATGTTGGAAATTTATAAGAGTTGGGTTTTGTTGAAAGGAGAGATTTCTCCTTTGATCGTCTGACGATGGGTTAGTGAGTTTTGGTTCTATTGAGGTCTCTAGGAGTTGAGTGGGAGTCCTGTGAACCGGCAGTTGAGATTTATTGAGTTAGGCCTGAGGGGTTTTGGTTTAGTTGTTGTTGAAGTCCGGCAGGGTACACTAACTTTAGAGATAGGGATTTTGATGTCGTAAGGACAGGCAGGGTGCATTTGTATGTACCGGGTGTATCTGCACATTTCGTGGGGTACAAGGCAGGGAGATGATTCTCCAGATGTTCGCGTGTTAAAGGTCTACGGGCCTATTCACGGAGCAGGCAGGGTGCATTGTATGTACCGGGTGTATCTGCACATTTCGTGGGGTACACGGCAGGGAGATGATTCTCCAGATGTTCGCGTGTTAAAGGTCTACGGGCCTATTCACGGAGCAGGCAGGGTGCATTTGTATGTACCGGGTGTATCTGTACATTTCGTGGGGTACACGGCAGGGAGATGATTCTCCAGATGTTCGCGTGTTAAAGGTCTACGGGCCTATTCACGGAGCAGGCAGGGTGCATTTGTATGTACCGGGTGTATCTGCACATTTTGTGGGGTACACGGCAGTGAGATGATTCTCCACATGTTCGCGTGTTAAAGGTCTACGGGCCTATTCACGGAGCAGGCAGAGTGCATTTGTATGTACCGGGTGTATCTGCACATTTTGTGGGGTACAAGGCAGGGAGATGATTCTCCGGTTGTTGTTTTGAGTTATCTTACATGATGCTTGCGCGTCGGGGGCGGTGACGCCTATTCGCAGAGTATTCTGAATCTTGTTTACCATCACCGTAGTAGGATTAGTTGCATAACGAGGGGTTATCCCTATGTCGTAGAGATCGTTAAGGGCTTGCACCGGGCCTATGTACTATGGAATGCATAGACTCCGACCAGTATGCATTAGAGAGTCAGCATATAGAATTGTATTTTCTTGACTTGGTTTTATGCTTGTGTTTCCAGTTTTCCTACACTTGACACTTAGTCTAGCTTCACTTGTTGTTTTTATTTCATGATGTTTTCATGCTTTACATCTTTGTTATTTCTCATTCATTTATTCTTGTTGCTAATACATGCTGTTGACGACTTTATGTTTTATGAATTAATTATGTTGTATGTTTTTATGTCACTCATACCATTTATGGTTGACCCCTTTAGTTTTGGGGGTTAGGGATCATTTCTAGCCTCATGTGTTACAGGTTGTTGCTTAGAGTTTGGAGGCTTGGATGCTTGAGATAGTTTTGAGGTAAACTGATGTAATAGAGCTTTGTGTAAATTTTTGTAAAAAGAAGTGTTGTAAAAAGAAAGTTGTAATTCAAGGTGTTTTGTATTTCCGCTGTGTTGTAAAGATTGATGTAATAAAAGTTTGGAATAAAATTATTTGTGTTTTTGGGCTATGTGTACTATTGCATTGAAGTTGATGCTGGGATTGTGCCACGTATTTTCTAAGATATCATATTAGAAATTCGGGGCGCTACAGATTGGTATCAGAGCATGCTTCAATAGTAATAATAGACATAGTATGAAAACCAACCTAGGTGTGGACACTAGAGAGTGAGTACCTAGGTGTGGACATTAGAGTGTGAGTATCACATAGAGTTAGAGCATGATGTTATGGTTTGGGGTATGATTGATGTTTTGCCGAAGGATATTGTTGTGAGTTTGAATTGTGTGTGGTGTTCTAACTTTACCCTCATTTTGCAGTATTCAGTAGAATGACAGAACCCAGAACCAGGAATGGTGGTAACAATGAGGATGGATCTGGAAGTTCTCGAGGAACTGGAATTAATCTCGAGGCCGAATTTGCCAAGGTGTATCAGACTCAGAATGCGCTGATAGCAGCTAACTTGGCGCAGACTCGGAACCAGAATCAGAATCATAGGATTGGACCAGTGTTTATTAACGCGAATCCTATCAAGCAGGTTGAGTCTTTCAAGAGGAGGAGGCCAGCATCAGATCAGAGTGGGAAGGAGTTCCCAGCGAAGCAAGTCAAGTTCAGTGGACCAGTGCAGAAGGCACCTGCGACTCAGGAAGTGACTTGTTATTACTGCAAGGAGGCAGGTCATTACAGGTCAGCGTGTCCGAAGTCGGCGAAGCAGACTTGTTTCAATTGTGGAGGGATAGGACATTATCGAGCAGCATGCACCAAACCTCGGAAGGCGTGCTATCATTGTGGTCATGAAGGGCATATTCGACCAAACTGTCTGCAACTGAAGAAAGATGGTGCAGGGAAAGGCAAGGATCTGTAGAGGGGCGAGTCGCGTGTTCGCATTGACTGAGGAGGATGCGGGTAACTCAGGAATGTGACTCGTGTGTGCAAGAATTTTGAAATTCATTCTTTTGTATTAAGTAAAACTTTTATTAGGGGAATAATTGAAGATTGAGTATTTTTCTTCATGTAACAAGAATTATTTGGATTAATGGAATAAAAACAAAAGTTTTATTTGATACTATTTTCTTGCATACATTTGTGTCACCCAAATTCTTGATAGTCTTAGATGTGGAGCTCAAGGTGTTTTCCTAGGCAAGGTCTGGAGGTGGCTATTCTTAGTCATGTCCTTTCTAAGGAGGGAGTGGCTACTGATCCTCGGAGGGATGAAGCAGATTGTGGAAGGTCAGAGTTGGATGCAGGAGTTCAGAGGTTGTTGCAGCATGGCTTCCGATGGCAAGTTATCAGAATTGCGCAGCGGAAGTTTGTTTTTCTGAATTCTTTGCATGATTGTATTTCTTCTGTATGTTTGTATTTCTTTTATTGGAATGCATTCTTTTGTGTGATTGTATTTCCTTAAATTATGTCTCTATCCATGAGTTTTCATTCCCTGTTGATGTGTCTGTTTGGACCCCATTAGCAGTAGTTCTGAGGACAGAACTCTTCTAAGGAGGGAGTGATGTAGAACCCCGTATTTTCAAATATTATTTTAGATATTTGAAAATGAATTAAAATGATTTTCTGGAGATTTAATAAATATTTTCTAAAGATTTATCTTTTACACGTGCGAAACACGTGCAAATATTTTTGTTGTAAATAACCAATTTTATATTTTTAGTAAATTCTCCTAATTATAATGGAGTATATTCTAAAATTTGGGATTTTTCTGAATAAAGAAACTATTTTTATAAATACCTCGAAAGAGATAGGCTTTTATGTAAAAAAGCCGTTTGGATATGAAATCAGTTATGAAAATTCATTTTTACTGATATTTTGGTTTTCCATGGTTAGAATTTAAGTTTAAATATATCTAGATTTTATTTAAAGTCGATTTGGTGAAGTTTTAAACAAAAAGGGTATTTTTGCAAATATAGAATTTACGTTGGATCCTTGTGCAAATGTTTTTCTGGAAAGTAAAAGTCAAATATTTCGATTGTAAAATATAATATGTATTATTAGATATTATTTCTGATTTTCTGAATTTTTATGAATATTTTATGATATGTTTGCAAATATTACAAAAGAGAGGGCCTTTGTGCAAAATCGACACCCTGAGTTATAAATCCGGATTTTTCTTATTTACTGGGCTGTGCTGGATTGCTGGACAACTCAGTGATAAGAAGATTTGATTTGGTTTCGATTTAGTAAACTTATTTTAACTAAGAAAGGTTATATATGTAAAGTAATAAATTGAAAAAGGACAATTTTGCAAATGTATTTATAAAACCCTAATTCCTTATTTCCGGCCTGTATAAAAGAGGGTGTGCAGCCATCATTCACTGCACAACACAAGTTTTATTATATTTTTATTTTCTTGGTGATTGAAGAGGAGATCTCGGATTCTTTGCAAAGAGGAGGATTTTGGATCTCACAAAAAGAGAGGCTTTCCTTGTTGGATCTCTTCATTCCTAAGGTGAGTGACATTGTTTTGTTTATTTTGTTTGTGTATGTTGTAGATAAGTAGATATGATTGTTCGGTTGTTTTGTTTGTTTCTCTTTGATTTGTGTACGTCATATGAGAACAATATGAATGTTTAGATTGATTGGATGTTGAATATGTATATGTTGAATGGATGGAAATTGGATCTTTGAGAAGAACTCTGGATATCTACATATGAATGATGTTAGATCTGTTGAGAGCCTAATATAAATTATCAGTAGGCTGAAAATATTGGATTTTCGTTGCAGACAGTCGACTGGTGACTCGACACAGTCGACTGCTACTGCTTAGATCATATTTTCTTAAAATGTTGGGTTAGTGTTGATTTGATCGAGTTTGATAGATGTCATGCATTAATTAGATTAGAGATGAGATTTTGAACTATTGGTGAGTTGGATAAAAACAACTTGACCATGTTGAGGATAAATTGGTTTTGTTCATGAATCAACTATAGAGAATAGTTGAGATTTAGTTGAGGAATTTTGTGAATGATTAATGGTCTAGAGGACCAGGTTTTGAGGATTTGAGTTATGAGTATTTAAATTAGGGAATATGTAAAATATGTTGTTTGAACTTGGATTTCTCAAATGCTAAGTTTAAATCTAATTATTTTGGTATTAATAAGATTTGAAAAATAATACAAAGTTATTTTGATATATGACTGATTCATAAAAACCCTAGTTTTGACATATGTACGACCTAAATTCTTCGTAGGCCGACAGTCGACTGATACGACCTTTCAGTCGACTGATACGACCCAGCTGCTACGAATATTAGTTTTCTTGAAAATCGGGTTCTGGACAGTCGACTGATGACTTTTACAGTCGACTGGTACCACCCAGATTACTTTTAAAGTTACTGTAGTTTTTCTCTCTAGTAAGTCGACCTATGACTTTTAAGTCGACTTACAACACTTAGAATATTTTCTTAAAGAAATGTTGGAATTTCCTCTGGACAGTCGACCTATACTATTAGCAGTTGACTTCTACTATACTTAGACTTATTTTCCGAAAATTACTGGATTTCTCTCTGGACAGTCGACTGGTGAGTTTTGCAGTCGACTGTAGATACTTAGATTTTATTTTCTTAAAGATGTTAGTTTCCTCTGGACAGTCGACTGGTGACCTTTTGCAGTCGACTGGTTCTGATACTTTTTCTAAGATATTTTGATGTTCTTTAAACGACTAATTCTTTAAATATTTTAGATCTATAACTTACTATTCTAAATATTATTCTTCTATAGAACACATGTTTTCAAGATACTTCATCGTCAGATTTGGATGTTGGAAATTTATAAGAGTTGGGTTTTGTTGAAAGGAGAGATTTCTCCTTTGATCGTCTGACGATGGATTAGTGAGTTTTGGTTCTATTGAGGTCTCTAGGAGTTGAGTGGGAGTCCTGTGAACCGGCAGTTGAGATTTATTGAGTTAGGCCTGAGGGGTTTTGGTTTAGTTGTTGTTGAAGTCCGGCAGGGTACACCAACTCTAGAGATAGGGATTTTGATGTCTTAAGGACAGGCAGGGTGCATTTGTATGTACCGGGTGTATCTGCACATTTCGTGGGGTACAAGGCAGGGAAATGATTCTCGAGATGTTCGCGTGTTAAAGGTCTACGGGCCTATTCACGGAGCAGGCATGGTGCATTTGTATGTACCGGGTGTATCTGCACATTTCATAGGGTACACGGCAGGGAGATGATTCTCCAGATGTTCGCGTGTTAAAAGTCTACGGGCCTATTCACGGAGCAGGCAGGGTGCATTGTATGTACCGGGTGTATCTACACATTTCGTGGGGTACACGGCAGGGAGATGATTCTCAAGATGTTCGCGTGTTAAAGGTCTACGGGCCTATTTACGGAGCAGGCAGGGTGCATTTGTATGTATTGGGTGTGTCTGCACATTTCGTGGGGTACACGGCAGGGAGAAGATTCTCCAGATGTTCGCGTGTTAAAGGTCTACGGGCCTATTCACGGAGCAGGCAGGGTGCATTTGTATGTACCGGGTGTATCTGCACATTTCGTGGGGTACACGGTAGGGAGATGATTCTCCAGATGTTCGCGTGTTAAAGGTCTACGGGCCTATTCACGGAGCAGACAGGGTGCATTTGTATGTACCGGGTGTATCTGCACATTTCGTGGGGTACACGGCAGGGAGATGATTCTCCAGATGTTCGCGTGTTAAAGGTCTACGGGCCTATTTACGGAGCAGGCAGGGTGCATTTGTATGTACCAGGTGTATCTGCACATTTCGTGGGGTACACGGTAGGAAGATAATTCTCCGGTTGTTGTTTTGAGTTATCTTACATGATGCTTGCGCGTCGGGGACGGTGACTCCTATTCGCAGAGTATTCTGAATCTTGTTTCCCATCACCGTAGTAGGATTAGTTGCATAACGAGGGGTTATCCCTATGTCGTAGAGATCGTTAAGGGCTTGCACCGGGCCTATGTACTTTGGAATACATAGACTCCGACAAGTATGCATTAGAGAGTCAGCATATAGAATTGTGTTTTCTTGACTTGGTTTTATGCTTGTGTTTCCAATTTTCCTACACTTGATACTTAGTCTAGCTTCACTTGTTGTTTTTATTTCATGATGCTTTCATACTTTACATCTTTGTTATTTCTCATTCATTTATTCTTGTTGCTAATACATGCTATTGACGACTTTATGTTTTATGAATTAATTATGTTGTATGTTTTTATGTCACTCACCCCATTTGTGGCTGACCCCTTTAGTTTTGGGGGTTAGGGATCATCTCTAGCCTCATGTGTTACAGGTTGTTGCTTAGAGTTTGGAGGCTTGGATGCTTGAGATAGTTTTGAGATAAACTGATGTACTAGAGCTTTGTGTAAATTTTTGTAAAAAGAAGTGTTGTAAAAAGAAAGTTGTAATTCAAGGTGTTTTGTATTTTCGTTGTGTTGTAAAGATTGATGTAATAAATGTTTGGAATAAAATTATTTGTGTTTTTGGGCTACGTGTACTATTACATTGAAGTTGATGCTGGGATTGTGCCATGTATTTTCTAAGATATCATATTAGAAATTCGGGGCGCTACAAACTATCACACAGTTTTATCTCCTCATAGAACTATCTCTTGTTGTGTTCATTTTAGCCTTTAACAACGCTGGTTAATCGTGAGTGAACTTGGAGAATGTAGCCTCTCTTCATTCTTCTAGAAACGACCTCATTTCACACTCACAAGGTGATTGCCCATAAAAAGTATCCTGCCATACCCCACTTTTATTTCAAAGTTATGGGAATCATCAAAAGCCAAGCTTATCCTAACCCTTTGCAGGCAGCACTGTTTTATCATCCTAAGAGTGGGTACGAGATTTTAATCTCTCAGTGCTCACATCGATTTAATAAGATTTAGTTGTTCCCTTGAACCTAGATCTTGGGATCTCCAATTCCTAGGTAGGGTTTCCATCAAGTATCCTCTTTCGTCATAGGCTTTAAACCCATTCCTCTTGATGATCTCACAACTTGCTCTCGTGACAAACCTTAGTAAATGGATCCGCTAGGTTGTCGACCGATTTTATATACTCTATAGAGATTATTCTATTTGAGTGTAGTTGTCTAATGGTTTTGTGTCGCCTTCTAATATGACGAGACTTATCATTATATATACAACTCAGTGCCCTTGCTATAGCCGATTGGCTGTCACAGTGTACACTTATAGCAGGCATCGGTTTTTCCCACATGGGAATATCCTCTAAAAAGTTTCGAAGCCACTCTGCTTCCTCTGCTGATTTGTCTAAAGCAATAAACTCAGATTTCATGGTAGATCTGGTCAGTAACGTTTGTTAGAGGATTTCCATGACACAGATGCACCACAAAGAGTGAAGACCCACTTGTGGATTTCGAGTCCTTGGAGTCCAATATCCAGTTGGCATCACTGTAGCCTTCTAGTACTGCTGGATATCTGGTGTAATGCAGCCCATAACTCTGAGTATGTCACAAGTAGTTCAATAATCTAGTTATTCCTTTCCAGTGACTTCGTCCTGGATTACTTGTGTAGCAGCTCAGTACATTTACTGAATGTGCCAAGTCCGATCTTGTACAATTTGTTAAGTACATCAGACTACTGATTACACGTGCATATTCCAATTGTGATATGCTGTCATCCGTGTTTTTGAACAAGTGAAGATTGGGATCCACAGAACTTTTGGTAGTCCCATTGGAGTAATTCTTGAATCTTTCAAGTACTTTCTCGGCGTAATGAGCTTGAGATAATGTAATTTCCTCAGACGTCCTGGAAACTTTGATTCCTAGTATGACATCTGCGATTCCTAAATATTTCATATCAAACTTACCACTAAGCATGTTCTTAGTTTGTTTGATAATGTCATTACTGCTACCAATAATGAGCATGTCATCTACATATAGACACACCAGAATATATCTATTTGGAGTATCTTTGATGTAGATAAACTTGTCACATTCATTTATTTTAAAACCATTTGACATCATAACATTGTCAAATTTTGCATGTCACTACTTTGGAGCTTGTTTCAGTCTGCACAAGGATTTTACAAGTCTACACACCTTGTTTTTCTGTCCAGGAACTACATAACCCTCGGGTTGTTTCATGGATATTTCTTTTAAATCCCCATTTAGAAATGCGGTTTTGACATCCATTTGATGTATTTCGAGGTTACGTAGAGCTGCAATAGCTATCAGCATTCTTATGAAAGTTATTCTTGTGACCGGTGAATAAGTATCAAAGAAGTCTAGACCTTCCTTTTGCCTAAATCCTTGTACCACAAGTCTCGCCTTATGTTTCTCTATTGAACCATCTGGTTTCAACTTTTGCTTGAAAATCCATTTGCTTCCTTGAGCTTTACACCCAGAAGGAAAATCGACCAACTCCCATGTATGATTTTGCATGATCGAGTCTATTTCACTTTTGATTGCGTCCTTCCACATAGGAGCATCAGGCGTAAACATGGCTTCCTTGAATGTTCTGGGCTCATTCTCTAACAAAAAGGCCGTTACAAAGTCAGGACCAAATGACTTTGATGTTCTAGCCCATTTACTTCATCTAGGTTCATCATTATCATGTCCTGGTTCATCAACCGAAGTGCTTGCATTCCCTTGCTCACGTGTACTGCTGGGGCACAAAAAACATTGTTGGAAAAAATTTTGGGATATTTTCCCGACCGGATTCCGATGGGCTCAGGACACCAACGGCGCCGGAAAGTGATTGGATTACATTCCTCTCATCGAGTACTATTCCGTAATGTACTCATTTGCCAAAAATGGTTTTCGTATGAATGAGAAATGTAGATCCAAAGTTGGGTAGTTGAAATATACTAACTTCGTAATTTGGAATGGATAGTCCCACATCGGAAAATGGGAAAGATTTTTATAGTATATAAGCTAAAGAAATGGACTAAAGGGCGTAGCCCTGGGGTTACCACTAACGTGGAGTGAAGAGAGGACCTAGCAAAAGTTACAAACACACACGCGCGCGCGCCGGCCCGGCCCCGGCTTGGCTGGGCTTGGCTTAGCTCCGGCCTCGGCTTTGGTTTGGTCTGGCTCTGGCCTATATTTCTTTGCCCCCCCCCCCCCCCAAAAAAAAAAAATTTTTTTTCCCCAGTTTACTGTTGAGGCTTTTCAAATTCTGTAATTGATACAATTACTCTGTAACAGCGGAGTAATGGCACATCAGTTACATTTTTTTACCATTACTCTGTTGTTACAGAGTAATGAACCCTTCAGTTGCTCCTCTTCTCCTATAAGACCAGTAACTTTTGTCTGCCAGTACACAGAGTTTTGAAATTCTGAATCTCCTTCTTCTTCCTCTTAGTCAGAGTCTGGGAGTGCAACACAGCTACTGGTTCGCTGATATCTCTGAAGCTAGGGTGTTGCTCTTCAGAAAAAGGTAATACAGTTGTATCCTGGGAGGCAATTCGTCAACCACCATCACAGTACGGGGCGAATTTTGCTTTAAGGACAAAGATCTTAATCTCGACTCTATATTGAAGTGTCTGGTTTGTTCTTTTATTTCATGTAATTGCATTTCTTCACAAACATTGTTAGCAGTTTCCTATTTTACGAAATTCAAGTTCTAATAATCTTAAAGCAAAATTTTCCCTCTATTCTAACAGTTTTTGTGAAGATTATTTACAGGTACTGTTATCATTTCAGAAAAACAAAAAACTAACAGTTCAATTTTAACTGTTTTAGAAAATGAAAAACACACAAAACGAAAATGTCAGTAGACTTCTCAGTGCACAAACACCAGTGACCCAAAATGTGACTGCACAATCGGTTGCGGCACAAATGGTCCTTCTGCTCACACATAACTGTGGGAGAAAACCAGAAAAGTTCAATGAAACTGGATTCAAGAAGTGGCAAGGGAAGATGTAGTTCTACCTGACCACCTTGAAGCTGGACAGGTTTCTCACTGAAACTGCCCCTATGCTGGCACCTATGAATGCGCACTCCATTGCTGTGGTTGATGCATGGACTCAGGGTGATTATCTATGCAGAAATTATATCCTAAACGGCTTGGTAGACCCGTTGTACAATGTCTACTATGTCTTCAAGACTTCCAAACTTCTGTGGGGGTCTTTGGAAAAGAAGTACAAAACAGCAATGTCGGCTCCAAGAAGTTCATAGTTGGCAAATTTCTGGACTACAAGATGGTTGACTCTAAGACAGTTGTAAGTCAAATTTAGTAACTGCAGGGGATAATGCTCGAAATCGATGCAGAGAACATGACACTATTGTTGGAAATATTTTTGGGATATTTTTCGGGCCGGATTCCGGTGGGCTCCGACCACCGGCGGCGCCGAAAAGTGATTGGATTACATTCCTTTCGTCGAGTACTATTCCGTAATGTACTCATTTTTCAAAAATGGTTTCCGTATGAATGAGAAATGTAGGTCCAAAGTTGGGTACTCGAAATGTACTAACTTGGGAATTTGGAATGGATAGTCCCACATTGGAAGATGAGAAAGATTTCTCTAGTATATAAGCTAAATAAATGGACTAAAGAGCGTAGCCCTGGGGTTACCACTAACGTGCAGTGGGGCCCTGGCCCCGGACCCGGCTCCGGCTTCGGCTCGGCTTGGTCTGGTCTGGTCTGGCTTGGCTTGGCTTGGCTTAGCCTATATTTTTTTTGCCCCGCTCCAAAATTTTCTCCTGTTTACTGTTGAAGCGTTTCAAATTCTGTAATTGGTACCATTACTCTGTAACAGCAGAGTAATGGCTCATCAGTTATGTTTTTTGACCATTACTCCACTGTTACAGAGTAATGGACCCTTCAGTTACTCCTTTTCTTCTATAAGACCCATAATTTTTGTCTGCCAGTACACAGAGTTTTGAAATTCTGAATCTCTTTCTTCTTCTTCTCTGAGTCAGAGTCTGAGGGTGCAACATATCTACTGGTTCGCTGATATCTCTGAAGCTAGGGTGCTTCTCTTCAGAGAAAGGTAATACAGTTGTATCCTGGGAGGCAATTCTTCAACCACTGTCACACTACGAGGTAAATTTTGCTTTAAGGACAGAGATCTTAATCTCGACTCTGTATTGGAGTGTCTGGTTTGTTCTTTTATTTCTTGTAATTGCATTTCTTCACAAACATTGTTAGCACTTTCCTATTTTATGAAATTCAAGTTCTAACACATTAACTTTCCATAGTTCGAATGGTGTCTTGTCAGTTTTCTTGTGAGGTATTTTATTGAAAATATAGTTGGCAGTCAGCAACGCTTCCCCCACATGTTTTGGGGTAACCCAGAATTCAACAACAAGGCATTCATCATCTCCTTTAGAGTTTGGTTCTTGCGTTCGGCAATACTGTTTGATTCAGGTGAGTAAGGAGCAGTTGTCTGATGAACTATTTCATGTTCAGAGCAGAACATATTAAATGGTGCATCATATTTCCCTCCTCTATCACTCCTAACGATTTTAATTGTTTTGCCAAGTTGATTTTCAACCTCAAGCTTATATTCCTTGAATTTATCCATGGCCTCATTTTTGCTTTGTAACAAGTATACATAACAGAAATTTGTGGAATCGTCTATAAATGTCACAAAATACTTTTTGTCGCCTCTGGTCTACACGTATTTTAAATCACACAGATCCATGTGAATTAGAACTAGAGTTTTAGTGTTTCTTTCTACAGAACGGGATGGAGTTTTAGTGAGTTTGGCATCTGTGCAAACTTCACATTTTTCACAATTGTCTACCTTAAATTTTGGTAGTAAATTCATATTAATTAATCTATGCAGAGAATTGAAATGAACATGGCCTAGTCTTTCATGCCAAATAGAAGAAGACTCAACAACATAAGCAACAGAATTAATTTCATTAACTTTGGGAACAACAAAAACAACAAATTTTGGGATGACTGTCATTACATTGAATTTGAACAGTCCATCCTTCACATACCATTTTCCCAAGTACACCCCATTCTTTGAAAGTACAAAATTATCAGAAGCAAAAACGACCCTAAATCCATTCTTGCTTAGCAAAGATCCCGAGACCATGTTCTTTCTAATATCTGGAACGTGCAACACATTGGTTAGTGTTAGTTCCTTGCCTGTAGTCATCTTCAGCACTATCTTCCCTGTTCCTTCAATCTTGGAGGTGGAAGAAATACCCATGAACAACTGTTCATCCTTATTGCATTTCTGGTATGAGGTGAACAGATCTTTGTCCGAGCAGATGTGCTTAGTGGCCCCAGTATCGTACCACCAATCACGAGGATTGCTCACTACCAGATTTACCTCCGATACAACAGCACAGAGGTCCAAGTCAGAGAGACCAATGGACATGTTCTCAGCAATGTGCGCATGGGATTTGTCATTCCCTTTTGCCTGTCGAGTTCCAGCACGGTTGGTATCCTTGCTGCAGCAGTCAGAAATTTTGTGCCCTAGCTTATCACACTTGTGGCATTTTCCAGCAAACCTTTTTGCGGCAGGTTTTTTTTTCGAGTCCTGTGGCAAGAACTTCCTCATTTTGCCATTCTATTCATGCTCCACCATTTTGGCCTTTTCTATGGACTGATTTTCATAGGACTTGTCAGCCTTGTGATTCTCTTCTTCAATCCGCAACCTCACAATCAGGTCCTCAAGAGACATCTCCTTTTGCTTGTGTTTGAGGAAGTTCTTGAAGTCCTTCTATCCAGGTGGAAGCTTCTCAATGAACGCTGCAACCTGGAATGGTTCACACAGCGTCATGTTCTCTGCAGTGATTTCGTGCATTATCACCTGCAGTTCCTGAATTTGACTTACAACTGTCTTGGAGTCAACCATCTTGTAGTTCAAAAATTTGCCAACTACAAACTTCTTGGAGCCGGTATTTTCTGTTTTGTACTTCTTCTCCAAAGACCCCCACAGAAGTTTGGAAGTCTTGAAGGCACAGTAGACATTGTACAGCGGGTCTACCAAGCCGTTCTGGATGTAATTTCTGCATAGATAATCACCCTGAGTCCATGCATCAACCGCAACAACGGAGTGCGCATCCATAGGTGCCAGCATAGGGGCAGTTTAAGCGAGAAACATGTCCAGCTTCAAGGTGGTCAGATAGAACTGCATCTTTCCTTGCCACTTCTTGAATCCAGTTCCATTGAACTTTTCTAGTTTTTCTCTCACAGTTATATGTGTGGGCAGAAGGATCGTTTTTGCCGCAACCGATTGTGCAGTCACATTTTAGGTCACTGGTTTTTGTGCACTGAGAAGTTCACTGACATTTTCGTTTTGTATGTTTCTCATTTTCTGAAACAGTTAAAATTGAACTGTTAGTTGTTTGTTTTTCCGAAATGATAACAGTACCTGTAAATAATCTTCACAAAAACTGTTAGAATAGAGGAAAAATTTTGCTTTAAGATTGTTAGAACTTGAATTTCATAAAATAGGAAACTGCTAACAATGTTTGTGAAGAAATGCAATTACAGGAAATAAAAGAACAAACCAGACACTTCAATACAGAGTCGAGATTAAGATCACTGTTCTTAAAAAAAATTTTTTGCCCCGTAGTGTGACGGTGGTGGACGAATTACCTCCCAGGATACAACTGTATTACCTTTCCCTAAAGGGCAACACCCTAGCTTCAGAGATATTAGTGAACCAGTAGCTGTGTTGCACTCTCAGACTCTAACTCAGAGGAAGAAGAATGAGATTTAGAATTTCAAAACTCTGTGTACTGGCACACAAAAACTACTGGTCTTATAGGAGAAGAGGAGTAACTGAAGGGTCCATTACTCTGTAACAGCAGAGTAATGGTCAAAAAACGTAACCTATGAGCCATTACTCTGCTGTTACAGAGTAATGGTACCAGTTACAGAATTTGAAAAACCTCAATAGTAAACTAGGTATATATTCAAATAGAACTATACCAACGAAATAAACACGGTGGGTATATATTCAAATATTTGGATGCGAAAACCATCGCTAAAACCTACAACAATGGAGTTTCAACCATGGGTATAGGAAAACAATAGGTGTTGTTAAAACCTATACCAACGGATACGAAACCGTTGGTATAACACCGAGGTTTTGTCCAACAGGTGAAAAAACCGTCGATATAGGCTATAGTGACGACATCCTACCGTGGGTATAGCGAATTATTGACCACAGAAAAATATGTCCGTTGGTATAGGTTTTACGGGCTATACCAACGGTTTTCCATCTTTTACCTACGGATTTTTGCTGTCACTATTTGTCAAATTCCTTGTAGTGTGTGTACTGGTAGCCAAAAATTACTGGTCTTATAGGAAAATAGGAGTAACTTAAGGGTCCATTACTCTCTAACAGCAGAGTAATGGTCAAAAAATGTAACTAATGAGCCATTACTCTGCTGTTACAGAGTAATGGTACCAGTTACAGAATTTGAAAAGCCTCAACAGTAAACAGGAAAAAATTTTGCAGCGGGCAAAAAAATATAGGCCAAGCCAAGCCAAGCAAGACCAGACCAAACCAAGCCGAGCCGAAGCCGGAGCCAGGTCCGGGGCCGGGGGCCCACTACATGTTAGTGGTAACCCCAGAGCTACGCCCTTTAGTCCATTTCTTTAGCTTATATACTATAGAAATCTTTCTCATCTTCCGATGTGGGACTATCCATTCCAAATTCCCAAGTTAGTATATTTCGAGTACCCAACTTTGGACCTACATTTCTCATTCATACGGAAACCGTTTTTGGAAAATGAGTACATTACGGAATAGTACTCGACAAGAGGAACGTAATCCAATCACTATTCGGCCCCGCCGGTGGCCGGAGCATACCAGAATCCGGCTCAAAAATTATCCCAAAAATATTTCCAACAATAGCTCATGTTCTCTGCAGCGATTTCGTACATTATCACTTGCAGTTCCTGAATTTGACTTACAACTGTCTTGGAGTCAACCATCTTGTGGTCCAGAAATATGCCAACTACAAACTTCTTGGAGCCGGCATCTTCTGTTTTGTACTTCTTCTCCAAAGACCCCCGCAGAAGTTTGGAAGTCTTGAAGACACAGTAGACATTGTACAGCGAGTCTACCAAGCCGTTCAGGATGTAATTTCTGCATAGATAATCACCCTGAGTCCATGCATCAACTGCAGTTTCGGAGTGCGCATTCATAGGTGCCAGCATAGGGGTAGTTTTAGTGAGAAACCTGTCTAGCTTCAAGGTCGTCAAGTAGAACTGTATCTTCCCTTGCCACTACTTGAATCCAGTTCCATTGAACTTTTCTAGTTTTTCTCCCACAGTTATTTGTGTGGGCAGAAGGACCGTTTGTGCGTCAACCGATTTTGCAGTCACATTTTGGGTCACTGGTGTTTGTGCACTGAGAAGTGCACTGACATTTTCGTTTTGTGTGTTTTTCATTTTCTGAAACAGTTAAAATTGAACTGTTAGTTGTTTGTTTTTCCGAAATGATAACAGTACTTGTAAATAATCTTCACAAAAACTGTTAGAATATAGGGAAATTTTTGCTTTAAGATTGTTAGAGCATCCACAATGGTGTTTCTCATTTTTAGAAAATGGTAGCAACAGTAATAGAAAATAGCGAAATTGTCTGCAGTGGTTGTTTGCTATAATTTTGCTAAAATTTGAGAAAGACGAGACATGTTGTTTTGTAGAGGTGTTTTTTAACGGTTAATTAATTAGTGATTAGAGATTAAAATAGTTTAATTAAATAAATTATATAATATAATATAACCTAAACCAATTAATTAACTACATAAACTAAGTTTTGGCCCTAGTCTAATTGCCCAGAAATTAGGGACGGGACATGTTGTCCCGTCCCAAGCATTTTTGCTTGAGACGAGACAACATGTCTCGTCCGAGAATTTTCGCGATTTTGTTTTTCTTTCAGACGAATCAGACCGTCTGATCAATTTTTTAAAAAAATTGTCAGACAAAACAAGTTGTCTCGTCTCTTATAATTTGAGAATCACAAATTGGTTTCTCAAAAATGAGAAACGACGGTAGCAACTTTCCCATAAAATGGCAAAATAGCAAACGACTGCTGCAGCTCATTTCTAAAAAAATGAGAAATTGGCAAATATAGCAAACGATTGTGGATGCTCTTAGAACTTGAATTTCATAAAATAAGAAACTGCTAAATAATGTTTGTGAAAAAATACAATTACAGGAAATAAAAGAACAAATCAGACACTTCAATACAAAGTCGAGATTAAGATCTCTGTCTTTAAAGCAAAATTCACCCCGTAGTGTGACGGTGGTTGACGAATTGCCTCCCAGGATACAACTGTATTACCTTTCCCTAAAGAGCAGCACCCTAGCTTCAGATATATCAGCGAACCAGTAGCTGTGTTGCACTCTCAGACTCTGACTCAAAGGAAGAAGAAAGACATTCCGAATTTCAAAACTTTGTGTATTGGCAGACAAAAGTTACTGGTCTTATAGAAGAAGAGGAGTAACTGAAGGGTCCATTACTCTATTACAGCAGAGTAATGGTTAAAAAACATAACTGGTGAGCCATTACTCTGCTGTTACAGAGTAATGGTACCAATTACAGAATTTGAAAAGCCTCAACAGTAAACTGGGAAAAATTTTGGAGCAGGGCAAAAAACTATAGGCCAAGCTAGGCCAAGCCAAGCCAGACCAGACCAAGCCGAGCCGGAGCCGGAGCCGGAGCTGGGTCCGAGGCCGGGGCCCCACTACACATTAGTGGTAACCCCAGGGTTACGCCCTTCAGTCCATTTCTTTAGCTTATATACTAGATAAATCTTTCTCATCTTCCGATGTGGGACGTCCATTCCAAATTCCCAAGTTAGTACATTTCGAGTACCCAACTTTGCACCTACATTTCTCATTCATACAGAACTGGTTTTGGCAAATGAGTACGTAACAGAATATTACTAGACGAGAGGAACATAATTTCCGGTGCTGCCGGTGGCCGGAGCCCACCAGAATCCAGCCCGAAAAATATCCCAAAAATATTTCCAACAATAGCTCATGTTCTCTGCAGCGATTTGGTGCATTATCACCTGCATTTCCTGAATTTGACTTACAACTTTCTTGGAGTCAACCATCTTGTGGTCCAGAAATTTGCCAACTACAAACTTCTTGGAGCCGGCATCTTCTGTTTTGTACTTCTTCTCCAAAGACCTCTGCAGAAGTTTGGAAGTCTTAAAGACACAGTAGACATTGTACAGCGAGTCTACCAAGTCGTTCAGGACATAATTTCTGCATAGATAATCACCCTGAGCCCATGCATCAACCGCAACAACGGAGTGCGCATCCATAGGTGCCAGCATAGGGGCAGTTTTAGCGAGAAACATGTCCAGCTTCAAGGTGGTCAGATAGAACTGCATCTTTCCTTGCCACTTCTTGAATCCAGTTCTATTGAACTTTTCTAGTTTTTCTCCCACAGTTATATGTGTGGGCAGAAGGATCGTTTGTGCTGCAACCGATTGTGCAGTCACATTTTGGGTCACTGGTGTTTGTGCACTGAGAAGTCCACTGACATTTTCATTTTGTGTGTTTTTCATTTTCTGAAACAGTTAAAATTGAACTGTTAGTTGTTTGTTTTTCGAAATGATAACAGTACCTGTAAATAATTTTCACAAAAATTGTTAGAATATAGGGAAATTTTTGCTTTAAGATTGTTAGAGCATCCACAATGGTGTTTCTCACTTTTTAGAAAATGGCAGCTACAATAATAGAAATAGCGAAATTGTTTGCAGTGGTTGTTTGCTATAATTTTGCTAAAATTTGAGAAAGACGAGTCATGTTGTTTCGTCGGTGTTTTTTTTTACGGTTAATTAATTAGTGATTAGAGATTAAAATAGTTTAATTAAATAAATTATATAATATAATATAACCTAAACCAAATAATTAACTACCTAAACTAAGTTTTGGCCCTAATCTAATTGCCCAGAAATTAGGGACGGGAAATGTTGTCCCGTCCCAAGCATTTTTACTTGAGACGAGACAACATATCTCGTCCGATAATTTTTGTGATTTTTTTTCTTCTTTCAAACGAATCAGACCATCTGATCAATTTTTTAAAAAAAAATGTCAGACAAAACAAGTTGTTTCGTCTCTTATAATTTGAGAATCGCAAATTGGTTTCTCAAAAATGAGAAACGACGGTAGCAACTTTGCCATAAAATGAAAAAATAGTAAACGACTGCAGCAGCTCATTTCTAAAAAAAATGAGAAATTGGCAAATATAGCAAACGATTGTGTATGCTCTTAGAACTTGAATTTCATAAAATAAGAAACTGCTAACAATATTGGTGAAAAAAATACAATTACAGGGAAATAAAAGAACAAATCAGTCACTTCAATACAGAGTCGAGATTAAGATCTCTGTTCTTAAAGCAAAATTCGCCCCGTAGTGTGACGGTGGTTGACGAATTGCCTCCCAGGATACAACTATATTACCTTTCCCTAAAGAGCAGCACCCTAGCTTCAGATATATCAGCGAACCAGTAGCTGTGTTACACTCTCAAACTCTGACTCAGAGGAAGAAGAAGGACATTCCGAATTTCAAAACTTTGTGTATTGGCAGACAAAAGTTGCTGGTCTTATAGGAGAAGAGGAGTAACTGAAGGGTCTATTACTCTGTAACAGTAGAGTAATGGTCAAAAAATGTAACTGGTGAGCCATTACTCTGCTGTTACAGAGTAATGGTACCAATTACAGAATTTGAAAAGCCTCAACAGTAAACTGGAAAAAATTTGGAGCAGGGCAAAAAAATATAGGCCAAGCCAAGCCAGACCAGACCAAGCCGAGCCGGAGCCGGAGCCGGAGCTGGGTCCGGGGCCGGGGCCCCACTGCACGTTAGTGGTAACCCCAGGGTTACGCCCTTTAGTCCATTTCTTTAGCTTATATACTAGAGAAATCTTTCCCATCTTCCAATGTGGGACATCCATTCCAAATTCCCAAGTTAGTACATTTCTAGTACCCAACTTTGCACCTACATTTCTCATTCATACGGAACCGGTTTTGGCAAATGAGTACATTACGGAATATTACTCGAACAGAGGAACATAATTTCTGGCGCCGCCGGTGGCCGGAGCCCACCAGAATCTGGCCCGGAAAATATTCCAAAAATATTTCCAACAATAGCGTCATGTTCTCTACAGCGACTTCGTGCATTATCACCTACAGTTTCTGAATTTGACTTACAACTGTCTTGGAGTCAACCATCTTGTTGTCCAGAAATTTGCCAACTACAAAATTTTTGGAGCTGGCATCTTCTGTTTTGTACTTCTTCTCCAAAGACCCCCACAGAAGTTTGGAAATCTTGAAGACACAGTAGACATTGTACAACGTGTCTACCAAGCCGTTCAGGATGTAATTTCTGGATAGATAATCACCCTGAGTCCTTGCATCAACCGCATCAATGGAGTGCGCATCCATAGGTGCCAGCATTGGGGCAGTTTCAGTAAAAAACCTATCCAGCTTTATTGTGGTCAGGTAGAACTGCATCTTCCCTTACCACTTCTTGAATCCAGTTCTATTGAACTTTTCTGGTTTTCTCCCACAGTTATTTGTGTGTGCAGAAGGACCGTTTTTGTCGCAATCAATTGTGCAGTCACATTTTGGGTCACTGGTGTTTGTGCACTGAGAAGTCCACTGACATTTTTGTTTTGTGTGTTTTCCATTTTCTGAAATAGTTAAAATTGAACTGTTAGTTGTTTGTTTTTCCGAAATGATAACAATACCTGTAAGTAATCTTAACAAAAACTGTTAGAATAGAGGAAAAATTTTGCTTTAAGATTGTTAGAACTTGAATTTCATAAAATAGGAAACTGCTAACAATGTTTGTGAAGAAATGCAATTACAGGAAATAAAAGAACAAATCAGACACTTCAATACAGAGTCGAGATTAAGATCTCTGTTCTTAAAGCAAAATTTGCCCCTTAGTGTGACGGTGGTTGACGAATTGCCTCTCAGGATACAACTGTATTACCTTTCCCTAAAGAGCAGCACCCTAGCTTCAAGGATATTAGCAAACCAGTAGCTGTGTTGCACTCTCAGACTCTGACTCAGAGGAAGAAGAATGAGATTCAGAATTTCAAAACTCTGTGTACTGGCACACAAAAACTACTGGTCTTATAGGAGAAGATGAGTAACTGAAGGGTCCATTACTCTGTAACAGCAGAGTAATGGTCAAAAAACGTAACTGATGAGCCTTTACTCTGCTGTTACAGAGTAATGGTACCAGTTACAGAATTTGAAAAAGCTCAACAGTAAACTGGAAAAAAATTTGGAGCGGGGTAAAAAAATATAGGCCAAAGCCAGACCAAAGCCGAGGCCGGAGCCAAGCCAAGGGCGTGTGTGTTTGTAATTTTGGCTAGATCCTCTTTCCACTACACGTTAGTGGTAACACCAGGGCTACGCCCTTTAATCCATTTCTTTAGCTTATATACTAGAGAAATATTTCCCATCTTCCGTTGTGGGACTATCCATTTCAAATTCCCAAGTTAGTACATTTCGAGTACCCAACTTTGAACTTACATTTCTCATTCATACGGAAACTGTTTTGGCAAATTTGTACATTACGGAATAGTACTCGACGAGAGGAACGTAATCCAATTACTTTCCATTGCCGTCAGTGGCCGGAGCCCACCGGAATCCGGCCTGAAAAATATCCCAAAAATATTTCCAACAATCTAAACTATAGGATTATATGTCTTAATTAATATCTTTTTTGTGTGCATGTATACATGTATATTTTGAAGTTATGTGATTGGGAAAAAGAAAAAGACAAAGAAAAAGAAAAGCATCTTTCTTCAACAACAACAAAAAACGTACCATGAAACTTATGTACGTTTGTTAAAAATTATAGTATTTTGGTCACTTTCATGAAACTTGGATCATAAAGCATTCTATTATTATGTTTAGGCTTTAATTAATTTATTTATTAATATTTTCCATCATTATCAAGGCTAAGCCCGAAAAAACACTTGTATTTTATGTTTTTGCAATTAATTTATTTATTAATATTTTCCATCATTTTCAAGGCTAAGCCCGAAAAAACACTTGTATTTTATGTTTTTGCAGTTGAGGTCCAAGAAGGCCCCCCCCCCCCCCCCCCCCCCCCCCCCCCCCAAAAAAAAGTAAGGTTGCGTTTGATTTGTTGCTTTGAAAACAGTTTTCTGAAAAGAGTTTTATGAAAACAGTTTTCTAAAAATGAGAGTGTAAAAGCTGTTTGGTAATAATTTTTTATGAAAACAGGTTTTTGAAATTGAGAGTATGATGTATGTATAGATTTGGTTGTATGTATATACTGTATACAGTATATATACTCGGATACATACATGTTGTATACATATACATACATACTGATATATAATAATATAAAATATTTTATTATAATAAACATATTTAATAATATACATATATATAATAATTATAATAATATATAATAGTAATATGTAATAATAATTATATATATTATAATAATAATAGATTATTATAATAGTAAATATAAAATAGTATATACGAAATAATAGTATATATAAAATAGTATATATAAAATAATTATATAATATAATATATAATATAATAATAATAGTATATATAAAATAGTATATATAAAATAATTATATAATATAATATATAATATAATAATAATAGTATATATAAAATAATAATATAATATAATAATAGTATATATAAAATAATAATATATTATAATAATTGTAATTATATAATAATATGAAATAATTTATTATAATAAACATATTTAATTATATACATATATATAATAACATATAATAATTATAGTAATATATATCTAATAATAATCTATTATAATTATATATTAAACAATTTATTACAATAATAATAAATTATATAATAATTATATAATAAATTATATAATATATATAATAGTAATACATAATAATAATAATATATATTATAATAATAATAGATTATTATAATAGTATATATAAAATAGTATATATGAAAAAATAATATATATTATAATAATAGTTTTATATATATATATATATATATATATATATAGAGAGAGAGAGAGAGAGAGAGTGATCTTCGGTTGCAAACGGGCCGGAACGGGTCGGTTCGCACGGACCCGTGCGAACTTCGATCTGGACCGTTGGATCAAAGATCCAACGGTCTAGATTTTTTTTGATCAGATCTTGCCTTAACCCGTCGTTGGGAAGAACGGGTTAAGGCAAAATTTTATTTAAAAAAATAGCCTTAACCCGTTCTTGGGAAGAACGGGTTAAGGCTATCTTTTTTCATTTTTGTTGACATACAGTTCGTCTTCTTCTTCTCTCCCAACTCCAACGACGAACCCAAACTTCACGGCAAAAAAAAAACCCTAAAACCCTAGCCCCGACGATCGACACGTCCGCTCTCCCTCTTCTCTCCCCACTCCGAAGATCGAAACCCTCGAACTCCGACGATCGATACCCTAGCTTCTCTTCCCCTCTTCGATACGAATTCGGAACCCTAGTTATCTTCCAAAACCGATTGCTTGGCTTGATTTCGACCTATTCCGTAAGGTATACACTATTTCTGTACCCCAATAATCTACATTTGTAATTTTTTGATTGAATTTGTGTGTAGTAATTTATTTAGAAATTTGGAAAAAATTTAAATGCGTTAGTAGATTTTAGATGTAGAATTGGGTTGACCTCAAGTATATTCAATTGCCGAATTATGTTGCTTACATTAGTAACTTGTAGAATTAGAATTGTATATACGAAATTAGTTAGAAACTTTTCAGTGCGGTTATGGTTGAAAACCCTGTGAACGACCATAAAAAAATACGAAACTTTCCGAGTAGGTTCGTCTCACGTAGTACAAGTCACACCAACTTGTAGAAGCGAGTTTCGACTCACGGTTCGAGAGATACGGCCGCATATCGCTTTCGGTTGGAAAAAACCAAGTATAGCGGTGCACGGCCGTATATCGCAAACCGTGACTCGAAACTCGCTTCTACAAGTTCGGGTGGCTTGCCCTACGTGAATTCCACCAAGACGGAAAGTTTTATAATTTTCGGATGCCGTTTGTGCGGTTTTGTTCAACTTCCCTGCATGTGAATTTTTGACTTAGAATTTTGTAAGTGCGTTTAGAGTTTAAAACGATTCAAATCACCTCCAAAAATTACGAAACTTTGTGAGTTGGTTGGTGTCCTCTAGGAGAAGCCAACCCAACTTGTAGAAGTGAGTTTCGACTCATGGTTCGAGAGATATGGCCGTGTATTGCTTTCGTTTGAAAAAAATCATTACAAAGCGGTATACGGTTGTATCTCGCAAACCGGGAGTCGAAACTCACTTCTACAAGTTCGGGTAGCTTGCCCTACGTGAATTCGACCAAGTCGGGAAGTTCTAAAATTTTCGGATGCCGTTTGTGCGGTTTTCTCAACGTCCTCGCATTTTAAGTTTTAGACTTAGAATTTTCTAAGTGCGGGTAGATTAGAAAACTCTTCAAACGACCTCCAAAAAATACGAAACTTTGCGAGTTGGTTGGTGTCCCCTAGGAGAAGCCAAACCATGTTGTAGAAGTGAGTTTCGACTCACAGTTCGAGAGATACGGCCGCGTATCGCTTACGGTTGGGAAAAAACCAAGTAAAGCGGTAGACGGCCGTATCTCGCAAACCGTGACTCGAAACTCGCTTCTACAAGTTTGGGTGGCTTGCCCTACGTGAATTCTACCATGTCAGAAAGTTTTAAAATTTTCAGATGCCATTTGTGCGGTTTTCTCAACTTCCTCGCATCACAAGTTTTAGACTTAGAATTTTGTAAGTGCGGTTAGATTAGATTAGAAAACCCTTCAAACGACCTCCAAAAAATTCGAAACCGTGCGAGTTGGTTGGTGTCACCTACGAGAAGCCATACCAACTTGTAGAAATGAGTTTCGACTCACGGTTCGAGAGATACGGCCGCGTATCGCTTACGGTTGGGAAAAAACCAAGTAAAGTGGTAGACGGCCGTATCTCGCAAACCGTGACTCGAAACCCGCTTCTACAAGTTCGGGTGGCTTGCCCTACGTGAATCCGACCTAGTCGAAAAGATTTATAATTTTCGGGTGCCGTTTGCGCGGTTTTCTCAACTTCCGCGCATTACAAGTTTTAGACTTAGAATTTTGTAAGTGCGGGTAGATTAGAAAACGCTTCAAACGACCTCCAAAAAATACGAAACTTTGCGAGTTGGTTGGTGTCACCTACGAGAAGTGACCCGAAGTTGTAGAAGTGAATTTCGACTCACGGTCCGAGAGATACGGCCGCGTATCGCTTTCGGTTGAAAAAAAACTATTATAAAGCGGTATACGGTCGTATCTCGCAAACCGTGAGTCGAAACTCGCTTCTACAAGTTCGGGTGGCTTGCCCTACGTGAATCCGACCTAGTCGGAAAGATTTATAATTTTCGGGTGCCGTTTGCGCGGTTTTGCTTCAATTCCTCAAATGAGAAGTTTTTGACTTAGAATTTTTTAAAAACGGGCCGATTAGAAAACACTTCGAACCACCTCCAAAAAATACGAAACTTTGCGAGTTGGTTGGTGAACCCTATGATTAGCCAACCCAAGTTGTAGAAGCGAGTTTCGAACCACGGTTCGAGAGATACGGCCGCGTATCGCTTTCGGTTGAAAAAAACTATTATAAAGCGGTATGCGGTCGTATCTCGCAAACCGTGAGTCGAAACTCACTTGTACAAGTTCGGGTGGCCTGCCCTACGTGAATCCGACCTAGTCGGAAAGTTTTATAGATTTTTTTGTTTTCATTCGTGCGTTTTTCAGTATAATTTTGGTATGTTTGTTTTGTTGTCATTTTTATCAACCATATTTTGAATTTTTTGTCAGATAGCTAAATGGCTAGAACAAGGCAACCGAGAAGCCCGTCCGGTAACACTAGTAGTGCACCAACTACTGAGGTAAGATTGATTACTATTATTGGTTTTAAATACGAACATGTAACATTATCTCAATAATAACACCTGTTATATTTATTCGTGTAGGTTGGTGGCCGTCAATCCACATCGGCTGAGGCAGGTCCGTCGTCCTCGGTTACATCACCCGGACCCGTGGACACAAGCGTACTCACCCTGCAACCCAAACACCGATCGGAAGCCGTGTGGAATGGGTCCGATAAAAAATGTAATTTCCGGAAGCACACAGTTCTTCCTTTTGATGCGCGTATCACACTGTATGTGGTGGAGGCCGGTTTCTACGGAGCAAGATTCATTCACTCTGTGAAACTACATCGGCCACTCCTTACAGCTCTAGTCGAGCGATGGAGGCCGGAGACCCACACATTCCACCTACCTGTGGGTGAGATGACGGTGACCCTATAGGATGTGGCAATGATAACAGGACTACCAGTCGATGGGGTTGCCGTGACGGGGAACATGGACTTCGATCGAGTTGAAGTTGTACGGGACTTACTCGGTATCGACTTGCAGTTAGTAGTTCTTCAAAGGAAAGAGGCCGCCGAAAAAGAAATCCGCGAAAATGCCCCCTCAGATTCTGATGAAGATCTATTGAATGAACAAATAGAAGCTGCGAAAGATAAAGCGGAGGAAGAAGTGATGGATGACGCTTTTGATGGTAAATTACTGTACATCACCTGGTTAAAATTTCAGTTCGAGGAGGATTATTTGAACCCCAATTCGGATGAGGAAACCCTGACGTACTATTCACGTGCATACATTTTTAGTTTGATAGGGGGACTTATCTTCCCGAACTCATCCGGATCAACCGTGCCGCTAATGTACCTACAGTTGTTGGAGGATTTCCGGTATGCGGGTCGCTATAGTTGGGGGAGTGCGGCACTGGCGCTACTATACAGGAATTTGTGCACATGTTCTTTAGGTGGCGTACAGATGGGTGGCCCAATGGTGCTACTGCAGATATGGAGTTGGGAACGCATCCACATCGGACGTCCCCGTATTATTGAGCTTACACAGGAATGGTTGGCCGACCCGGGGGCAGCGGAGTTGTTACCTCCTCTAGGAGCATATTGGGCCGGCCGGCACACGTGGGCCGATAACCCACGCCAATCGCTAACCTACTACAGGGATGAGTTGGACAACCTGCGGGACGAGTTCGTAAACTGGGAACCGTACTCGGCCGACAGGTTGCAACGGGTTCCTCCAGTCTTCCTAGACAGATCCCTTTGGTTGATGGCTGCACCTCTTGTGAACTTTGGAGTTGTGGAGTTCCAGTATCCTGACAGGGTCTTGCGGCAATTTGGATATCAACAGAATATTCCCGAGGTCAGGTCTTATGATAAAAAGTTGCACGAGGTCAGGGGAATGGGACGGGTGCCCAACTTCGATTGGGCTGATTACCATCGTTACCATGTAGCCAACTGGAACAGCATGCGGCGGCAAATGACACCGAATATGATGTACGTCGCGATACCATACGATGGCTCCTTCCAGCAGGCATACATGATGTGGTACAAGCGAATAACCCGGTTGTACGTTTCTCCAACGGCCGCCGTACCAGCTGGTGTGCAACTTCTGATTCCCCCTACCCAGGTAGAACCACCTCCAGCATATTCCTCCTCCCAGCCGATGTACCAACCAAGGGCTGAGACATATCGAAAAACGGTCAGTCAAATTTCATATAGTTTGTACGCATGTACTGTATTTAATTGATGTACACTAATTATGAATGATGTTTAAATTGGAATTTTTCACCAACTGTAGATTGAAAACGCATGGGAGGTTGTTCGAACAGCTGCTCGCGTCCTGAAGACTAGGATACCCGACAGCTTCAAGGCGGTAATCCGGGAGATGTTAGCCCCGTGCCGTCGTACTCTGGAGGATTTAGGTGAAGGTCCAAAGGTTGATGCCTATTTGAGAGCCAACGTGCCGCCAATAGGTTTAAGGCAAAAACAAACTGTGAGTAGGGGAATTCGAATCGCCGAGCCACAACAAGTACAAGAAGAGCCAAATCCCGAAGATGCTGATGAGGAACAGCCGTCGGATGCTCCTGATTCTCCCCAAACACATGGCGCACGGTGAAATCCTCAAAGGAAGCAGCAACCTCCCAATCAATTCACACCAAGCGGTGGCAAGAGGCGTGGTCGTAGACGGTAATCTGTAATACTCTGTAATAGCGTATCTTTTGGTTGGTAATTTTGTTACTGCAGTAACTAACGTATTGTTTGTTTCTACGTTGATAAACTGTTGTAGGTGAATTTGTGGGCATGGTATGCAAGCCAAATTCGAGAACGGCTTCATTTGTGAATAATTGTCTTTTGGCCATATGCAATCTGATATGTATAATTTTGTAGCCAAATTTTTGAATATTGAATTTATTTCAAGTAATTAAGTGGTTGGTCGTGATTGGACATTTGTATGCCTTCAACTTTCTTGTGAATATATCTGTTGTATTATTTACTTTGATGTACCTTCATTTGTGAATTTGTGAAAAACATTTGATGAAGTCGTTTCTGTATAAGGAAAAATGTACACCACCCAAAACATAGGCTAAGTGCTGCACAAATATAAACACTTAACCCGTTATTGACAATAACGGGTTAATTAACTTAACCCGTTATCAGCAAGGACGGGTTAAGTAGAGAGATATTGACAGTCCATTGGGAGCCTACAGACCATGTCTTGGTTAAGTTCTGCTAATATGGATCTTCTTAACCCGTCACTAAGAACAACGGGTTAAGTGTACTTAACCCGTTCTTCACGACAACGGCCTAAGTAGAGCGATATTGGCAGTCATTTAATTCATACAGACCAAAGTACTGCCAATATCGTTGTCTCTAAACCGTTCTTGGGAATAACGGGTTAAGTTCCATAACCCGTCGTTCACAAGAACGGGTTAGGTAGAGAGTTATTGCCAGGACCCTATACAAGCTTTCAAATTATACTGCCAAAATCTACTTACTTAACCCGTTCTTATAAATAACGGGTTAAGGTTAGCTAACCCGTTCTTGTGAATAACGGTTTAAGGCGTTTGAAATTGGGTTTTCTACAAATTTCTCTTCACTCTTTGCGAGAACTGTCTCCAGAACTGTGCAAGGTGATATTAATATGCCCATAAATTGTTTATTATTTTTATTAATTTCCATTTATTCTCCCGTAACTAACCACTATAAATTTGTTACCATAATAAGTTTTGTGAAAGTAAAAAAATTAAATTACGCGTTTTTTGTACCGAGGGTTAGGGTTAGGTTAAGGTAGGGTTAGTGTCGGGTTAGGGTTAGGGTTAGGTTAAGATAGGGTTATTGGTGAGTGTATGTTTTTTGTTTTGGTTAATTAGGTTCATATTTGTGGATCCCCACATCTATATTTGACTTTGTAACATGTGGAACCACATGTAAAACATGGCAAGTATCTTAATTTGTGGTACGAGTCGTTAACTTGTAGCACATTAACAGGCCGTTCTAAATTTCCACACTAATGAATCCATCGATCCATCAGTCAATCAAATATATCTTCTCCCACATGTCTTTATTGTGCTACTACATGTGAACTCGTGCCCACACATGTGATCTGATCCAGTTTTTGTTAGCTAAGTAATTAGATCTGGTGGCATTGCGCTCTAATAACACAGAGGTGCTTTTCTATTAGGAATACCCTCATCATCACAGTTGATCCAAAACCGTTATTGGTCTTTTTGTACGTGGATGTGGGGATCTACATGTGGTTTTTCCCCCATATGGGCTACATGTGGGATCTACATGTGGTTTTTCTAATATTGAACTTGTTCTACTATGAAGAGAAGCAGAAGTGAGAGTCTATCAACGGAAAATTAGAATGAGGACCAGGAAGAAAGCCTAAAATGATTCTTATCAGTCCTTCCACAATAAGTGCATGCCTTATGTACCCACATTAGGAAATATACATATGGTTTTTCCCATACATAGGCTACATGTGGGGATCTACATGTGGTTTTTCACCCATATAGACTTCATGTGGGAATCTACATATGGTTTTTTGCCTATATAGGCTACATGTGGGATTCTACATGTGGTTTTTCCCCATATAGACTACATGTGGGAATCTACATGTGGTCTCCACAGAAAAAGTGGTATTGTCATCTAAGCCAAGTGACCACCCACAAGCCAGAAAAATTTGAACATACACCTAAGTGGGAAAAAGCACCAAGCTAAACAAGCATAACTCAGCACCCGCCTACTATTATCGCAGACACTATTTAATATGGGATGCGGATCCCATGTACATATCCAGTTCTTGATCGCCAATTAATCTCATCTGATGACGAGATGCGGATCACGTGACGCATCTGGTTGGGCCTTTCCATTAGGGATCTCAGCATGTGGGGATGTACATGCGTTCTATCAACGACAAATTAGAATGAGGACCAGCAAAAAAGCCTAAAATGATTCTTATCAGTCCTTCCACAATAAGTGCATCCCTCATGTACCCACATTAGGGAATTTACATATGGTTTTTCCTATACATAGGCTACATGTGGGGACCTACATGTAGTTTTTCACCCATACAGACTACATGTGGGATCTACATGTGATTTTTCCCCATATAGGGTACATGTGGGATCTACATGTGGTTTTTCTCCCCATAACAAGCTAAACAAGTAGAACTCAATCTCAAAGCAGACACTTCGGTCAGTCAAAAGAGTGGAGACTCTACATTTGGGGACCTACATGTGGATGTAGCCAATATATAGGCTACATGTGGGGATCTACATTTGGTTATGTACTTTAGGTTTTTCCCATATTAAAGTGTCTGCTACGAAGAGAAAAAGAGTGGAGACTCCAACCCTAACCCTAACCCCTAACCCTAACCCTATTAACCCTAGACTAACCCTAACCCTAACCTACAACATTTTTTTTATTGTTTTTTATGAACCAAAATACAAATTAATTTGTGTTAATTTTAATATTCGTTTGATGATATCAATTTTATATTGGTTAGTTATGTGGCTAGGAATGGAATTAAAAAAAAATATTAAAAAAAAAGAACATACATATGACTGTCTATTTTTTAGAGTTCAGAATGCAATGTACGTAAAGAGTTGAGAGGCGTATGTGATTAATGATAGAACTTAAATATCTATAAACTCCACAGTGGAGAGGCGTATGGAATTATCTATTACCTCCCAGCTACAAATATTAACGTATTTAATATTTGTAGTTTATCATAATTTTTTTTTATATTCAGTGAACTATAAGTTATATTGACATACTTGTTTACACATTTTTTTACATGCGATTTAATAATTACTTGTACAATTGATTTAGGTACACTTAACCCGTTACTGACGATCACGGGTACAAGTGCTTAAACCGTTATCATCATTAACGGGTTAAGTTAAAGTATATTGGCAGAATTTCACAAATAGTTAAAGTACACTTAACCCGTTCTTGGCAACGACGGGTTAGGTGTAATTAACCCGTTGTCACCAAGAACGGGTTAACCAGGTGTAATTTACAGACACTGTACAAGTTGAGATGTGTATCAATTTGGTGGGGACAACTATTGTCCTTGCTGCTCCTTTTTCGAATATTGTGTCATAACTTGGTTGACTAACAATATTTATCCTTATTGTCTTCTTCTTCTTTATGTTTAATCCCTCTTTGTCTTCTCCGTTTTGCATTGATCTACAACCTATTGATGAGCAGCCTTCTCTACAATCTTCTATCTTATCATGCTCCCCTCCTTTTTTCTAGCCTATATGTGAGAGAGTTGAACTCATCCCGTAGAGAATGAGTCTCCTCTTCTTCTCTTCAAGAGAATTCAAGTGGAGTCTCCCCAATCTTCATAAATGTTCTCTTCTTCTCTTCTTCTCTTCAAGAGAACTCAAGTGGAGTCTCCCCAATCTTCATAAATGTTCTCTTCTTCTCTTCTTCTCTTCAAGACCAGGTGTAATTAATGTTCTCTTCTTCTCTTCAAGACCCCTATATGTGAAGTATTGGTTAAGAACTGCCAATATCTATCTCCTTAACCCGTTATTGGGGAAAACGTGTTAAGGTATCATAACCCGTTATCCCCAATGACGGGCTAAGGTATAAAATATCTGGCAGCATCTCTTCTTCTGAATACTGCATACATTTCAAAATTTTCCACTATATACTTATATCCACCACAAAATACACAATCTCCAACACAAATAACAAATCTGTTCACATCGGCCGGCAGACAATTTTCGTTAACACAAAATTCACAGACAGAACGAGTTCCCCAAATTGCACACATCTACCAATTTCACATTTTTCAACATAAAAAAGTATTAGCAACCCAAATGCCTGGTCAAATTCCATAGTAACATATTTTTGTTCACAAATACACAAAATAAACTGACATACAGACATTACATTATGATTAAATACATCGTTAATTTACTTGTACCAAACAAGCCTACGGCAATTATCTACACAAATATACAATCCAAAAGCAACACATTTTTCAACACATTGCTTCTTCATTGGGCGCGTTTTTCTTGTTTCATTCCGGACCTATACCAGAAAATTTAAAAAAAA
The DNA here is from genome assembly GCA_017893485.1 of Hemerocallis citrina. Classification (NCBI taxonomy): domain Eukaryota; kingdom Viridiplantae; phylum Streptophyta; class Magnoliopsida; order Asparagales; family Asphodelaceae; genus Hemerocallis; species Hemerocallis citrina. Next base: position 84,154,418 of record CM030358.1, read on the forward strand.
AACAAAGTTAACAATCGAGTCGAAATTAATAAATATCTCACAAATAAATATAAAATTCAGCAATTATTCGGTGATTATTTTTGAAAGTTTGATATGACATACATATTAATAAATTTCTTAAAACCCCCTTAGCACGAACCTTCGCCTTCGTCATTATCACTCTCTACAGCGTTTGGAGCTTCTTCATTCCCCACCGATCCACTAAAAAAGGAAGAAGAATGAGTTAGTACCGACCAAATTAACATTTATTGAGTCCAATTAACAAATACAAAATCTCTGATATAATACCTTGCTATATTTTTTGGGCAATTCCGTGAATCGTGGCCTACGACACGAAGACATGTCCTGCAAAGTCTTGGCCTCTTCATTTTTTGACCTTCTCGTACCGACTTCAACCGTTTCCCTTTAGGCCTCCCCTTTGTGGTGCACTGTACAGGGTCACCTACATGTGCATGCGATGTGCTTGTCCACCACTCTCAGGTTGTGCGCTACCTTCCTGTGGTGTGCTGTTCACTGACTCAATCTTAGCAAAGCCTTCAATTCCCTTCAGCATGTGGTCGAGCATATACTTGTATCCTCGCTCTGAAGAACAACCAAGATCGACCAAATGTCTTGAGTGCATACTCAGTTCACAATAACGCGAAGCAAAATTGTCGCCCATATTATTGGGAACCGGTATACTGCTTCTCCTCAGTTGATCCCTGGTCCATCGCCTACAAATATATTGATCGGGTAGTGCGGTGTGATCTGTGAACCGAATAACTGCAAGTAGATGTTTGCAGGGAATGCCTACGAAGTAGTACATGGAACAAGGGCATTTAGCAATTTTAGTGATTTTACAATAAGAAATCACCCTCCCCGGTTCTGAATTTCCACAAACTGTTACAGAATAAGCTGCACTATCCGGTGTATCCATACTCGCAATTAAACTCACATTAAGTAATAAGCTTTTGACAACTTCTTGTTGAAATTTGTAGAAAATCTTCAAAGTGTATGTCCCTGCCATTTGTGACTCCAATGCCCACTCGGTCTTCAATTTTGGCCACTCCTCGCGATTACGATGTGTTTCTTTAAGTTCATCGTGTCTTTGTTTTACTAAGAGTCGGTCAAAGATGATGGCAAATTCATGTAGTGAGTACTTTTTATGAGTATGGTGCTTCAAGGATGAATGTAGCGATTCGCTACGTTGGGTACTCAACATGCCCCCCCAAAATGAGTCTCTTGCGTACACAGGGGCCCATTTTTCGCGGATCTCAAATTTTTTCTTCAACCATTTGTTATTTTCTAGTTTGTACTGAGATATCAAATTTTTCCACTTCTGTTCGAATTCTGTTTTAAATTCCGCCGTATAAATGATAGTCTTCAAAGCATCCCTGAACTTATCAACGTTATTCGACATTCGAACTTCATGCGGTAGCTTATCCAAAATATGCCAAATGCAATATCTATGTGACGTGATTGGGAACTTTGGAAATTGCAGAAGTTATCCCGCGATCCTCATCTGTCACGATGTTGATCGGATCACATGGCATTGCAGCACGCCACTTTTGAAAGAACCACTCAAATGAGGATTTCGTCTCATTGGGGATGAACCCACAACCTAGGAATATTGATTGCCAATGATGGTTGAATCCAACAAATGGTACGAACAACATCCCGTATCGGTTTGTGTTGTAGGTAGCGTCAAAGCAGAGAACATCCCCAAATACTTTGTAATTATTTCTAGCGATACCGTCCACCCAGACACAATGTGTCAATCGCCCTTCAGGGTCACATTGGTAATCAAAATAGAATAAGGGATCGGTCGCCTTTTTGGATTCAAAAAACTCAAGTAGCATTTGTCCGTCGTGTCCTTTTAAACCCTCCATCTCGTCTCTCCTGAGATTTCTTACATCGGTTTCGGTGAATCCAATTTTCTCATTACCTCCACTTGCACCTTCAAAGAATAGCATTTGTTTGCATACAGGGACATTAGCTTCGGTAAGTTGACCAATTATATTTTTATCTGTCTTAGTCAATTCCCGGTTTCGAGGTAGCAAGTGACGTCTACCGGGTAAAGTAAATTCGTGATTGTGTGCTTCATTTAACGAATAAAGAATCCACGAATTACTTTGTGAATTACTATGTGGGTTTAGTTTGACATGGACGAAAGCTTTGCAACCCGTTCTAGAAGTTGTACCTCGTCTAGTTTCATTATGGCTATTCGGTGACTCCCCGGCTTTATTACAAACGTATGATTTATCCACTACATCGTTTCCCTTATATTTATTTCCACCCTTACGCATAGAGAATTCCGCACATTTGCAATATGATGAATAAAATTTTTCCGCATCCTCAAGGGTGGAAAATGTCATACCAATCTTCGGTTTTAGGTGCTCGTCAACATGAGGAAGATACTCGCCAAGTTGTTGTGCACGAACAAATTTATCCCCGGCAACAGAACTTCCTTCGAAACTGTCCATACCTAAGAAACCGTGAAAAGGTGAATAGTTAGGGGTACTAAACCGTTGTATTTGGTATTTTTATAAGTGCGCAAGCCACCACAACTTGAAAAGGAGAAAAGTTTCGTATTTTTTGGAGGTGGTTTGAAGTGTTTTATAATCGGCCCGCACTTAGAAAATTCTAATTCTAAAACTTATAATGCGAGGAAATGAAGCAAAACTGCACAAACGGCATCCGAAAATTATAAAACTTTCTGTCTAGGTGGAATTCACGTAGGGCAAGCCACCCGAACTTGTAGAAGGGAGTTTCGACTCACGGTTTGCGAGATACGACCGTATACCGCTTTATAATAGTTTTTTTCAACCGAAAGCGATACGCGGCCGTATCTCTCGAATCGTGAGTGGAAACTCACTTCTACAAGTTCGGGTGGCTTCTCATAGGGGACACCAACCTAATCGCAAAGTTTCGTATTTTTTGGAAATCGTTTGAAGGGTTTTCTAACCTACCCGCACTTAAAAAATTCTAAGTCTAAAACTTGTAGTGCGAGGAAGTTGAGAAAACCGCGCAAACGGCACCCGAAAATTATAAATCTTTCCGACTAGGTCGGATTCACGTAGGGCAAGCCACCCGAACTTGTAGAAGCGAGTTTCGACTCACGGTTTGTGAGATACGGCCGTGTACCGGCTTTAGTTGTTTTTTTCCAACCAAAACCTATACGCGGCCATATCTCTCGGACCGTGAGTCGAAATTCACTTCTACAACTTCGGGTCACTTCTCGTAGGTGACACCAACCAACTCGCACGGTTTCGTATTTTTTGGTAGTCGTTTGAAGGGTTTTTTAATCTACCCGCACTTAGAAAATTCTAAGTCTAAAACTTGTAATGCGAGAAAGTTGAGAAAATCGTGCAGACGGCATCCGAAAATTTTAAAACTTTCTGACTTGGTCGGATTCACGTAGGGCAAGCCACCCGAACTTGTAGAAGCGAGTTTCGACTCACGGTTTGCGAGATACGGCCGTCTACCGCTTTACTTGGTTTTTTCCCAACCGTAAGCGATATGCGACCGTATCTCTCGAACCGTGAGTCGAAACTCACTTCTACAACTTGGTTTGGCTTCTCCTAGGGGACACCAACCAACTCGCAAAGTTTCGTATTTTTTGGAGGTCATTTGAAGAGTTTTCTAATCTACCCGCACTTAGAAAATTCTAAGTCTAAAACTTAAAATGCGTGGAAGTTGAGAAAACCGCACAAACGGCATCCGAAAATTTTAGAACTTCCCGACTTGGTCGAATTCACGTAGGGCAAGCTACCCGAACTTGTAGAAGTGAGTTTCGACTCCCGGTTTGCGAGATACGACCGTATACCGCTTTGTAATGATTTTTTTCAAACGAAAGCGATACGCGGCCATATCTCTCGAACCGTGAGTCAAAACTCACTTCTACAAGTTGGGTTGGCTTCTCCTAGGGGACACCAACCAACTCACAAAGTTTCGTAATTTTTGGAGGTGATTTGAAGTGTTTTAAACTCTAAACGCAGTTACAAAATTCTAAGTCAAAAATTCACATGCAGGGAAGTTGAGCAAAACCGCACAAACGGCATCCGAAAATTATAAAACTTTCCGACTTGGTCGAATTCACGTAGGGCAAGCCACCCGAACTTGTAGAAGCGAGTTTCGAGTCACGGTTTGCGATATACGGCCGTGCACCGCTATACTTGGTTTTTTCCAACCGAAAGCGATACGCGGCCGTATCTCTCGAACCGTGAGTCGAAACTCGCTTCTACAAGTTGGTGTGGCTTGTATTACATGAGACGAACCTACTCAGAAAGTTTCGTATTTTTTTACGGTCGTTCGCAGGGTTTTCAACCATAACCGCACTGAAAATTCTAACTAATTTCCTATATACAATTCTAATTCTACAAGATACTAATGCAAGCAACATAATTCGGCAATTGAATATACTTGAGGTCAACCCAATTCTACATCTAAAATCTACTAACGCATTTAAATTTTTTCCCAATTTCTAAAAAAATTACTATACACAAATTCAACAAAAAAAATACAAATGTAGATTATTGGGTTAAAGAAACAGTGTATACCTTACGGAATAGGTCGAAATCAAGCCAAGCAATCGGTTTTGGAAGAGAACTAGGGTTCCGATTTCGTATCGAAGAGGGGAAGAGAAGCTAGGGTTTCGATCGTCGAAGTTCGAGGGTTTCGATCTTCGGAGTTGGGAGAGAAGAGGGAGCTCGAGGGTTTCGATCGTCGGAGCTAGGGTTTTTTAGGGTTTTTTTTTCCGTCGTTTGGGTTTGGGTTCATCGAAGAAAGAAGAAGAGAGCGGAAGAAGATGAACTGTATGTCGACGAAAATGAAAAAGGATAGCCTTAACCCGTTCTTGGGAAGAACGGGTTAAGGCTATTTTTTTTAATAAAATTTTGCCTTAACCCGTTCTTCACAACGACGGGTTAAGGCAAGATCTGATCAAAAAAAATCTGGACCGTTGGATCTTTGATCCAACGGTCCAGATCGAAGTTCGCACGGGTCCGTGCGAACTGACCCATTCCGGCCCGTTTGCAACCGAAGATTACTCATATATATATATATATATATATATATATATATATATATATAGGGAAATGATCGAGTGAGAACTTTTTTGGTGAGAACCACGTGAGAACTTTTGTTTGGGACATTAGTTGAAAGATCTGAACCGTTCATTTTGATCTACACGATTCAATTAGTCCATGGATGAGAAATCAAGTCATTTGAGATTCATTTGCTCATGTATTGAAGTGTTACAAATTGTGTGGCTGAAAAATCGTTATTTTTTATAGTGACATGATGCATGGACAAATGAATACCAAATGACTTGATTTTATATTTCTAGACTAAATTAGTTACGTTAAACAATGTGAACGGTTCGGATTATCCATAGGATGGATAGGCGTGGAGTTCTCACGAAGCTTATCGTGAGAACGGTTCTCACTGGATCGCTACCCTATATATATATATATATATATATATATATATATATATATATATATATATATATATAGGAGTGATCCAATAAGAAACATTTTAAAATGAGAAAATGAGAAACATTAATTCTAACCATTGGATTTGAGAGGATTGGGATGAATGGCTCTAATTCATTTGGACTAGTAATTAAAAAAAAACAGTTTATTTTAACAAATCTATCAAAAAAATAAACCGAAAAGAAAAACCTAACAATAAAAAACCGGTTTATTTTAACTCCTCAAATCCAATCCAGGTAAATTTAATATAACCGAGCTTCGCTTCATACGGACAAACATCATGTTACAAGGTGTTAGGATTTGAATAGGTTGTGGATTGTTAGGGTTTTGAGAAGGTGGAAGAGAGAGGGAAGAAGCAGCAGCAGTCGGATTGTAGGAGGAGAGAGATAGGGCAAAAATTGTTGATTAGTATTCATTTGATTCTAATCTTCTTACATATATGAAGATACAAAGCCCAATGGGCCCAAGAGCAATTTGGGTCATAACATAACAATCTCCACCTTGAACCAAATTGCATCTAAAACAAACTAAAAACCACAAAGCAAACATAACCTAAAACAAAGGTAAACATAAAGATATACTAGCAACATGCTAGAAACAAAACTAGCTCAAACTAGCTAGAAACAAACCGACATCAAACTTGAACAAAGCTTGAACTTTGCAATTGGAAGAGGCTTTGTGAGCATATCGGCCGAATTCGATTCGGTACCAATCTTCTTAACTGCAACCTTGCCTTCCGAGATTACATCTCGAACAAAATGGTATCGAATATCAATGTGCTTCGTCTTCTCATGGTACATACGGTCCTTGGTCAAATGAATCGCTTTGGTTGTCACAAAACACCGTAATAGGACCCTCGAGTGAAGACATCTCACCAACAAATGCCTTGAGCCAAATAACCTCCTTAATAGCCTCAGTAATTGCCATATATTCGGCCTCAGTACTTGAGAGTGCAACGGTGGCTTGAAGTGTAGACTTCCAACTAATTGCACAATCTCCAAGGGTAAAAACATAACCCGTCAAGGAAAGCCTCTTGTCCAAATCACCCACAAAATTCGCATCCACAAAACCCATCAATTTCTTGCCATTACCAAACTCCAAACAAGCATCAATAGTACCTCTCAAATAGCGGAAGATCCACTTCACCGCTTCCCAATGCCCTTTCCCCGGACAAGAGAGATATCTACTTACCACCCTAACGGCTTGAGCAATGTCAGGTCGAGTACACACCATCAAGTACATGAGACTCCCGACCGTACTTGAATATGGAACCTTTTCCATATATTTCTTTTCATCATCGGATTTTGGGCTTAAAGCGGCCGAAAGCTTGAAATGCGCCGCAAGAGGTGTTGAAACAACTTTCGCTTTCTCCATGCCAAAACGGCGTAGCACTTTCTCGGCAAAACTCTTTTGTGAAAGAAACAACATTCTTTTGGACCTATCCCTTGTGATCTCCATCCCGAGAATCCTTTTGGCGGCCTCCAAATCTTTCATCTCAAATACCGAACTTAGTTGCTCTTTCAACCTCCTAACTTCTTTCAAGTTTGAGGATGCAATCAACATGTCATCCACATAGAGCAACAAGTAAATGAAATTCCCACCATCCAACTTCTTGAAATAAACACAACTATCATAATTGGAACGATGGAAATTAATACTCACCATGAATGAGTCAAACTTCTTATACCATTGCCGCGGTGATTGCTTAAGGCCATAAAGGGACTTCTTCAAAAGACACACACGGTCCTCCTTTCCCGCAACCTCAAAACCCTCCGGTTGGCTCATGTAAATTTGCTCCTCCAAATCACCATGCAAGAAGGCAGTTTTCACATCCATTTGCTCCAATTCCAAATCCTTCATTGCCACCAAAGAGAGAAAAACTCGAATGGAGGTGTGCTTAACTACAAGAGAGAACACAACATTGAAGTCCACACCTTGGACTTGACTGTACCCTTTAGCCACTAGCCTTGCCTTGTATCGAAAATCCGCGGGATTTGAGCCGTCAATCTTCCTCTTAAACACCCACTTGCAACCCACAATCCTCTTACCACTCGGAGGCTTCACAAGAGACCAAATCTCATTTTGTTGCAAAGATTGTAACTCTTCATTCATAGCGGCAACCCAATTGGCTGCATCTTTAGAAGAAATGGCTTTCTTGTAGGAAGATGGCTCACAATACTCCACATCCTCTGCAATTGCCAAATAATAAGCAAAGTCGGAGTATCCATACCTTGTAGGTAGTCTTGTTTCTCTTCTAGCTCGGTCCTTTGCCAATGTATATGGTTGTGCCTCTTCTTGGGCTTCCTCCAAATTGACATCATCATGTGAGATCAAATCATCACCTTCTTGGACCGGCACCTCAAACTCCACCTTCTTCTCAACCGTCTCATTCTCCTTAATAGTCGGCTCGGGTGCAACATCATTTGCCTTCAACATGGCCGACTCATTGAAAATGACATCTCTTGAAATAAGGAACTTGGATGATTCGGGACACCACAACTTATATCCCTTCACATTTGTGGGATACCCAACAAAAATACACTTCTTCGATCTAGGCTCCAACTTTCCTTCATTCACATGTGTATAAGCGGGACAACCAAACACCATCAAATTTGAATAATCGGCCGTCTTACCTGACCACACTTCTTCGGGTGTCTTCAACTCAATTGAAGTGGTAGGAGATCGATTTACCAAATAGCAAGATGTGTTAATGGCTTCCGCCCAAAACTCCTTACCCAAACCCGCATTTGAAAGCATACTTCTAGACCTTTCAAGTAGTGTCCTATTCATCCTTTCTGCAACACCATTTTGTTGTGGAGTGTTGACCACCGTCTTGTGCCGAACAATCCCTTCAGCCTTACAAAAATTATCAAACTCACGGTTGTAAAACTCCAAACCGTTATCGGTTCTCAACCTCTTAACTTTCCTTCCCGTTTGGTTCTCCAAAAGTGACTTCCATTCTTTGAAGGTGCGAAACACATCAATTTTCTCTTTCAAGAAATAAACCCAAACCTTCCTTGAGAAATCATCAATGAAAGTAAGCATGTAACGAGAAACATTACCTTTGGAAGGCTCATGAGAAGGTCCCCAAAGATCCGAATGGATGTAGTCTAATGTTCCCTTGGTCGAATGAATGGCCGTGGAGAAGCTCAACCTCTTATGCTTGCCAAATACACAATGCTCACAAAACTCTAAGTTGCCCATGCATTGGCCACACAACAAGCCTCTCTTGCTCAAAATGGTCATTCCTCGCTCGCTCATATGCCCCAATCTCATATGCCAGAGCCTAGTAGTATCCTCATCCGACATAGTACCCGAACGTGCAATGGCGGCCGAGCTCGTGACTGTGGAACCTTGTAGGAAATAAAGAGTTCCAATTCTCTTCGTCTTCATGATTGTGAGAGCCCCTTTAGAGACTCTAAGGACTCCACCTTCACTTTGGAACTTACACCCCTTTTCTTCAAGAGACCCCAGAGAAATCAAATTCTTAGACAAATCGGGTATATGCCTCACACCCGTCAACCTTCGGACCTTTCCATCATGGAACTCAATTGTCACCGAACCAATTCCGGCAACCTTACACATATTGTTGTTCCCCATGAGAACCTTACCATCCGTAGGCTCATAAGTCTCAAACCAATCTCTATTCGGAGTCATGTGTTGCAAAGCACCCGTATCCATCACCCAACAATGTATATCATCAACATTAGTATCTATCACACAAAGAGTATCAATCGTATCACATTCGGCCACATTGGCCTCCTCCGAAGAAGAACCTTTACTATCCGCCTTTTGTTTATTTTTTAGCTTGAAACAATCGGCCTTAATGTGTCTCTTCTTCTTACAATAGTTGCACGTCAAATTCTTGTGCCTAGACTTCGAACGGATCCTTGTATCTTTCGAGTTTCGGTCCCATGACCTACCTCGATCAACAACTAAACCAACACCTTGGCTCCCTTTCTCATTATTGGTCATCTCACTATCAATGTGCAACTTTGCTTGTAAATTGCTCTTAACATTTTCTAGAGAAATTTTATCTCTACTATAAATCAACATGTCTCTAAAAGCCTTGTATGATGCGGACAATGAGCATAATAACAAAAGGGCTTGGTCCTCATCCTCCACCTTAACATCAATCTTACTTAAGTCATTCAAAATAGATGCAAACTCCGTAATATGATTGGAAATTGATGTACCTTCAACCATGCGAAGAGTGTAGAGGCGCAATTTCAACCGCAGTCGATTGGTAAGGGACTTCTTCATGTAGATGTTCTCCAACTTCTCCCACAAAGCCTTAGCGGTCTTCTCCGATAGGACCTCTTGCAATGTCGAATCACTCAAACACAATTGGATAATAGAGAGCGATTTATCATCCATCTCTCTCCATTTCTTATCCGCCACCGCATCAATCAATTTTTCTCGACCAAAAATGGCATCCTTAACGCCTTGGCTCGAAAAAATCGATGCCATACGCACTTGCCATAATGCAAAACTCGTCTTCCCATCATACTTCTCAATATCATATTTCCCCGACATATCCATTCAAATTTCTTAAACCCAATTCAACAAAACACCAAAATTTTCCCCAAAGATTAATTACTCAAATCACAAAAATCAAACCTTCCTTCTTGATATCTTTCTCCTCCGGTGCTCCCAACGACGAAGACCAAGAAACCCGACGAAGATCTGGACTGAGAAGACCTCTACTGATCTGATCTAATCCCTACCAAAGCCACCTCTACTGATCTGGATGGAGACGGCTGGAAGTCGGACGGGAACTCGGGAGAAGGGATCTGGACTGGACTGGACGGGAACTCGGGATCAGATCAGATCTGGGGAGGAGGAAGGATCGGGAGAAGGGATCGGGAGAAGAGGACGGTGACTGGAAGGGATCGGGAGAAGGTGTTTTGGTGTTGGCTCTGATACCAATTTGTTAGGATTTGAATGGGTTGTGGATTGTTAGGGTTTTGAGAAGGTGGAAGAGAAGAGAAGCAGCAGCAGCAGCCGGATTGTAGGAGGAGAGAGATAAGGCAAAAAATGTTGATTAGTATTCATTTGATTCTAATCTTCTTACATATATAAAGATACAAAGCCCAATGGGCCCAAGAGCAATTTGGGTCATAACATAACACAAGGTTGTAGGGATTTGCAAAGTGAATTCGATATAGAAGCCGAGGGAAGCCTGAGTAGAACAAAATAGATGGTTTTTCATTTACAGACGAACACAGCTCATAACAAGATGGAAGATTTAAAATAAAAGTAAACAATCCAAAGGGCGAAGAGAACCCTGATAACTTGAATATTAGTAAGAGGTTACAGTTGGAATTTTGACAGGATATCCTCCAAAAATCAGTAAAATATAGGTAGGGCAGTTCAAAATTGATCTAAATAATAGTGAATAATAGGATTTCATCCCCTGATTTGCAAGTTGCTCTTGACTTTTAGGCTCTGTTTGGTTCAAATAAGGGGAGGGGAGGGGAGGGATTTTAATGGAGGGGAGGGGAGGGGAGGGAAAGGGAGGGGGGATTTAATGAAGAATCTGTTTGGTTCAAAGGAGGGGAGGGGAGGGAAAATAATTATCTTCTTGTTTGGTTCACAAGGAAAGGGAATGGATTTTATAATAAAATTACTTTTATACCCTTCATGGCCACCTATTGTAATTAGAGAGATGATGTGCTTGAGCTTTCAAAATGTGATCTTTGTAACTATCAAAGAGAACTAAATGATGTAAGAAAGAATTTTATTGTCAAAAAAGAAATGAATGATTTAGAGGTTGGAGAGCAGAGAGCTCAAGGAAGCTGTGTTAGCAGTGAAGACAGCACTCAAAACTTTTGGAGACTCTGACTAAATGACTAATGTAAGGTTATTTTGTATATATACAGCACTAGAAACTACGTCTTTAAGTCAAAATGCAAGATCCTTTTTTGAATTTTATCATTAGATTTAAGTTAGAGTGATGATGGGAAGGAAGGAAAACGAAATTGGAGAAAACATACAGTGCTATTGCGAACAAGATCCACATAGAGATTACAGAACTATATGCCTGTTGCTTCTAAAATATTGAAGAACATCTGCTGTCATGTTATGAGCTTGCTTAAATGATGTGGAGATTGAAGAGGGAAAATATCAAAGTGAACTAACTAAAAGGGTAATTTAGTCCATTCACATTAAAAAATTAGACATAATTTCTCTCCCCTCCAAATTCCCCCAATATTGGAGGGGAGCCAAAATTGGCTCAGGAGGGGTGTTGCACCCCCCCCCCCCCCCATTTCCCTCCCATCCCCTCCTAAAAAATGAACCAAACACTCCTAAAAAATGAACCAAACATGAAAAGTTTTAAAAAACCCCTCCCCTCCCCTCCATTCCCCTCCAACCAAACACTCCCTTTTAGGGGTAAAGAATGCTGGAGGAATTCCCCTGGTAATCTGTCAGAAATACAGCTCTTCCAAGTTGAAGTCGGTCAGTCAAGCCTCAATATCACCAGTGAGTTCTCCCGCATAACAATAACCACATACAAAAAAGATTATAAATCTGCAAAGGTCTCCAAACATTGAATTTTACAACCACAATTATATGTCTAATCTTTATGTTCTTCTAAAATTCAAATACGCTTATTTGAAGAATAATTTCCAACCTGTCTAGCTTATATAGCATTGTATATTTGAATATTACCAAGGACAATTCAAGAAAATCAATGCACTCGGCAAAATTTGTAATGTCCCAATAAAAAATTAACTAGTTAAGGGACGTTATTAACAAATTTTTTATTTTACGTCAGAGCTTTTAATAGAAACCATATCCTTTCACCAAAAAATTCTGGATTGGATTTGAGGAGTTAAAATAAACCGGTTATTATTGTTAGTTTTTTTTTTTTGGTTTATTTTTTTGATAGATTAGTTAAAATAAACCCTTTTTTTTAATTACTAGTCCGAATGAATTAGAGTCATTCATCTCAATCCTCTCAAATCCAATGGTTAGAATTAATGTTTCTCATTTTCTCATTTTAAGATGTTTCTCATTGGATCACTCCTCTCTCTCTCTCTCTCTCTCTCTCTCTCTCTCTCTCTCTCTCTCTCTCTCTCTATATATATATATATATATATATATATATATATATATATATATATATATATATAATATAATAATAGTATGAATATATAATAATAATAATAATAATAATAATGTAACAATAATATATTATAAATAATATATTATAATAAGAGTATATTATATGATAATATATATAATAATATATAATAGTAATATATTATATATTAATATATATAATAACATATAATCATAATAATATATATAATAATATAATATATAATAATATAATAATAGTATATATAAAATAGTATATATAAAATAATAATATATATAATAAAAATATAATATAATAATAGTATATATAAAATAGTATAAATAAAATAATAATATATATAATAATATATATAATAATAATATAATAATAATAATAGTATATATAAAATAATAATATATTATAATAATTTTATATTAAATAATAGTATAAAATAATTTATTATAATAAACATATTTAATTATATACATATTTATAATAACATATAATAATTATAATAATATATATGTAATAATATTATATTATAATAATATATTAAATAATTTATTATAATAATAATAAATTATATAATAATATATATATAATTGTATATATGAAATAATAATAATATATATATATATATATATAATAATAATAATAATAATAATAATAATAATAATAATAATAATAATATATAAATATATTTAGAGAGAGGATGTGAAAAAACAGAAAATAGTTGAAGTGGAGTTTTGTAAAAACTGTTTTCACAAACAAGCAAACCAAACGGGTTTTGGGTTTTGGAAAACAAAAAAAAAAGAAAAAAACAACAAACCAAACAGACCCTCGTGGTGCTGGTTTCCTCAGTTTACTGGAAGACTTGAGTTTTGGGGTTGGTGGTTTCTTTGTTAGATGTGATTAGGAGGAATTAGGGTTAGGATTTGTATCTCATAGCCGCTTAAGATATTGTTAGGTTTTGTGAGAAATTAACAATTAGAAATTAGGGTTTATCTCTAGATCTAAGTTGCTTGAGATATTCACCCTAGGTATCAAGATTGGAATACCTAGACTGCTATCACAAGCCAGTATTTATTCTTAAATACTGGTTTGGGTATCAGGTTATAAGCCCACAAACCCGCGTTCCAATATCCAATCAATTGTACGTTCATTACACGTGTTACTCAATGTCACATGCAATATTTATATAGAGAGAATATACCAATACCAATATATCCAACAATCTCCTCCTATATTCTCAATATATAAAGTACAGGATTATCTCATCAGTTCAGTATAAAACTGACTAGCTGATTACAGTCCATAAAATAAAAGCATCATAAAGGTATAGTTTCATAAGAACCAATAGAATTATAAAATTGAATAGTTCAGTTAAGACTAAACCAATATAATTAAATAGTTCCAAACCATATCCAATTCATAATAGTTCACAAAGACTAAACCAACTGGAATAATCTGTCATAGTTTCAAAATCAAACAAAGCAAATATACTTCAAGAACAAAATATGAGTTTTAAGCTCATGAACACAAGAGTCTTAAACTCAACAGAAGTTTTTACCCAAGTGACTAATTTATTCTCGAAAGAAATAAACTGACACTCTATCCTTGCACACTGCTTTATGTTTACTCCTCCATTTGAGCAAATCATTATTTTGAAATCTATGTTGACAGATTCAACTCTTCCATCTTTGCTAGCTTATAGAAAACAAGAATATCAAGAGACACATCTCTAACAATTCCAACGAATTTGACAAAGTATCTAGTTCCACAAAAGAACTTAGTACAATTTATAATTAGCTTAGCAAAAATATAACGCAAGCATCACAATCAAGTATCTCTAATAAATAAAGTACATGAACTTTATAGTTTCTACACAAGAACCATACTATGTTTCATATTGGAATGAAAAGACTGCCGTTTCAATCATGGTTTAACATTGAATCTTTAAAATTGGAATGAAACATGTATCCATAAAAGATATATCATCGAAATTGGAATGATATTCAGGACAATTTAATCATCGAAAACACATCGACAAGTTTTTATGTTTCGTATTGGAATAATATGATTATTCTAAGTAAATTTCCTAGATATATAATACCATCAAAATTGGAATGACATTATATATTTGTGGAGTTTATGTAGAATCATCAAAATTATCTAAAACATGTCAACTGCCTAAAATTGATGCTTAAGTTTGAACTTCTCTATGGCTCCAATTGGATTCTAAATTTCAAAACAATTAGGATGTTAAAGCTTTTGACTCAATAGCTACATTTTGGATAATTAGATCACTTTCAAGTCTCTTAGCAAGAGCATTAGCCATACTTGTCGCAATTGCACTTTATCTATGAGAAAGTTCAACTAGGCTTCTTTCAGCCTTAATAAACTCCTCTTACTATTATAGAGTGAGTTATGAGCTACAATGCATTGTAGCTTGATAGTCCATAACAGAATTAGAGAGTTACTTAAACTTCTTAATGGATAACTAGCAACAATTTCTTCAATCCACTCAGCCTTTTCCCCTGCAGAGGATAACACATAAAGGTCTGATTTCATGGATGATAGCACAGTGCCTGTTTGCCTTTTATTTCCAAAACATTTCTGTTCCTCCTAGTGTAAACACATATCTACTAGTTATCGACTTTCACTAAATTCTGAGCATCATAATGCATCAGATCCGCCACTCATTCGAAGAATGACTAGAGTAGTACAAATCAAACTCTTGAATACCACTCAGGTATCTCATTAGCCTCTTAAAGGCACTCAAATGTGTATGGGGTTATTAGTGAATCTGCAGATCATACCTACCTCAAAGGCTATGTCTATTCTAGTACAAATCTTTGTATACATGAGACTGTCAATTCCTTTAGAATGATCTACATGTCTCATAGTTGCACCATCATTAGGTGTCAACCTTTTATCATAATCATAAGGTGTTTCAAAACACACTTTCAATTACCATATCCCCACTTTTGAAAAACATTTTGATTTGATGAGTTTAACTAAGAGTTATCCCTTGCCAACTGAAAACTCACCCTTATACCTATGGTGTCCACAATACCTAGGTTTTCATGTTGAATTCTTTGGATAGCATAATTTTAACTTTATTTGTAATAGAGATGTCACTTCCAAGAACATGCATGTCAACAGAACAAGTAAATAATAGCCACTATATTTGACACACCACAAAGTTGAAGGCACTGATCTGAATTACTTGATTCATATACTAGGCTCTTTCAAAAAAGTTTCAAATTATTTATTTGTTGGCTATACATGTTTTAAGAATATACAATGATTTTACTAAATTGTAAATCTTGTTCACTAAACATATTAGTTCAAAGCTTTCCAGTACAAAACTGTTCAGTACAAAACATCAAGTACAAAGCCTTTTAATTATCCTTTATGAATGACAAAATTTTCAATAGATGTAAGGGTAAGAAGAATACTTATTGTAGCAATATGACAAACATGTGAGTAGACATCAAATAAATCTACCACATTTTTCTCAGTCAATCTGTTAGTTACTAAAAAGCATTAAAATTGCTACTGAACAATCAAAATTAAGTTTCTTCTACAAAACCTCACTTACTTACTATAGTTTTAGCCCTTGTCGGCAGATCAACTAAATTAAAGTATTATTGTATGACACAAAATCATCTCATTGTCTACTAAAGACTCTTCTTAGCTCATTTGTCACTCAGGTTTTTAAGTGTCAGTAAGGCTGGTTCTTGATTCCAACTGTGAATCACTGAACGTGTCTGTAGGACTAGATTATTTCATACATTTATCTTTGATGAAGACATCCTCAAAGAACTCTGCAAGTTTAGATTCTTCTAACACAAATTAGATAGATCCAACATCTGTCCACAGAAACTACATTCTGCACTTTCTAAACACACACAAATATTTGTTGTAGGTCCTTAGGCCTTCTAGAGTCATGTACTCTAGCAGATGTATCACAACACAAATTTTCACTTTAACAAAATTATTGTGTTTTCATACCGTGATCTACAAGGTGTATTCAATTTAGAGTGTAGTAACACATTAGAGATATGATTAACAATACAACATCACTCATAATTACACAAGACAAACAACAGTCAATAATATAGAATTCAACATTTCACTAAGTGTTTGATTTTAACTTTTATCAATATTGTTTAACTGTTGTAAGTAGAGTGCAGTAGAGATTATGCTCAATGCAAACTTTTCTAAAGTTGTTAAAACATATTCACTACCTCTATCACATCTGAACCCTTGATTTTTAGCATTTAACTATAATTTTTAATTCATTAAGAATAACAAGTGCTACATTCTTCATATATACGACAGACTTATATTAATCATCTACAAGAGCGATTAAATACTTCTGACCAGCAATCGTCTTATCTAGTCACAAAGCTACTGAGATCACAAATATCAGAATGTATTGACTCACGAAGTTGTGTGCTCCTAGAGACCATACTAAATGATTTTCTAGTGATCATAATCTGAGCACAGCTTTCATATTTGTCATATTTAATGAAGTGTCATTTAGCAGAGTTATGAGTTTTAACAAGAACAAACAATTTAATATATAGCTCATAGTGATTCTAAATTTCAAAACAACTTGGATGTTAAAGCTTTTTACTCAATAGCTTTTAACTCCATTTCTCCCATAGTTTTGATAATTAGATCACATTTCCTTACAAACAATTGAATATATAGTTCTCAAATTCTAGCCAATTATGCTATGTTCAAGAACACAATTAGAACTATAATTATTAACTGTCTCATTTGTTAAACTCAACTTATACATGTGATTGACAATATATGCATTTTATAAGAGTTAATACAAAATTACTCTATCACATTTATAAAATTATTTACTTTCTCTAATGTATCTAACAATGTCCACTTCTCAAACACATTGAGCGAAGAGTTCTTTTCTTTATTCGTTCTTCATCATCTTCATAACACTAGATGAGATAATGACTAACATATTATAATTTGACTTTGCACACACAGTACAATGAACGAGAAAGAACAACGCGTAACTAGTAGAGTCATATCCTACATTAAGAGATGATCTCTCCTAAGTTACAGATATTTGTTATACATCTTATACAAATTTTATTTTATTTTAAATTTTTAGAGAAGCAAATATGTAATCTCACACAAACTGCAAACAATGGATTTATCAAAATATCTATACACATAGTATGCTAAAGCACTTAACAACCCTAAACATGCTAGTTTTTAAAGCGAGAATAACTATGATCTAAAACTCTCAATCATGTGATCAAACGCACAAAACGTTAACACATTCATCACATGAAAATACTAAGAGGTTAAAGTAGATCATACCGACACTTCAAGTTAGAAGTGGTTTTTCAAATTCGATGGATAAGCCTGCGTAGTGCAGACTTATTCAACCGTGATGCATATCCATCGTTTCCAACACACAATTTGTAGGTAACTTTGAAGTTCCTACATTCATCAAATTGTTAAAGATTAGCCAATTAAACGAATTATTGACACTGTTTAATTCTAGCAACAATTTAATTTGGAGATCCAAACTTTATAGTCAAAACATATAGTTTAACTTATCAAAATAAATATTTTGGTTTTAGCATATAGCCAAAACAACTGTTCAACTTGTATTTAATTAAACAAATAATTAATACAGTCTTGAACTTAACCACTTAGCATCATAGTAATTCTATAATTCAAAATATAAACTTAAAATGAATATTTTTAATTTCAGCACATAGCAAAATATTTAACAAATGACTTTAATGAGGTATAGAAAATTAAAGAACTTATCTTCAATTTGGATCTAGTTCAAGCAATATCATCATAGCCTCGCTGCTTGCCTCATAAGTCAAACTGGGTCTGTCCACTTGTTTCCCTTTAACAGCATCAAGTATAAGTGGCTCCCCAACAAACGTCGTAGCCGGGCTCCTCGAACCCGCAGACGAAATCAACAGCCAGGTTCGATCTGGCTCCCATCCTCAACCAAGCTCTTGGCCTGGATCACCGCCATTGAGAAGTCCCCCTGCCATGTAGTGCCTCAAATCCTTGTACCACATCAACCCATCCAGCCTTCCCACGTTCTGATCCTCGTCGGACCGCCGCACTCCCGTTGGCAACGACCTCCAACACTGGCTCAACGATCCGGCTTGGGCAACCTGAAAAATGGGATTTTTAGGGAATTTGGAGGTTGGTGTTTGCTACAGTCGAAGTCAAATTGCGGCGATGCCAGCAGAGGCGGCGCCCATCGACGGTAGCGGTCGTGGGTCCCGGCGACGGTAACGGGATCTTCGACTCCAGTACCAGCAGTCGACGACTGCGACGACTGACAGATGCTTTGGATGGCGGCGACTCACGATGGTGGGCGGTGGCGACGCACGACGATGGCTACCGGTAATCTTTTCCTCTCTTAATTAATCTCACAAATTGATTAATATTATCTCAAGATTGTTAGGTTTTGTGAGAAATTAACAATTGGAAAATTAGGGTTTATCTCTAGATCTAAGTTGCTTGAGATATTCATCCTAGGTATCAAGATTGGAATACCTAGACTGCTATCACAAGCCAGTATTTATTCCTAAATACTGGTTTGGGTATCGGGTTATAAGTCCACAAACCTGCATTTCAATATCCAATCAATTGTACGTTCATTACACGTGTTACTCATATGCACATGCAATATTTATATAGAGAGAATATACCAATATATCCAACAGATATTTTACTCTGCTTATCAGTATTGGAATATCACAGAGCACTAACTCTAAACCAGCTTTTATATGAGATGAACTGGGTTTAGGGTACTGGGCTTTATGCCCACTCAACCCGGTCCAACAATTAAACAGATAACACGTGCAAAGCACGTGTTGCCCCCATAGAACCTTATACACAATAATATTCTATTATATTGAGAATATACCTATATATCCAACAATCTTTACTATTTAGTCGTTTGAGTGTAGCTTAATAAGCTCTCCTAAACTTCAACAGTTGAGCAACTAGCTGCAGTTTTTCTTACTATTGCATCTGTGTTGAGAAGACAATTAAATATCGGGTTGTTGTTGCATTCGCCTTTCTGAATTTTGAGTTTAGATGATTGTGTTAGTATTTTTTGTGGTTGTTGGAATCGTTTTATATTGCATAATTCGTTGTTGAGTTTAATGCTTACATTTGATTAGAATCAATTAGCAGGTGGCTTGAGTGGTTTCGACTGCATGCATGGTTTGTGAAGTTGCAATAGCAAAAATTAGATTCATTGTGTAATTTGATGCAGACGATATGTACATAGTTATCCAGCGAAGAAAAAGATGATAGGTATGGTTGAATAAAGTTGACATATATGTAACGTACTAAAGAAAATATTTAAGTTCATGATGAGAAAGAGATGATGATATATCCAGTGTGCATTTCTTAGTGTCATTTCTGAGATGATGAAATATACTGAAATTTTTTGTATGTCACATATTTATTGGCAGGCAGCAAAGCAAGAACATGGCCGTCTTAATTTGTGCCAAGAGGCAAGACAATTATGGGGAACTTTTGGCTCTATTTCATCTGCTACTTATTATTTTTTAATCCCATAACTTACTTGGTTTAGTTGCAGCTCACGCACGTAGCTGATTTCTAGAGTATTTTTTTCTTCTTAGTTCTGTTCTCTATGCACATATAATTGTTGTAAAGTTTGTAATCTTTATCTAGTACTCCATCCGTTTCAAAATATATAAGTCATTTTATTATTTTGCTCTTCTCTGTGCTTGAGAGAGTTCCCTCTTGGTGGTGTTGTTTTGGGTGTTATCCTTGATGTTTAATTGCTACTTTTATGTATTGTTTTATTGTGATGTCTTGTGCTTTCAGGGGCCCTTGCCTTATCTCTGGCCTGCTCTTGATTTCGGTATGGCTGTGTGTTGTTGCTTTTGGTTGTCGTGTTTCATGTTGCGCTTTTCCCCTCTATTCACCTAAGCTGTTGTGCCTGGTTTTGCTCTTGGCTGTGCTGTATATTGGGCTCTGTGTTTGTTTTGCTTGCTGCCAGCCTCTTGGCTATGGTGCCTGGTTTTGCTGTTGATTGTACTACCTTGGTTGCATTGTGGATGTTTGGTGGCATGCTCTGTAGCCTCTTGGCGTCGTTGTTGAGTGGGTATTCCGTGCACTCTGTTTCGGCTCCCCTGGTCTATGACTTGCCGGTTCTTGTTTCATCCTGAAACTGCAGCTGATGTGTAGCATCGTTTTGCAAGCATGTTCTTTGTATAGTGTTGCTGTTCTTATCACTTTGTTTATGATGTATCTTTTTGTTCCTTTTGCATCGTCCCTGTCGATGAGATTGTATGTATATTTTGCCTCTTGTACTCTCCGTTCTTTGTATTTATATATATAATAGGTTGGAGCCTCGCGTTGTTATCTTATTTAATCAAAAATATATATATGTCATTCTAGGTTTCTACACGACTATTAAAAAACAATCCAAGATTGAGTAAAAGTTCTAAATATTTTTGATTTTTTAAGCTCGTAAATAAGTTATCAATTGTACAATGTCCTATTTGCCCTTCCTCTATAATTTTTTATTCTTCTCTTACCCAAAAAAGATGAGGGTAAAATTGAAATTTTCATTCAAAAATAATTCATGGAGAGACCTCTCCTGAAAAATCTAAAGTGACTTATATTATATAAAAAATAAACTAGAATGACTTATATTTTGAAACGGAGGGAGTAATTCATAGTATATTTTATAACAAATTTATATGTACGTGGGTGTAAACTAGGAAATTGGTTCATTTTTGCCATTGTGATTACCATTTCAGATCTATTAAATTAGGCTTCATATTATTTGGTAGAACTAAGAGTAAGGTTCATATTTAGTATTGTATCTATCATGCAATTTAGATTCTCTTCCTAAGTTTGCCGGATAATGTCTATTAATAACTCTTGGTAGAGATATATATTTGCCATGTATACATATACTGCACAGCTGAGAGAGAGGGTGCGTCGCCGGGATCAACCCCGGTATTTCGCACTTTTTGCAGGTTCACGGCAGCGGCAAGAGACCAAGTCAACAACTTGGTGAAGGTCAACAGGTCAACAGGTTTGCTTTATTGTTTTCTCCAAGAATCCACAAATTCTATCTGTTTGCTCCCACACCAAAATCAGCAGCAACAGATTGGCGCCGTCTGTGGGAAACGAAAAAGCAACCCGACCTAACTTCATCAGCGAGACTAGTTTCAAGCCATGCATCCAAAACAGAAGGGGAAGGCAGCGGTCTCCAGCCGAAGAACCACTTCTCTTCCTCCTCCCCCTCCCCCTCCCCCAACTCAAGGTACTCCTCCTCAACAGGCCCCTCAAGGGTCTCGGGGGGCTGCCCAGGGGGGCTCCCATTGGAGTCGTCTGAAGCAACATCCTCCTCATGACCATGTCGCGGGTCCCAATCCTTCAGTTGGATCTATGGCTTCTCAAAGCCCTCCCAAGCGGGATCTTCGTCAAGTGATTGCCGACCGCCAAAAGCGGGTCGACCTCAGAACTCGGCTAAATGGATGGCGAGCCCTTGGGGGAGTTCATCAACCTGAGCACCCAGGGGCCTCAAGAGTCCAGACCCCCCGCCGACCGAGGACTAGAAGATCCCCTCTCCTGAGGAGGCGAAGAGAGTCCCCTCAGCGTCATCGGCGGAGAACTCATTCTCCAATAAGCCGAGCCACACATAGGGACCGCCAAGTTGGAGAGGTACCAGTCACAAGAGAAGATCTTCAAGACTTCCAAGTGACAGTCTTACGGGCCCTCAATATCGCCCCGAAGAACGACCAGAGGCCACCTACTCAAGAGCCAGCTAGGGGCCACCGCCTTCACACTCATAGTCCTCGTCCATCTCCAAGCTACCATCGTCGCAACCCCAGTCCACCCTCGTATGAAGATGAGTCCTGGGGTTTGGCAAGATATGATCAAAGAGAAGACTCATTCTACCGCCGTCTCCACGAGATGGAGAGGCGCCTCGGCTGAATCGACAGGGAAGAAGAGCAACGGGCAATAAACCTCTGCCTGAGCAGACCTCCATTCTCCCGCACCATCATGGAGGCTCCCATCCCAGAGAACTTCAAACCGACTCACCTCGAGGTGTATATCGAGGAGTCGGACCCCGCGGATCACATAGAGAGTTTCAAAACTCTCATGATGATCCACCAGGCTTCAGACCCCCTCCTCTGCAAGATCTTCCCTGCCACGCTGAAGGGGTCTGCGAGAGAATGGTACTCTTGACTCGCCCCGGCCTCCATCTTCTCATTCGACCAGTTTGAAGGGCTCTTCCTTACTCATTGTAATGCCTCGATTTTCATTTAATGAAAATTATTTTATTTTGCACGTAGTGTGCACGTGCAATATTTTTGGTAGAATTAAATTTTATAATTATTTCTATTATGATGAGTATAGATATTTATATATGTGCTCTTTAATTATTTTTATATAAAGCTCTTTTTCAAATAGACAAAAGCCTTTCTTTTTTAAAGCCCAAATTGAATTTATTTAGTTTCTTTTATAAGTTATTATTTTGGCCCATAAACTAAAGCCCATGAGCTATTTTTATTTTAAATACAACTTGTAATGTAGAATACAATTTAAAGATTATTTTTGTGAAATATAATGTACAAATTTTTGGAGGCAAATGCATGCACGTGCATTGCACGTACACGTGCAATATGCACCATTTAAGCATGGCCGGTTTTTGATCTTTAGAGGGAAAAGGGAAATTTCAAGTGGAGTCATGGGTGGTGGTTACTTGATCATGGTTGGTTATTGTAACTCCTCCTTGAATCCTAGCCTTTTAATCCTAACTCCTAAGTTAATCCTAGCCTTCCATTTTCCTAAATTTTTAGTATAAATACCCCCCCTCCTGCCTAGTATTCTTATGCTAATTATTTCCTCCAAACCTATAGTTTAAAAATACATTGCTAGTAGTTTAACAAGTGAGTTAAGAGATCGAGAGATTGTGTGGATTTGTGCTTGCATCAAAAAGGAGGCCGGCACTAGGAGCTCTCGGGTCGACATTGTGGAGGCTTGTGTGCGCGTCAACGAGGAGGAGAATCGTTCGTTTGCAAGGACATTGGTTTAGGAGGTGTTGCTAAGTGTAGTCTCTCCAATTAAGGTGGGTAAATTTTCTATGTTTCTAATTATGAAGCATGCTAGACTTGAACTGAAAGAATGTTGCATGAAAAAGATTAATAAGAGTACACATTTAATTGGAAAAATGACCTATTGATTGATTGAAATGTGGATATGCAATTGTATGTGGTTCTATTATTAAAATTTAAGTTGTGTGCGAATTAATTATAGTCATGGATTGTTTGAAGAAAACTTCATCGTTAACATTAAAAATTGTATGCAAGAACTAGTGGATTGAGAATGTCACTTTATGTGCTTAAATAGACTATTGTGATAATGTGTATGAATGACCTAAAAATATAATTTGAGGGTTTGTGAAATGATTAAAAACAGAGAATTGATAATGAAGATTGCTAATAAAGAGATTAGTGATGTTAAATTAGATAGGAATGTCGAAAAAGAAATGTGTTAGTAGTAGTATGTAAATTTAACCAAATTGTATGGTAGATATATGTTTAATTATTGGAAAAATTAATTTTTATATACTGGAGTATAATTTATGATGAGAATAATTAACCTGGAATCTCTACAGCAAGTTTAGTAAAAACCAAATCAAATGAGAGCTTATTGAACATCGAAATGTTTTACTATACAGAGAGCATCGATTTAAATTAGATTTCGGGTTGAACTAAGACAACCTGAGCTTATAGCTCAAGTGGTCGGGATGATCCTAGTTGCTACAGTGGGTTCGGTGTCTCAGGTTGCTGGTTCGAATCCCCTTAGCACCATACTTTTATTTCGTATTTTTGAAAAAATAAAAATAACTGCAGCCGAGAGCATTTGATGCTCTCAGCCTCTCTTCATAACGCGCAGTGCGTTCGGCCTAGTGGCCTGTGCCTTCGGTTGGTTTCCCTGTGGTCGCTGGTTCGATCCTTGGTCTCGGCTGTGTTGTGTTGTGGGAAAAAAATAATTTTTTTGGGGTTTTTGATGATTGAAAAATTATAAAAAAATATGATTATTATCCTAAAATTATGTGGGATTTATGAAAAATAAATTGGGAATTATTTAAATGAAATAGAGTATATTTTGAGACCAAAAGTATAATTTAGAACTATGGTTCTACACTTGCATTTTCATGAAAGTTGTACCTTGCAAAAGGACTTGAAATTGAATATTAGAAAAGAAATACGAATAAGAAAGGAATTATGTGAAGTGATGTGAATTATTCTCATTGGAGAATAGTGTGACAAATTATGAAGTGTGAATATTCGTTTTGATCGTATAACTAGTGATGTGGTTTTTAATGTGAAAATGATATTTCATGAATTACATGATGAATAATTGAATTCCATGTATAGTTATGGACTATTGAATAATTCAGAAATTATGATTGGAAAAGAGAAATATTTTTTGAGTATGACAACTCAACATGTGAACTTATGAATTAAAATTGAAAATTAGAGTATAGCCAAAACTCACACTGGCAAGTGAAAAATGATGAATTATAATTATTGACATTGAAAAGACCGCGTTCAGGGTCATTGTGAAATAAAAGAAATAAGACCGGTAGTAGTGAGAGGACTACTTTAGAGCTTTGATTTTGTTCATGATTCTAATAAAATAAGGACTAGATACATAGTGAAGATGTGATGAAAGTAAGAGAAAAATATTGAGTATGAGGGCCATTGGATTGGCGGTGAGAGCGTATTCCAGGATGTCCCATGATGAGTCATGATAGCGCGTGGATACTGCTCTAGAGTACCATCCCGGTGGCGACGCTCGTGGGGTGTTGGACGACTGCGGGTGGTGTCATGTCTATGGTAGGAGCTGAATTACCACAGGATGCCTGCATGATGAGTCATGTGTCAGTGCGTTGGGATTCCCTCCAGGGCGCCTAGACATGAGTTCGTATGTCAGAAAACATTTAGGATACTTACCGTAGTTACAGAAGCAGATTAAGACATGACGAGGGATTGAACCCTACAAGATGAAGAACGATTACGGGCTTGCCCTCGGACCTATGTAGTATGGGATGCATAGAATCCGAACAAGTGTGCATTAGTGTCATATAATATAAATAATTGCATTAAGGACTAAGTGCACAATCACAACACGACATCATCAGGGTATTCCCTTTAGTTTGATATGTGACAAGTTTGTGTTTTTTAAATATGGAAAATAAGTTATACTATTTCCGGCATAGAGAGGATGGCCGTGTATAATGTTCGTCGGTTGAATAAACTGACGTACCCACAGTTTGTATGCAGGGCAAATGACATGATAAAGATTAAAGAGGAACAGATGCTTAAAGATTATTCAATGTTGTTGTACTTTATTTAAATGTTGTAAATTTGCTTCCGCTGTAAAATGTAAAGTGTAAAGTTTCATGTAAACTCTGATGTAAAGTGAAAAGTTTTAAATTCCTTGTAAAATTGTACTAAATGAAGTGTAAAGATCCTGTGGAATCTCGAATTCAGTGTATTTTGGAATTCGGGGCGTTACACTCATTTCGTGAGTAGCCGCCGGGCCGAGAAAACAAGTGTATCTCTGGTGACCCTCAACCAAGAGAAGGGTGAACGCCTAAGGGATTACGTTCGACGCTTCACCGCCGAAGCCCGGTCCATTCTCTCCCTCAACCAATCAGTAGCCTCTGCCGCATTCGAGCGCAACGTCACCGACGCTCGCCTCAAGGCGTCCCTTGCCAAGAAACCTCCTTGTGATTTCTCAGAACTCCTACTTAGGGTGGAGAAGTACATACGAGTGGAAGAGGCTCTCAACCCCCCTACTCTTGAAGAATCATCTTCCGGGAACAAACGAAGAATATGAGCGAAGAGGGGTCCCAAAAATTCAGAAGGACGGCAATGGCCAGCGCCGCCCGACTCGTTTTGAGAAGTTCACCCCCCTCATTGCTAATATATCAGAAGTTCTTATGGAGGTGGACAAGGAAGGGCTACTCCGCGCTCCCCCTAAAATGAATACCCCCTGGCAAGAAGAGGAACAAGGATAAGTGGTGCCGCTTTCACAGGGACCACGGCCACGACACGGATGATTGTCGGGCTCTCAAAGAGGAGATCGAAGAACTCATACAGCGGGGACACCTGACCAAGTTCGTCCAAAAAGATGGGGCATAGCTCCCCCCGTGAGGAGCCTACAAACGAGCGGAAAGGCCCGTCGAGCTTCAAGACTCAGAACCTCCCCGCTCCTCCCAAGAGGTCTTCACCTTATTGTAGAAGTAGGATCTTGATTTTCAATAAGGCCGATGCTTGTAACCCGGCCAATAGCATGTAATAATGGCTCGCCCTATTGAAGCGGCCACTTAGTTTATCTCAATAAAACTTTACATTTTTTCATTAAAAATTATTGCTCTTGCTTCATCTCTATCTCTCCGAGTCATGACTCGCTAAATGGTGAGTTCAGAGTCCAGCTTCTCCTACATGGCTGCTCCTGCAACATACTAAGCTCAAAAAACGAGTTAAGAGTCCAACACTTGGCTCGATTCCGCTTCAAATTACTCGCTCATAAGCGAGAAAGAAGTGGTTCTCCATACGGAATTGCTCCTACACCTCGTTAACCCCCTCTAACAACGAGTTCGGAGTCCAACACTTGGCTCGATTCCGCTTCAAATTACTCCCTCACAAGCGGGTAAGAAGTGGTTCGCCATTCGGAACTGCTCCCACAACCGTTGAATCTCTCTAAACGACGAGTTCGGAGTCCAACACTTGGCTCGATTCCGCTTCAAATTACTCGCTCACAAGCGGGTAAGAAGTGGTTCGCCATTCGGAACTGCTCCTACAACCGTTGAATCTCTCTTAAACGACGAGTTCGGAGTCCAACACTTGGCTCGATTCTGCTTCAAATTACTCGCCATTCGGAAGTGGTTCGCCATTCGGAACTGCTCCCACAACCTGTTGATTCTCCCACTTAAACAACAAGTTCGGAACTCACAACTCTCTCCTAGAGTTGCTCCTCAAACTTGTCTCCCAAATAGCTCTCCCCTAGCGCCAAGCTCTTCACTCCGCTCCCCTCCAAAGCGGACCTCTTCACAATGAGTTCGGAGCTCACAACTCTCTCCTAGAGTTGCTCCTCAAACTTGTCTCCCAAATGGCTCTCCCCTAGCGCCAAGCTCTTTGCTCCGCTCCCCTCCAAAGCGGACCTCTTCACAACGAGTTCGGAGCTCACAACTCTCTCCTAGAGTTGCTCCTTAAACTTGTCCTCCAAGAACGGACTTCCCCTAGAGCCATGCAAAGCTCTTCTCAACTTCGCGAAGACGAAGATGTTGCGGGACTATCTTGACCTTGAGGAAGGAGGATTCTCCAATTCATCTCTGAAGAGAACTTGTAGATCTTCGAAAAAGCTTCGAAACAAGGGGTCCTACGCCTCGATCCGACCTCCGTAGCACCATAAACATCGAGAAGAACTCACCCTAGACTTCGGCACACTTGGCCGAGTGCTCTTGGCACCGACCATGTTACATGGAAAAATTGGACCTCGGCACACTTTGCCGAGCACTCTTGCCACCGGCCATATTACATGGAAAAATTGGACCTCGGCACACCTCGCCGAGCGCTTTTGCCACCGACCCTCAAACATGGAAAAATGGACCTCGGCACCCTTCGCCGAGCGCTCTTGCCACCGACCCGCAAGCATGGAAAAAACTCACTCCGGACATCGGCAAAGACTCGCCGAACCCCTTCTTTACATGTGTCGCCACGGCGAAGTATCTCTACACCTCGGCAGGAGACCCCGAACCCCCCTGGACTTCGGCCTCCTTCTTAACACATATTTGGAGGGGGTCAGCAACGTCGCCAAAGCATCTTGCCACCGGAGCTCAAATGAGAGAAATTTTTTACTTCGGAATTCGTGCTCAAATGCGATCGACGGCTCAGATACAAGCAACCAAAAAAACAACACAAAAAAAAGGGAGCTACAGGGTCGGATCGGGACCCGTTAAGGACCAAACCCAAACCCTTTCTCTCTCCTCCCCTTCTTCTCCAACGGATTTGGCTCCAAAAACCCAAAAATGAAGAATCCAACTTCTTCTTCGAACGAACCCGGCTCCTTCAACTTCGAGCTCTGCCGAGTTCCTCCATGGCCTCGTCGAACTCCGAAGCGTCGAGCTCCTCCACAGTGCGAGCTCCGATCGCAACCAAGCTTCGTCGAGCTCCAACATCGAAGAGCTCTTTTGCCGAACGTCCCTCGCCTCGTTCGCCGATCTCACCGAAGCTTCCAAATCGCTGAGCTCGCCACAGTCAGAGTCGTCCATTGGGGAACCCCCTCGTTCGCTGCTCATCCCCATCCCGAGCTCGAACCCATAGCAGCCGAACTCCGACTCTGAGCTCAAGCTTCCATTCTCATCGAGCTCCAAATCCTTCACCATAGCTGTCGAGCTCTCCCAATAGTCGAGCTCCACCACCACATCGACAAACTCCGACCTCCATCAAGCTCTGCCAAGCTCTCCTCCTCCGTCGAGCTCAACAATCACCGCCTCCGAGTTCGAGAGCTCCATGGCCAAGCTCGAGGACTCCATCACCCTCGTCATCATCGAGCTCCCTCACTCCGTCACCGAGCTCCAACCTCTCGAGCTCCCTCCTTCGTCAACCTTGCCAACCTCTGCGGCGACGAAGCCCCATCGAGCTCGAGTTCTCCTTCGCCAACTCGACAGCCATGGCCTCGCCACCTCCCAAAAACTCAGCATCTCTCCTCCCTCACTCCGCCACAGAGCTCGACCTCGCCTCCATTTCGTCGAGCTCTCCTCCATTGCATCAAGCTCCAACATCGCCAACCATAGCCTCCATTGCATCAAGCTCCAGCATCGCCAACCATAGCTGCCACCGAGCTCAAGCTCCGCTAAGCTCACCTCGCCGATGCCAAGCTACACGCCCCTCGAAGAAGGAGTCGGAGGAGACGAGGGAGGGAGATGAGAAAGAGCGGAGGTAGGATGGAGAAGCAGAGAGCGGGAGAGAAGAAAAAGAAGAAAGAGCAGCAGAAAAGAAAAAAAGAAGGGGGGGTCAACGGTTGATTGCCACGTGGCATCCATATGAACTTCGGCCACTTTTGCCGAGAGCTCTTGCCACCGAAGATGTTATGAGCAAAAAATGACCTCCTCCCGATGCGCGCTCGCTTGATCGTGATCAACGCACACGATCGCGCCACGTCACCAGGTATTTATTTGTTTATTTATTTATTTAAATAACCGAATTAATTATTTTAAAAAAAATCCGAAAAAATATTTAAAAATTGGAAAAAATTAATTAAAAATTCTAAAAATAATTAATATTTCAGAAAATAATTTTTAAATTCTGAAAATAGTAATTATTAAATTAGAATAATTAATTAAATTTTTTGATAATTAATTATTTAATTTGGAAATTAAATAAAAAATTCAAAAAAATTTAGAAAAAATCTGGAAAAATCACAAAAAATTCAGAAAAATCTGAGAATAATTTTGGGCATCTTACAAGCTCAGAAAACTACCATTACACCCCGAGCTAGATTCAAATCCCTTAAGAACACCGATAAAATCCCGTACGCCATTAGAACAACAAAACTACTCCTCAAAGACTGTAAAACTCAGTCTCCAGGAGTGGGGGGCTCGTGATATGGCTAAAAATAGGGTTAAATCGGAACCATTCAAATCAGGCACGAATCTTAAAGCTCAGGGATAAAACGGTAATTTCACCTACAAATGGGTCTGAAGCGGGTACTGTATCTTCTCCTCTAAGACCTATCAACCCACAAACGGATCCATCTCAGCTGGGTATGGGTTCCAACCTGTAATGAACCCAGTCCATCCGGATAGAATTCGGGTTTCTGATTGCGTTCAATCAACGACCCTGATTCGCTCTATCCTTTCACTAGGAATTAGGGATTACATTCCTAATCTGATCCCAACGACGACTATAAATACCCCCCATCCACCACCATCAAGAGATAATCAATCTTTGCCAATCAAAGCTCATTCATAATCTTTTCTGATTACTGACTTGAGCGTCGGAGGGTGCATCGCCGGGATCAACCCCGGTATTTCACACTTTTTGCAGGTTCACGGCAGCGGCAAGAGACCAAGTCAATAACTTGGTGAAGGTCAACAGGTTTGCTTTATTGTTTTATCTAAGAATCCATAAATTCTATCTGTTTGCTCCCACACCAAAATCAGCAGCAACAGGTGTGTTGTATTTGTTCATCTTTGTTAACAGAACGTAATAAGTTTACTCCTCGAGCTGTCCGATGTGTGTTTATGGGTTATGCACAAGATAAGAAAGGGTATCGGTGCTATCACCCACTAACTCAAAAGATGTTTATGACTATGGATGTTGTGTTCCATAAAGATGAGATGTATCTTTCCACTGAGGTTGAACTTCAGGGAGAGTACCAGAGTGAAGTTCAAACTCTTGCCTATGATGAAGTGGTTACCATTCAGACTGAACAAACGGATATAAGGGGAGAAAATCAGGATATAAGTAATGACGATCACTCGAATGAAGATTTGGTTGAGGAAGAAGATTTCCACGAAGAACTGCAATCAATGCCGAACCTCTATGAAGATGAGCCATCTCTACCGCCAGCACCATCAGAACCATCTCCACCACCAGTACCATCAGATCTATCTCCACCCCCAGCAGAACCCCAAAACCAATCGTCATCATTGTACTCCAAGAAGAGAACTCCCAAACCTTACTACTAGAGGTATCCCAAAACTCACTTATGAGCCTAAAGTCAAGTATCCCATGAGTCATTATGTGTCAACTCACCGATTGTCTGAATCAAATAAGTCATTTGTGAATCAATTATCTGTTGTATCTATTCCTAACAGTGTGCAGGAAGCCTTAGCTGATCCAAGGTGGAAAGCAGCTATGGATGAGGAGATGAAGTCCTTGAAGAAGAATGAGATTTGGGAGATAGTCGAACTGCCAGCAGGAAAGAAGCTGGTCAGATGCAGATGGATTTATACGGTGAAATATAAGTCGGATGGTTCGATAGAGCGGTACAAGGCAAGGCTGGTTGCCAAAGGGTACACTCAAACTTATGGAATTGATTATGACAAAAAAATTTCACCTATGGAGAAGTTCAACATTGTTCGAGTTCTACTGTTACCTGCTGCAAATCTTGACTGGTCATTGGAGCAATTTGATGTGAAGAATACCTTTCTGCATAGGGAATTGACAGAAGAGGTTTATATGGATCTACCGCCAGGATCAAATAGACCTGTCCAACACAGTAATAAAGTGTGTCGGTTGAAAAGGCGCTATATGGTCTCAAACAGTCACCAAGAGCTTGGTTTGGGAGGTTTACAAAATTAATGAGGACATTCAGATATTGTCAGAGTAATTCAGATTATACCCTATTCCTGAAAATGAAAGAAGGTAAGATTACTGCTCTTATTATATATGTGGATGACATGATAGTAACTGAGAATGATCCTAAGGAGAGAATGACATTGAAGAGCTACTTGTCACAAGAGTTCGAAATGAAGGATCTTGGCTCTTTGAGATATTTTCTTGGTATTGAAGTTTCTTGCTCGAAAAATGGTATATTTCTGTCTCAAAGAAAGTATGCTCTCGATTTATTGAAGGAAACTAGAATGTCTGCTTGTCAGCCGATTGGTACACCATTAGAAGAAGGTCTGAAACTTTGCAACGAAACTGATCATGTGCCTTGTGATAAGAAAAGTTATCATAGATTGGTTGGACGATTGATGTATCTTGCACATATACGGCCAGATTTATCATATGCTTTAAGTGTGGTAGGTCAGTTTATGCATGCACCTCAGGAACATCACATGGATACAGTAATGAGAATTCTGAGATATATTAAGTCTGCTCCAGGAAAAGGGGTCCTATTTGCGAAACATGGTCACTTGAAGGTTGAGGCATATACTGATGCTGATTGGGCATGATCTATAATTGATAGGCGCTCCACTTCAGGATACTTCACATTTGTTGGAGGAAATCTAGTAACATGGAGAAGCAAGAAGCAAAAAACCTCTAGCTCCTGAAAAGGACATGCACACTCTAGTGCAGAGGTTGAGTATCGCGGAGTTGCTTTAAGTATAACGGAAGCTTTATGGCTGAAACTCTTATTGCAGGACTTAGGATGTTGTCCGAATGAATCTATGAAGGTGTATTGTGATAGTCAAGCAGCATGTGATATTGCCGCTAATCTAGTTCAACATGATAAGACGAAACATGTAGATGTGGATAGATTCTTTATTAAGGAGAAATTGGATGGAAAAGTCATTGAGATATCTTAAGTGAAGTCAGAAGATCAGCTTGCAGATATCCTGACCAAGGCAGTTTCGAATCGACTCTTCTTGAAATTTGTTGACAAGTTGGGCATGTTCAATATCTATGCACCAACTTGAGGGGAGTGTTGAAATATAATGAGTGCTAATGTGTATATTCTGTTTCCTAATTTATAGGAAACAGATTCCCCAAATCTCTCACCCCTCAATCTTTTCTCAATCTCTTTTCTTCTCCTCCAAGAATGTAATCCTTATATATAGATGTATACAGTAAAGAATAAGAAATATGAATAACAATTATTTTCTCCAAATCTGTTTTCAACAAACTCTAATCAAAATATCTGAGTTTTCCCGCCAAATTCCGATACAGGCTAAAATACGAAATCCTTCAGATACCGCGGCTTGCTCCTAACTCGAGTTGACTTGTGTGCACCTGTGCTAGGCTCATCTGCATTTGCTGAGTCTCCTTTAGCCCCAACTTCCGTTCTAGCACTGCCCTCCTCATCTGCATCAATACCAAGTGCTCTAACACATCCCTCCTCATCTGCATCACATTCCCTGTAGCAGTCATCTTGAGAGCTTGGCAATAGCACCTAATGAAGGCAATCCTTTATCAGAAGTTCTCACATCTGAAATCCTTCATTCTATCGAATTTTCTGCCCAACTCAACTTGTCGGCTGCAATAGCTTTGTTTAAAGTAAAGGAATTGGACGTCGACTTAATTTGTAGGCGACCACCCCTGTGTTGGTGCACTAGGCTTTATCAATTTCCTTTTCCGTTCTTTGTTTGAATGCGAAAGGCATCACTACTGGATCAAATGTCACGTTTGATAAATGATAAAAATGAGATCGCTTAATAAATCAAAAACAACATCAACAACTCTTAATTGATTGACTGTGATGTTACAATATCATCATCACCATCAACACATGTTTTTCCCACCCATTTTAGGTTAGTTGTGGACCTCAAAACTTCTAAATGATTAGAGCATCTGTAGTCGTTCACTAAATATACATAATATGCATAATTTGTCAAAAAAATCGTTGCAGTCGTCTGCTAAATATGCATATTTTGCATATTTTGTTATAGTAAATTGCTGTAAATGAGAGTAGATATGAGAATTATGCATATTATACAGGATGCAACTTCACATTGCATCCCTAAAAAAAAATTAACCTGTAATAAAAAAACTAAAAAAAACTAAGAAAAACTCAATAAAGCAAAAAAAAATTCAAAAAAAATGTCAGACGTTAACTAAAAAAAATTCCAAAAAATGTCGGACACAACATGAAGTTGCGTTTGTTTATTTTTTTTTTTTTTCGTCTGTCTGATCTAATCTGAGATTTTTATTATTTTAAATTAAATCGGTAAAAAATAGTATTCGACGACTGCAGCACAATAGCCGAATGCTATATGCATTTATCCATATATGCATAATTTACACAATGACGACTGTGGATGCTCTTACACAAAGATTTTTCATTAGATTGATATCGGCACCTTAAAAGTTTTAGACTTCATTTGTTAGATATTATAGTCCCATATTGAGTATTGGGCTAATTTGGTATTTGGTTCACTCCTATATATAGGAGATATTGTACTCAGTTATTTCTCAATTCAATATTCAGTATTGTTTTCATCTCTCTGATTTATCTTAACATGGTATCAGAGCCAATTATACAAATTTTATTCTCTTAAATATCCCCATCCAAAAAATCCTCAAATTCCAAAAAAAAAAAAAAAAACTCGGCTACCCACCATCAGTAAACAACTACCCAAATCTTCAGTAAACAACATCATCGTCCTCCCTCGTCGTCCTCTCTCGTCAGAACCCATCGGCTACCCATCGTCGTCCTCCCTCGTCAGAACATCATCATCCTCCCGACTACCCAAAACCCGGACGACGGAACCCATCGGTTGTCGTACTCCACTACCGTCCAACAACACCGAAGTCCAAGCTACCCATCGAAACCAATGCCTTTCGCCCCCCCCCCCCCCTCTCCCCGACATCCCGCTGCCTCTTCCACCTCCAACCCTAACCTTACTTCTCCATTACCTCTCCTATTTACCTGACCCGTATACCCAACTCCTCTTAAATCCCTTTCAATTCTTCCAACCCACAACCCACCCGAAAACCGTTTTCAGTTTTTTTTCTTAAAAAAATAAAAAACAAAAAAAGTCAAAAAAACAAAACGCACACACGCGCGCGCGCGCGCACACACACACACACACACACATATATATATATACAGGTACTACTACTACTACTGGATGGAATCTCAGTCTCTTACACAAAATTCCGCCTCCACCAACTTCCCCACTGCAACCGCCTCTCCTTCCTCCTCCGGATTCAAACAGCAGCAACACCACCTTCAGTCTGCCTCCGGCCTCCTACCTTCTCCCAACATCATTCCTCACCCTACCCCACCTCTACTTCTGCCACCGGTAGCACGCCCTACTCCCTACCCCGATCCAGTCACCAGCAGCATCTCCCTCCACATTGTGCTCTCAATCACAGCAGCGCTAGTCGAATTTCTCCTCACAGTGCTTCTTCCCTCACATCCTTGGCCATGCCTATCACTCCAACCTTGCCATCTCCTGCTGATTGGACCAATCTTCAGCAATGCCTCACTCAGCTGGAACTACGCTCATGGGTCAGTCAATCAATGCTGGCTCCTCTGCTCCTATATTTTCTGCAACTCCCGGTATGAATTCGTTCTGGATTTTAGATTCTAGTGCATCACATCATCTAACTATTAATCAGACACTGTTCACTACCTGCACAACACTTCCCTCTCACTCTTTATCTCTACACACAGCTGATGGCTCACCACTTCTTATTACACACTCAGGGACAATTAGCTCTCCTACTCTCACATTACCATATGTTCTTTATGCTGCTTATTTATAAATTAACCTTATTCCTATTAGTGCGTTGTGCGATAGTGGTCATGTCATTACTTTTGACTCTTTGGGTTGTTCTATTACTGATTCATGTACTAGTGAGGAGTTTGGGCGTGTTAGTCGTCAGGGTCGTCTATATTATCTAGATTTTCTTCGTGCACATCACTCTCCTTCTAGTTTTGCTGGTATTGTTTCCTCTAATGCTGATCTATGGCACAGACGTTTAGGTCATTTTAGTGCATTACGACTCCAGACTCTAGCTCGCAGTGGTGCCCTTGGCTCTCTTACTTTTAAACATTTATCTGATTGTCAGGATTGTCATTTGGCCAAACACATTGCACTACCCTTTAGTCATAAAAGCACCTCCCAAACCACCCATCCTTTTCAACTTTTTCATTCTGACATATGGGAACCCTCTCCTGTACCTTCGTGGAAAGGTTATCTCTATTATGTTGCCTTCATCGATGACTTCACTAGACATACATGGATTTTTCTTATGCGTCAGCGATTTGAGATACTTGATATTTACGGGTTCTTTACGGGTTCTTTACGGGTTCTTTACGACTACGACTATGATTCACACTCAGTTCGATGTGCGCATTAAGAATTTTCGATCGGACGGTGCGCATGAGTACACTTCCACCACTATGAGATGATCCTTCAGTCTTACGACACCCTTTTTTAACAATCATGCCCTCACACACATGAGCAGAATGGTATATCTGAACGCAAGCATCATCACATTCTTGAGACGGCTCGTGCTCTTTTACTTTCCTCTTCCGCTCCTCGTTCTTTCTGGGCTGAAGCTGTCATGATCTATGTTAGTCTCAACAACATTACTCCTACATCAGCCCTAGCTGGTCGGATGCCTTATGAGGCTCTTTATCACTCACCTCTCGACAACAGTATGCTCTGTACCTTTGGGTGCACCTGTTACATCCTTCTCCCTCCTACTGAGGACTACGAAGCTCTCCGCTCGTGCTGCTAAGTGCGTTTACCTAGGTCTCAGTCCCGAACACAAAGGTTATCGTTGTTTTGATCCATTGGCTGGTTGTGTCCACATTCTAGACATGTATCCTTTGTGGAAGACTCTTCTTACTACCTGACTCCCCCCGAGGATACTAGATTTCTCGATTCCCCAGTTGTTGCTAGCTCCCCAACTTCATCTTCCCACATTCTTTTTGATCCTACTCCTCTGGCTCCACTCACATCTCCTGCAGTCCTTACACCTGTTGTTCCCTCTAATGAAACACCACCTACTGAAATACCACCTACATACCAACAGCTGCAAGCACCCATCCCACCTACTTCCATACCGACACATGTACCTACACCACCGTCCTCACCCCCACACCCTATCAGTCAACCACCGCTTCTTCAGTCTACACATTCCACTTCTAATATTTCTATGGCACGTTATACACCTGATGCCACTAGTCCTTCTGACCAATTTGGTTTTGCCACCCTAGCTTCCTTCTTACCACAATTTTATGCATATCTCACTGCAATACACTCTACACGTAAGCCCAGAACCTATCAGGATGTAATTCAATATTCCGAAT
Organism: Hemerocallis citrina; assembly: GCA_017893485.1. Lineage (NCBI taxonomy): Eukaryota > Viridiplantae > Streptophyta > Magnoliopsida > Asparagales > Asphodelaceae > Hemerocallis > Hemerocallis citrina. The sequence continues at coordinate 84,191,786 of CM030358.1, forward strand.
GTAGAAAAGCTATTGCAGAGAAATTCAGTGCATTTGATCAGACTAGCACTTGGGACGTCGTTCCTCTGCCAGAGGGCATTCAACCTATTAGCTGCAAGTGGATCTTTAAGGTCAAATATCAACCGGATTGATCTATTGAGCGGCACAAGGGTCGTCTAGTAGCCCGAGAATTTACTCAGGATCATGGTATTGATTATGATGAGACATTTGCTCCTGATGCACAGATGACTACTGTTACCGCTGAATCTGGTGTGGGGGCAAACAGATAGTATTTGTGGATTCTTAGGGAAACTGAATAATCAAGCCTTAAACTTCTCCGCCGGAGTTGGACCGTTGACTCCCGCCGTTCACCTACAAAAAGTTCGAGACACCGGGGTTGATCTCGGTGACGCACCCTCCGACGCTCAAGTCAGTAATCAGAGAAGATTATGAGAGAGCGTAAATTTGCAAAAGATTGATTACCTGTTAATGGTGGGGGATGAGGGATACTTATAGCCGCCTTTGGGATCAGATTAGGAATGTAATCCCTAGGATTAGATTAGGAATGTAATCCCTAATTCCTAGTGGAATGATAGATATGAATCAGGGCCGTTGATTATGATTAATCAGAAACCCTAATTCTATCCTGCTGGACCGGGTTCGCTGCGGGTTGAAACCCGCACCCAGTTGAGATGGGTCTATTTGCGGGTTACTGGGTTTTTGGAAAGAAGACCCAGTACCCACTTCAGACCCGTTTATAGGTAAAATTACCATTTTGCCCCCAGCCTTTGAGATTCACGTTCGATTTGGACGGTTCTGATTTAACCCTATTTTCAGCCATATCACGAGCCCCCCACTCCCAAAGACTGAGTTTGATCAGCTTTTGAGGAGTAGTTTTACTGTTTTAATGGCTTACATGGTGGTACCGGAGTCCACATGAGAGGTGTCGAATCTTCGCATAAGGCAGTATGGTGATTTTCCGGATTAGTTGTGCACTCAGGGTTGTTCCTGAGCCCTTTTGGTGACTTTTCTTAATTTTTATTTATTTTTTTCGGATCATTTATTTAATCTTGCGAAGTGTCGATTCGCTGTTCGGGGGTCTTAACCAATTATTCTAAGCAATAATTACTTACTCAGGGGCTCAGAAATATTACCCTGATTTTATAATTATTTTTTAGAATTTTTGATTAATTTTCCCGAATTTTTAATCATTTTTTCATAATTTTTAAATAAATAAATCGATTTTAATAAATAAAAATTGATATTAATTACGAATTATGACGTGGCGTGATCTGGACCACCCATCTCGTGTAGGCACGAATTTCTGAAAGATCGGATGGCTGGAGTCGCTCGGCAACGTTTTCTTCGCGTGAGCAGCTCGGATCGCCAGTTGATCGGAATCCGAGCGACGTAGCTCAGTGTCATTTCTCCACGTGAGCAGTTCGGATCACCGGTCGCTCACAGTGTAGATTCCGAGCGACGTAGGGTGATCTGGACCGCTCATCAGGTCGGAAGGCGACTTTTGTGGAGATCCAATGGTTGTGGTCGCTCTGCACCCTTTTCCTCGTGTGAGCAGCTCGGATCGCCCGTTTCTCGGAGATCGGATCCCGAGCGACGTGGAGCGATCTGGACCGCTCATCAGGTCAGAATGCAAATTTTGAGGAGATCCGATGGCTGTGGTCACTCGGCGCTCTTTTCCTCGTGTGAGCAGCTTCGGATCGCCCGTTGTTCGGAGATCGGATCCCGAGCGACGTAGAGCGATCTGGACCGCTCATCAGGTGGAATGCAAATTTTGAGGAGATCCGATGGCTGTGGTCGCTCGACACTCTTTTTCTTCGTGTGAGCAGCTCGGACCGCTAGTTGCTCGGAGATCGGATCCTGAGCGACGTGGAGCGATCTGGACCGTTGGATCATGGTGCGGATCTCGAGGGTAGGCTCAGTTCTCGAGAAAACACTATCTTGTCGTTTTGTGGGCGTGGCTCGATCTAAGTCGTTCATCACTTTTGGCGCGAATCTCACAACAATCCAATGGCTGGGGTTGCTCAGTAGTATTTTTCTTCAAATGTGTAGCTCAGATTGCCATATGCTCGGGTTCTGAGCGACGTAACTCTGACATTTTTTGTATCCGCGAGCAGCTTGGAGCACTGGTCGGTCGGACTGGGATCCCGAGTTACTTTCTCCGCCCGAATCGCTTGTCGCTCGGATTTTGGTTCCGAGGGACGTGAAGCGATCTGAGCCGTTGGATCATGGCGTGGATCTCGAGGTAGGCTCAGTTCTCGAGAAAATACTATCTTGTCTTTTTTGGAAGTGGCACGATCTGAGCCGTCTGATCGAGATCTTGCACGAATTTTGGGGAGAAAGCCGTTTTTCCCCCATTTTGCAGTTCGGATTGGCAGTTGCTCGGTTTCCGAGCTTCTTCATTATGTGATCAGCTCGGATCGCTTATCGCTCGGGCTTTGGTTCCGAGGGACGTGGAGCGATCTGGGCCGTTCGCTCATGGTGCGAATCTCGAGGTAGGCTCAGTTCTCGAGAAAACACTATCTTGTCATTTTGTGGAGGTGGCACGATCTGAGCCATCTGATCGAGATCTTGCACGAAGTTTGGGGAGAAAGTCGTTTTTCCCCCATTTCACAGTTCGGATTGGCAGTTGCTCGGTTTCCGAGCTTCTTCATTGTGTGATCAGCTCGGATCGCTTGTCGCTCGGGCTTTGGTTCCGAGGGACATGGAGCGATCTTGGCCGTTCGCTCATGGCACGGATCTCGAGGTAGGCTCAGTTCTCGAGAAAACACTATCTTGTCGTTTTGTGGAGGTGGCACGATCTGAGCCGTCTGGTCGAGATCTTGCACGAATTTTGGGGAGAAAGTCGTTTTTCCCCATTTCACAGTTCGGATTGGCAGTTGCTCGGTTTTCGAGCTTCTTCATTGTGTGATCAGCTCGGATCGCTTGTCACTCGGGCTTTGGTTCCGAGGGACGTGGAGCGATCTGGGCCGTTCGCTCATGGCTGCGAATCTCGAGGTAGGCTCAGTTCTCGAGAAAACACTATCTTGTCATTTTGTGGAGGTGGCACGATCTGAGCCGTCTGATCGAAATCTTGCACGAATTTTGGGGAGAAAGTCATTTTTCTCCAATTCGCAGCTCGGATTGGCAGTTGCTCGGTTTCCGAGGAATCGTGGGGCGACCTGAGCATCGCCCATTTTGCTCGACGAGGTGCCCCGGTGTCTTGGGTCTTGTGGCACAGCCGAGCGGTACGACTTGTATCGAACCGTCGCTACCCTTGCGAACGGTTGCCGCTCTTTGCTACTTAATCGTTTGGGCTTCTCTAACGCCTTAGGGCGAGGCCCAAGAGTTGCGTCTTTACGTTACAAAGCCCAAGAGTCAATTCTTTTACTATAAGTCTTCACCCCCCTCACATTTTACCTCATTCTTCACTTTTCATTTCTTACTTTCGCCTTTACTTTCTACTAGAGAAGTTTTCGCTCCCGGGTGGCGCTACTAGCTGTCGCAGCAAGGCACTTTCAGATTCCGGCAATCTTTTCTGTCCATTTACATCACTTCAAGGTTAGTCTCTCCCCTTATCCTTAGAAAATGGTTAAGTTTTCTTCTGAGGATGAGACCCCCACCTCGGACCGAGACGTCGGCCGAGCGGTGACGGCAAGGCCGAACAAGGGGAAGGAGGTCGCCGAGCCGATCGATGTGACAACGGTTAGGCCGAGCAAGGGCAAGGAGATTGCCGAGCCACTCGGGGTGACGACGATAGTCGAACACCCTAAGACAGCAGGAGAATTGGGTCGGCACCCGTCTATCTTATTGTAACCCCTGTTTTCGTAAATACATATTTTCAGAATATCTTTTGTATTTTAATTATTTATAAATTCGTTATTATTTTAAACTCGACTTGGACCTTCTAATAAAATCTTTTCGAACCGGAAATTATAATTACTTCGAATAATAGTATATTCTGACTTTATTGGCTATCTACATCTTATTTTATTACTATTTGGATTTTACTAAACTTGACTATCTCAAATCTCATTTTGATATGTATATCAAAATTATTATTGTTGTTATCAATATTATTATTATATTTGATTGTCGAATCGAAGACCTATCTCTATTGTACTTAGTAGTATTTGAGTATTAATTTGATGCACATAATTTATTTATTTTGTTACTATACTATTATTGATCTATTTATTTATTTATTTTTCTCTAATCGTATATCTTCTTATGGGATTTTTTTAACCCAAAATCCATCACCCATTTTCTTATTGGATAATCCAATACCCTATAACCTATTGTATAAATCTATCCTATATCCAAACCCAATAAGCTAATCTAAAGCCCAACGCATACCCGTTTACCCATGTACAACCCATACCTGTTAACCTACCCATCCCCATATATATACCTTTTACCTAAACCTGTTCATCTTCAACAAAAAAAAACCCTATTCGTATTACCCATACACAGCCGCCACATACTCGCCCCCGCTGCCTCACCTCCCGCTCGCATCCCCTGGCCTCCGACCTCCCGCCCATCGCTCTGTCTCTCCCTGCTCCTCCTGCACTGCCACTGCCCTCCGACGTCGACAACAACAGCCAGGGTGACAACCTCGTATCGCTGGCCAACAGCGCTCCCTACCGTTCGCCTCCGTCCGCACGCCTCGCGCCGCCATCCCCAACGACTGCAGCGCCTCTCCTCTGCCGTGTGGCCAGCAGCAACAATCGCCGCAGCAGCCCTGTAGTCCTCTATGCACGCCCCGCAGCCCTCGTCATTGCTGCCGGCGCGCCTCGTCGTCAGCCTTGTGCCTCCTGTCCCCCTGGCCGCCGGCGCTACACTCTCGCTTGCTCTCTATTTCTGTAAGGGAGGGAAGAAGAGACAGAAGGTAGAGATTCAATTTCAGCCGTCGATTTGATCAAGATCTGATTTTGATCAGATCTGATCTTTTCAGCCAGATCAGATCTCGACCGTCCACCCGATCGTGATCCTCAGCCCAGATCTAAGCAGATCCAGCCGTCCGATCGTCCTGATCTTGATCTTCCATCAAGATCTGCTCTGGATCCGACCTTGTGTGGATGTTTGTACGTGTCTCGTACGTGCGCGTGTCCGTCTTAGTGCCTCGTCTCTCGGGATTTGCATCCTGTATTGGTTCGTGTTTGGATCTAATCCTCAAAAAGGCAAGTCATTTCTTATCGAATATTTATTGTACCATATTCGATATTTTTTTTATTGAATTCCGCAAGTGGATCCGCATTGAATATCGTAAAATGTTATTGTATCTATCGTTGGGATACCACGGATTTACACGAGCGAATCCAAGTGGTAATCTCGACTTCGTGCCTTCTTTTTGCCTCTAATATATAGGGATCTTACATGCACCCATGTAGATAGTTAATGAATATAAGAATAGGAAATCATTATCACATTTCATCCCATGACATTAAGAACAACTATTGTAGAGTGTATATTAGGGATGATTGTTAATGTGATTGCTATTGATAAATTAGTTGAATTGTAATTATTAGGATTATGGACATCATCGACCTTAATACCATGTTCACATAGGAATGACTCGCTGTGATTATGATTATTAAATTCCAATTTATCATTCTTAACTTTTAACCGTTTTATTCAAAATGAACATGTTGTCTATGCTGAAAATTACGCCAACCTGAATCTTATTGTACTGTTTCGACCTAGGTAACTTCATTAAAATTAGTTGCTTCCTGAAAATGAAACGTAGCCCTATTTGTCTAGATGTCAATAGACACCAGAATTTTTGAATTCTGATTTATATCGCCCGAGTTATGATCCTTTTGCTACAGCTGCGCTGTAAATTCAGATTCATGTATATAACATGTTAGGCTAATAAATTAGGTGGACTAATGATCATATATAGCCAAGATAAATTTCATATTTGTAGATAACATGCTTATGGTGTTAAAAATTATTTTTACTGATTTTTGTAATGATTATTTACTGCCCTTACAACTGAAATTAGGCAATATCGACATCCAGTCAGAAACTAAAATCTATAAAGAACACTGAATTTCACCTAGCTACCGTTGTCGGAATATAGACTTTAAGTATGCGTCGGAATCGGGCAGGAGTCTAGTTTCTAGAACACCTGACGAATCCACATTTTCTGTCCTATAGCAACGGGAAATTCTGATTTTGGTGCAGCAACCTACTGCTGTCCAGAATTGGGATTCTATGTTTTATAATGTACGATTGTGTTTATAATATTATATTTAGTGTATTTAATTGTATAGAGTATATTGCATGATCTTAGGGTTGTTTTGTCACCTTTTCTAGCATCCCTTATTAATTGTGTTATTGTGTGTTAACTGAATAAAGGAAATAAATCAAAGCCAGGGTTAAGGGTTGATTAGGGTAGTTGACAATATAGTAAGTGTACTCGGATAATGGCCAGTGAATATTATTGTTATCAGCATCGTGTAAGAAATTACACATATCCAGTATTTTTATTGTTATCGGCATCGTGTAAGAAATTACACATGTCCAGTATTTTTATCGTTATCGGCATCGTGTAAGAAATTACACATGTCCAGTGTTATTATCGTTATCGTCATCATACTTCGTACATGAACTATAGAATCTACCACCTTAATCTAAACGAAATTGATTATATGCATCGAACCTGTGGTATGGCACACATGGGACACAGTAGTACGTGCATTAGCTAGGATTTAAAAATGAATAATAGACCTAAGGCTCTCATCACATTATCATTGCATATTGTTATCTTTATCGAACAGTGTTATCGTTATTGTTGTCATTATTGATATTGTTCATCGTTACCATGATAAATCATAGTTATTGCATATTATACTATTATTGCTTTGTCACTGTTCAACACTATTGATTTCATCGTTTATTGAATTCATTGCTATACCACTATTGCCATTGTTTCTCTGTTTCTCCACTTGCATGTCCACGACTTGCTCTAAGGACTTTCTTTTTCCTCTCTTTAGATGAGCAACTTATAGGTATCCAAGGGGATTTACCTGACGGAATCGGTGAGCAGACGTTCTAGGCCTTACTTGGAAAATCTTTTCTTTAATCATTCGTTTTGTAATTGAGTTATTTCATTTGTTGTTGCTTAAGACTTGTAACGGGCTACGTTCCCGAGTTTTACATTTGATCCAGACTTAAAAACTATGTGGACATTATTATTTGTTTTCAATTATTATCTGTTGCTTAATAAATTATTCATGAATGCTTGGTTGTATATATATTCGTGATATTCTTGTTGTGATACTGAGTCGATCCTACAGCTTATGGATGATGTTAAAATCATTCGCTGGGCTTCGTCACGCGCTCGTATTTCATGTTTTTGGAAAGCGGGGCGTGACACTTATCTAGTGTCGGCGGGGTGCAGAGTTACCCTAAAGATCTGTTGGAGAAGGTGACGGAGGGCACGGCTCGTCTTATGAGGAGAATGATCCGAGGGACCCTTCCGAGGTGGATCAGATTTCCTTGATCTTGACCGAGGCAGACTTGCATCGGATCCGGAGTCGGTTTCGGATTCCCAAGGAGTGTGTACTTCTACTCCCCGGCCTCGGTGTCCAAGCATGAACGTCGACTTCGGCCGATACCTGCGTCTTTCCTTACGACGCACTGAACGCCGGACTTCGGCTGCCATTGCACCCTTTTGTAATCAAGGTGCTGCAATGGTTCGGCCTGAGTCCCGCTCAGTTTATGCCGAACATGTGGCGGCACGTGATTGCCTTTGTCCTTCAGTGCCAAGAGATCGGTGTGCGGCCGGAGATGGTTATACTTCGGAGCCTCTACCGCCTCTGCCAGATGAACAAGATGGAAGAGAGATACTATTTATCGCCGAGGAAGGGTGTGAAGTTGATCGAGAACCCGGACTCAATCAAGCACTGGAAAGAGAAGTACTTTCTCATCCGTGCTCCCGAGCCGTGGATCTTTCCGATGGTGTGGAAGACGACCGGGGTTCCGAAGCAAGCGAAGAAGGAGCCCGTGTTCACCAGAGAAGAAGAAGAGGTGGTAGAGAAGCTCCTCGGTCTTCTGACCCTTAGTTGGAAGGACATCACCGAGGAGGTCTTGTTTCATGGGGGTCTCAGTCCGATCGACCCTAGTATGCTTTTCTCTTCTTTCGCTTTAGCTTTATCTTCTTCTTTCGCTTTAGCTTTATCTCTTTTTGCTCGGTTTTTTTCAGAGGCCCCCGGTATGGACTACAAAGGACTGATGGCTAAGGCCCAGGCAGCGAAAGAGCAGGAGTCGAGAAAGAGGAAGAGGACTGTGGCCGGGCCTTAGGGGGAGCCGAGCTGCGAAGGTCCCCTCGGCCTCACCGACCTTCTTAAAACCAGTGGTTGAGGCACCTTCGGATGCACCCGCCCAAGGCCCTTTGGAGATGCCTGCCCCAGCTCCCTCGGAGGTACTGGCCCAAGCTGCTCAACTTGAGGCGCCCGGGTCATCGAGCGGGGCGTTCAACGTGGGTGCGGCCTTAGCTCTTGAGGTCCCCTCTCTCACCGCCGAGGCCGAGAAGATACTTACCAAGGAGCACAAGCGCCTCTCTGTCCCTGACTGGCGGGTGATGAAGGTGGACGGGTTCCTCGGTGACGGGGGCATTTGTATGCAAGCGGTGAAGCACCTGCCGACCCCCAAAGACCGAGCTGCGCTGAAGGCGGGTTCCGTAGGCGATGACGCCATTTAGATCGCTCGGAACACCATGTCGGTGAGTATCAGAAGTTTCTTCAAAAATTATTCCAAGTTTTTTCACTCGAGCCTAATAGTTTCTCTTATGCCGCTTGCAGACCCTATGCCACTTCAACCATCTGCTCGAGGAGTTCGTAAGCAAGGAGAAGGAGATGACTGTGCTGAATGATCGAGAGAGGTCAGAGCGTGCCAAGGCGGTCAAACTATTTGAGGCCGAGCAGCTGCTTTCCGCTTCGCGTGCGGCCGAGGTGGTCGGTCTTGAGGCAATGCTCGCCGAGGCACTGAAGCACTCAGCCGCCGAGGCTGCCAAGGTCGAATGATTTGGAGAAGGAGACAGCTCGTCTCGAAGAGGAGCTGTCCAAGGCACTGAGGGCGTCGGAGGAGGCTTTGAGCAGCCAGGCGTTGAAGGTGGCGGCTGCAGAGTAGGCGGTTCGGGACGAGGCCGAGGCCCACATGTTAACAAACATGGAGGAGGCGTACGCCCGAGTACTGAAGCATGTGGCCGCTCGCATCCCCGGGTTCGACAGCTCCTCCTACTACTTCTATGACCCCGTAGAGAGGGAGGAAGAACTGCCTCTGGCAAAGCTCGCCCCCGGGCAGGAGGGCAAAAAGGTCGAGGACGAGGTGCGCGTTGAGGGTGCGATAGTCACCGTGCCGAGCGACGACGCTTCGGAACAATATCACGAGGTCGACCCCTGACTTAGTCGTCTCTTCTCTCATTGTTTTTGCTTCTTTTGTTTTGTTTTTGTTGTAACGCCTAACTGCGGACTGGCCACCGCTTTTGTGTATATTCTGAATTTTTAATGAAACGACTTTCCCTTTTGAAATCTTGGCCGAAAGTTTCGAGATTTCGCTAAGTGTTGAACACTTTTTGTTCGTGTTGAGAACTCAAGTGTTGAAGACTCCTTTTGATATTCTTTCGCTTTTCAGGTCGAGTCGAGTTCAGCGGCTGAGGTTTCTCGCCTTCGTACTGAATTGAAAGCGGCGAAGCGGGCCCTCTCTCGCAGCCGAGAATGCCTCTTCAAAATCGAGTTAGATCTAGTGGGTGTCAAGGCAATGGCGAGAGGGTATTTCTCCGAGCTGAAACAACTATGGAAGCGATCTCGTGAGGTTCGTCTTGAAGGCGAGGTGGAGTTGCTCCGAAAGGCACTGTTCGACGTTACTCGAGCGGAAGGTGACCTTGTGGCAGAAGTTCGAGATTTGAAGATAGCTGAGGAAGAACTTTTGGCAGAGGAAGACGAGTTAGCTTCGGCAGTGGGTAAATTGATGGTCGAGCGCGACGAGTTGACAGCGAGGGTTGACAACTTGAGGAGGGTTATGGTCGATAGAAGTATCGAAGTGACCCACCTTCGTCGAATCATAGCCAATAGCTCTAGCGCTGAAGGCTCTGCTCGGCTTCCTTGCTTTAAGATATCTGTGAAGGACGACTCTTTGAAGGATCGGATTGTCAAGCTGGAGGAGGAAGTCGCTCGACTCAAGCCTCAGCCGGCAAGAATCAATGTTCGGAGCACGTCGTGTACGCACAAAGAGAGTGAGAGGGGAATCCCTTTTTACGAGCTCGGGACTCGTTCGCCTGTCGTTAGGCGGAGCCCGGCCGATGCTCAAAGCGGGGTGGCTGCCTCGTCTAGTGGCACTTCGGTTGGGGCCACGGTCAGAGGCAGCGCCGAAGAGGCGTATCGGTCCGTTGGCCTACAGACAAGCTCCGAAGTTAGGAGACGCCGTCCCCGAGTGTCTTTGAACCGAAACATCCCCGTTCCAAAGAAGCGTTGAATAAGTTGTAATTATGCTTCTTTGAGTTTTTGTAGCGCCCCGTAGTAGTAACTCGGTCTTGTAATTTGGGTTCCTTTGTCGAACATTTTAATGAAATAAAAGCTAGTTTTCTTTCTGATGTTCATGTGTTGGGCGTGCATGGCAGTTCGATTCGAAACAAGTCATAAGAACCAAACTTTAGCTCTTTTAAGTACTTTTCTCTCATGTCTAGTCTAGTTGTAGAAATTTCGTGCACGTCGACGGTTGTGGGAACAATTCCGAATGGCGAACCACTTCTAGCTCGCTTAAGAGCGAGCTTGCGAAGCGGAGTCGAGCCAAGTGTTGGACTCCGAACTCATCATTTGCGTATGTTTTGACGGTTGTGGGAGCAATTCCGAATGGCGAACCACTTCTAGCTCGCTTAAGAGCGAGCTTGCGAAGCGAAGTCGAGCCAAGTGTTGGACTCCGAATGCGTCGTTTGCGTATGTTTCAACGGTTGTGGGAGCAATTCCGAATGGCAAACCATTTCTAGCTCGCTTAAGAGCGAGCTTGCGAAGCGGAGTCGAGCCAAATGTTGGACTTCGAACTCATCGTTTGCGTATGTTTCAACGGTTGTGGGAGCAATTCCGAATGGCGAACCATTTCTAGCTCGCTTAAGAGCGAGCTTGCGAAGCAGAGTCGAGCCAAGTGTTGGACTCCGAACTCGTCGTTTGCGTATGTTTCAACGGTTGTGGGAGCAATTCCGAATGACAAACCACTTCTAGCTCGCTTAAGAGCGAGCTTGCGAAGCAGAGTCGAGCCAAGTGTTGGACTCCGAACTCGTCGTTTGAGTATAAAGAAGGTAAAAACAGAGAGATACAAGCAATTCAAAAGATATGAAGAAAAATGTTCTTTATTGAAAACTAATAGTCGGCTGCTTTTAAGTTGCGAGCCGTTATCACATTGGAGAAATAAAGAAGCAAAAGTAAAATACAAGTGAAGGGAAAGGAACGGTTCGACATCTGAAGGTACTCAGAGAGGCGTTCATGCGCTCTCTTGGTACTTCAAGAGATAGTCGGCATTCTAAGTCCTGGGAATCTTTCTTCCTTCAAGATCTTCTAGTCGGTATGTCCCGGGCCGAACCACTCTGGAGATCTCGTAGGGTCCTTCCCAATTTGGGGCTAGCTTGTTCTTCTGACTGGGGAATGAGATAGCTAACTTTCTGGGGACCAAGCCCCCTTCTTTGAGGTCGGTGGGACGGACCCTCTTATTGTAGGCCAGCTCGATCCTTCTTCGGTAGCTTTGTTGGCGAATCGAGGCTCTTTCACGGAGCTCATCAATCAAATCCAAATTTGCCTGAAGCTCCCTGGCATTCTGCTCTTCTTCATAGGCAATAAGGCGAAGAGAGGGTACACCGACTTCCAAGGGGATCACAACTTCAGACCCATAGGTGAGATTAAATGGCGACTCTCTCGTAGGGGTCCATTTCGTAGTGCGGTAATTCCACAGTACGTTAGGGAGCTGATCAACCCATAAGCCTTTAGCGAACTTATCCAGCCTCTTCTTAATACCGGAGAGGATTTGTCGGTTGGCATTTTCTACTTGACCACTTGACTGTGGGTGGGAGACGGAGGAGAAGCGTTGTTAGATGGCGAGGTCTTCACATAGAGCTCGGAATGAGACCGCTGTAAATTGTGTTCCATTGTCTGTTATAAGGACTCAAGGGACGCCGAACCTGCAGATGATGCTCTTCCAGAAGAATTGAAGATCTTTGTTCTCGGTGATTGTAGCCAAGGACTCGGCCTCTATCCACTTTGAAAAGTAGTCGATTGCTACGACTAAGAATTTGAGCTGGCCGGGAGCTGGGGAAAACGGCCCCAGTAAATCCATCCCCCACATTGCAAAAGGGATCGGACTTGATAGGGAGGCGAGCAGAGCTTGGAGTAGGCGATGAATGTGGGAATACTTTTGACAAGAGCTGCATTGCCGAACGTGTCGTTCGGCGTCTTGGAGGAGGGTAGGCCAGAAGTATCCATAATTCAACACCTTCCGGGTGAGTGATCTAGACCCTGAATGCACTCTGCCTATGCCTTCGTGAAGCTCTTGTAAGGCATATGTGGCTTGTTCCGGGGAAAGGCACCTTAAGTAGGGTCTGCCGTCTATTTGAGTGAAGGAGCGTTTGTACAGGACCCCCACAACAAGGGCGTAGCGATCCGTTCTGGTTCTGACTCGACGAGCTTCTTTCGGGTCTTCGGGGAGGAGCCCATCCCTTAGGAATTCTATTAGGGGTTTCATCCAATTATCCTGAAGTTGAACAGGCAGTGACTCCATCGAGTCGAAAGTTTCTTCTTCTATGCTCGGCCTCAGGAGTACCTCAATCAGGACAGTCTGCTCGAGTCATTGGAGGAAAGAAGAGGCTAACTTGGAGAGGGCATCTGCTTGGGAATTTTCCTCTCTGGGGATTTGCTGAATAAGTGCCTCTTTGAATAGAGCTATGAGATTTTGGACCTTGGCTAGATACTTAGCCATTCGGTCATCTCGTGCTTCGTACTCGCCCAAGACTTGATTTACGACCAGTTGAGAGTCACTAAATATCCAGAGACGTTGTGCCCCTGCTTTGCAGGCCATTCCGAGATCGGCTATAAGGGCTTCATACTCTGCTTCATTGTTGGAGGCTTTGAAGTTGATGCAGAGGGAGTATTGGAGAACGAAGTCGTCTGGGCCTGCCAGAATGACCCCGGCTCCGCTCCCTTCGGTGCAAGAGGATCCATCTACGTATACCGTCCAAATAGGAGGTCCGTTTGCCGCTTGACTGACCTCGGAAATGGTGCTCTCAACTATGAATTTTGCTAGGGCCCGAGCTTTGATTGCGGTCCGAGGCTGGTATGATATATCATGCTGGCTCAGCTCGATCGACCACTTCATTAGACGGCCAAAGGTCTCTGGCATGTGCAGGACTTGCTTCAGCGGTTGGTCAGTAAGAACGACCACCGAGTGGGACTGAAAATATGGGCGAAGCTTCCTAGCTGCCATAACCAAGGTGTATGCCATCTTTTCTAGCCTTGGATAACGAAGCTCGGCATCCCGAAGTACTTTGCTTACGTAATAGATGGTCTTCTGAGCCTTTTCTTCTTCCCTCACTAAGACAGCACTGGGGATTTGTTCGGAGGCAGCTAAGTAGAGGTAGAGTGTTTCCCTGGGGATAGGCTTGCTGAAGAGAGGGGGTTGACTAGATAGGCTTTAAGCTGATCGAACGACTCCTGCTGTTGTTGACCCTATTCGAAGCCCTTAGCCCCCCTGAGAGCCTTGAAGAAGGGAAGACACTTCTCCCCTGACTTGGAAAGGAAGTGCCCTATAGTTGTGAGGCGCCCAGTTAGCTTCTGTACTTCTTTCACATTTTTGGGAGGAACCATGTCCAGTATGGCTTTGATCTTCTCGGGGTTGGCTTCGATTCCTCTTTGGCTGACCATGAAGCCTAGGAATTTCTCCGATGAGACTCTGAACGCACACTTGTTCGGATTGAGCCACATATCATGCTTTCTTAATACATCGAACGCCTCCTGCAGATCGGTGACATGGTCAGTCCCACGGATGCTCTTCACAAGCATATCATCAACATACACCTCCATGTTGTGGCCGATCTGATTTTGGAAGACTTTGTTAACGAGGCATTGATAGGTGGTGCCTGCATTCTTCAACCCGAAAGGCATTACCCTGTAGTAGTAGAGGCCCTGATCGGTAGCAAAGGAGGTCTTCGAGATATCCAGGGGGAACATGCGGATTTGATTGTACCCGGAGAAAGCGTCCATGAAGCTGAGAAGCTCATGACCCAAAGTGGCGTCAATCAGGGTGTCGATGCTTGGAAGAGGGAATGGATCTTTGGGGCATGCTTTATTCAGGTCGGTAAAATTGATGCAGATTCTCCAGCTCCCGTTGGCCTTCTTTACCATCACAACATTTGAGAGCCATTCGGGATAATTGACCTCCTGTATGAACCGAGCCTTAAGGAGCTTGTCCACCTCTTCTTTTATAGCTTGTTGGCACTCAGGGGCAAATTTGCGCCTCTTCTGTTGAACCGGTTTCGACCCCGGTGCAACACTCAGGTGGTGGACAAGGAGCTCTTCGGAGATTCCTAGCATGTCGGCAGCCGACCATGCGAAGAGGTCACGGTTCTTTCTAATGCATTGGACTATGTCGGAGCATAGGGCGGATGGGAGAGTCTTGCTGATAAAGAACTTGTGGCACTTCCTCTAATTCATCCACTGGCTCGGACGTTGGTCGGACATCGTCTTGGGAGATTCCAAGAGTTTCGAGGGAGAGGAATGGATCCCCAGTAGAGGTCATGTAGCATTTGCGGGCCATTTCCTGACTGCCTCTTACTTCCCCTACTCCTGCCCGGGTGGGGAACTTCATCTTGAGGTGATAAGCAGAAGGGAAGGCTTTGAGAGTAGCTAGGCCGGGTCGGCCTAGGATCACATTATAAGCAGTGGGGACATCAACGACCATGAAGTCCATCGGCTCTGTTCGGGTAGTAGGAGTTTTGCCAGCGGTTACGTCGAGGGTGATCACCCCTTCAATAGTCACTGGCACTCCCGTGAACCCGTGGAGTGTATAGCCGGCAGGCTTAAGTCTGTCCCGGGATAGTTTGAGTCCTTTGAAAGCAGCGAGGAAGAGGATGTTAACGGAGCTGACATTGTCCACCAGGATCCTTTCCACTTTAAAATTCGCCATATGGAGGTTGATGACTAGTGCGTCATAATGGGGGGTTCGGACACCCTCAAGGTCTTCATCTGAAAGGGTGACCGGTACTCCGAAGCCTTTGGGGGGGAGGGGGGCATGCCATATACTGAATTGACTTCCCTTATGAAAGCCTTTCGAGAGGAGTTGGAGGTGCCTCACATAGGGCCTCCATGGATTAGATGTAGGATGCGTTCCTCTTTGAACTGTGGAGTTTCATCACGTCGTTCAGGACGCTTGTTAGCCCCCCGAGGGGGAGGAGGGAGATCGGTCCGGTCCTTTCTCACAAATTTGGCCAGCTACCCCCTCTGGATGAGGGCCTCAATCTCGTTCTTCAAGGCCCGACAATCATTGGTATCGTGGCCGTGGTCCCGGTGATAGCGGCACCACTTCTCTTTGTTCTTCTTCTTACCAGGGGTGTTCATCTTTGGGGCAGGAGGTATCACCCTTTCCTTTTCTACTTCCATAAGAATAGTGGAAATGTTGGCGTTAAGAGGAATGAATTTTTCGAATTTGAGGGGAGGGCGGCATTGACCGCCATTGTCCTTCTGGAGCTTCTTGGCTCCCTCTTCTTCACCTGCCTTTCTTTTGGTTCTGGAGGAAGGCCCCTCAAAGTTGGGGCGATGCTCAGCTTCCTCAGGCAGGATATACTTCTTGCTTCGGAGAAGGAGGTCAGAGAAGTTCTGTCGGGGCTTCTTGGCGAGAGAGGACCGAAGGCTGGAGTTAAAGACATTCGACTGGAATGCTGCTGCAGCGACCGACTGGTCGAGGGAAGCGATGGACCTGGCTTCTGCGCTGAACCTTTTCACATAGTCTCTTAGCTTCTCACCCTTCTTCTGGTTGAGGTAGAGTAGCGAAATGCAGGTCTTCTCAGTTTGGCGGCTACTCATGAAGTGGGTGACGAAGAGGGTCTCGAATTGCTCAAAGGAGAATATTGAGGATGGGGCGAGGTGAGAGTACCATTTCCGGGTCGGACCCTTGAGAGTAGCGGGGAAGGTTTTGCACAGCAGAGCATCGGAAGCTTGGTGGATTAGCATGAGGGTCTTAAAGCTTTCGATGTGTTCGACGGGGTCAGACTCCCCGGAATAAGTCTCGAATTGGGGAGGCTTGAAGCCTATTGGAACGGGCGCCTCCATGATGGTCCGAGAGAAAGGAGGTCGGCTTGGACGGAGGGTCCTTTCTCTAAGCTCTTCTTTCCTGTCTAGCTGACCCAAGCGCCTCTCCTTTTTGTGGAGACGACGGTAGACAGTGTCATTCCTTCGACGGTAATCAAACGAGCCTTTGGAATCGTCTTCGTACAAGGGAGAGCGGGGGCTACGACGACGATAGCTCCGGGAGTGACGAGGACTAGGAACGTGCTCGGGGTTGCTAGGAGCTAGGGGAGGAGTTAGGGACCGTCGGCGAGGACTTTGGACCGGAGGAGGAGTGGGGACCCTCCGAGCATTGTTATTGTTGGGTCGGAGATGGAGGGCTTGCAAGATGGTTGCCTGGAATTACTGGAATTCGACACGGGTGA
This sequence comes from Hemerocallis citrina, assembly GCA_017893485.1. Taxonomy (NCBI): domain Eukaryota; kingdom Viridiplantae; phylum Streptophyta; class Magnoliopsida; order Asparagales; family Asphodelaceae; genus Hemerocallis; species Hemerocallis citrina. The sequence goes on from CM030358.1 coordinate 84,208,452, forward strand.
TAGGAGCATTATCATCCCTCGGTGAGCGAGGCCTTCTTCTGTAGTGCTCGGGGGACTCTCTCCGTCTTCGGTGAGGCGGAGACCTCCTATGTTCTCGGCGATGAGGAGATCGCTCATTTGGATGTTGTTGGCAGGAGACTCCCTCTCGGGCCCGCCTTTCATCCAAATGGCGGCGAAGATCCTCTTCTTTATACCGATTGTTAAGGGTGTTGCGGAGGTCATCGGAGGCCCGGGGATTGTGAGATGCCATTGAGTCGGTAGAGGGGTTGTGCACGGAGCCGTGGTCATATTGAAGAGGTTGTTTCGGAGGATTGGGACGGGAGCCCCCCGCACCGGCATTCTGAGGCCCGGTCTGACCCCGAGGGGGTTGGAGGTTCTGATGAGGAGGTTGGTCCTACTATGGGGCCTGATCAGGTTGAGGAGGAAGTCCCGCTGGCTGGACGGTCTGGAGGGGGATCTCCTGTTGTGGTTGAGGAGGAGTGGGTCCACGGTTGGACCCTCTGGATCTTAGCTTTCGGGGAGTCATGGCTGGGTAGATCTGACCAATGGGAAGAGGAAGGGCTGCTATTTGTTACTTCCCAAAAACGGCGCCAATCTGTTACCGCTGAATCTGGTGTGGGGGCAAACAGATAGTATTTGTGAATTCTTAGGGAAACTGAATAATCAAGCCTTAACCTTCTCTGCCAGAGTTGGACCGTTGACTCCCGCCGTTCACCTACAAAAAGTGCGAGACACCGGGGTTGATCCCGGCAACGCACCCTCCGATGCTCAAGTCCGTAATCAGAGAAGATTATGAGAGAGCGTAAATTGGCAAAAGATTGATTACCTGTTAATGGTGGGGGATGGGGGGTACTTATAGCCGCCTTTGGGATCAGATTAGGAATGTAATACCTAGGATTAGATTAGGAATGTAATCCCTAATTCCCAGTGGAAGGATAGATATGAATCAGGGCCGTTGATTAGGATTAATAAGAAACCCTAATTCTATCCTGCTGGACCGGGTTCGCTGCGGGTTGAAACCCGCACGCAGTTTAGATGGGTCTGTTTGCGGGTTACTGGGCTTTTGGAAAGAAGACCCAGTACCCACTTCAGACCTGTTTGTAGGTAAAATTACGATTTTGCCCCCAGGCTTTGAGATTCGCGTCCAATTTGGACGGTTCTGATTTAACCCTATTTTTAGCCATATCACTGTTCGCACTCTTCTTTCTGTTGCAGCCATCCGTTAGTGGCCATTATACTAGATGGACATGAAGAATGTTTTTCTTTATGGTACCTTATCTGAGGTTATTTATATGGATCCTCCTCTTGGCCTCCCTACTCCTCCTCGTCATGTTTGTCAGCTGCGTCAAGCTATATATGGTTTGAAGCAGGCCCCTCGAGCCTGGTTTGAGTGTTTTCGCCTTGTCATCACCAAGACTAGTTTTAGTCAGAGTTCTCAGGACCATTCTATATTTATGCGGTCATCACTGCAAGGGAGGGTACTTCTACTACTCTATGTTGATGATATGATCATTATTGAGGATGACTCTGCAAACATTACATCCACCCAAAAATACCTTCACCAGCAGTTCCATATGAAAGACCTTGGCAGACTACGTTATTTTCTGGGTCTAGAGATTGTTCATGGATCTCGGGGATACTCATTTCTCAACAGAAATACACATCAGATATTATCTCCGCTGCATGCTTCTCTGACAGTCGATCAGTCGATACACCCTTAGAACTTCATGTGAAGCTTCATCCCACTGATGGTGAGCTCCTTCCTGATCCCACTAGATACAGACAGATGGTTAGACAGCTTGTCTACTTATGCATGACCAAACCCGATATTGCTCACGCAGTCAGTATTGTCAGTCAGTTTGTTTCTGCTCCTATGTCAGTTCGCTACGGTGCTCTTCTTTGGATTCTCAGATATCTTTGGGGTACTATTACTCATTCATTATTCATGCCTGCTACATCCAAACTAGAGCTGGGTTCTGATTCAGATTGAGCAGGTGATCCTACTACCAGATGGTCTACCACCGGTTTCTGTCTATTTCTTGGTGATTCGCTGATCTCATGGCGAAGTAGGAAACAGGAAGTTGTTTCATGTTCTTCGACCGAAGCTGAGTACAGAGCAATGACAGCTACTACTAGAGAGATTGTTCATGTTCGTTGGCTTTTATCAGATATGGGTTTCGCTCTTTCAGGACCTACTCCTCTTCATTGTGATAACCGGAGTGCACTACACATCGCAAGCAACCCGGTATTCCATGAGCGAACGAAGTATATAGAGATTGATTGTCATTATGTTCGTGAGCGTCTTGAAGCAGGGACCATTTCACTCCATTCTATTACCTCATCACAACAAACAACATACTTCTTCACCACATCTCATACTGTTCAAAGATTTCGATATTTAGTGGGCAAATTCACACTGTTTGATCCACCGTGAGTTTGAGAGAGGGTGTTAGATATTATAGTCTCATATTGGGTATTTGACTAATTTGGTATTTGGCTCACTCCTATATATAGGAGATATTGTACTCAGTTTTTTCTCAATTCAATATTTAGTATTGTTTTCATCATCATTTATTAGATTTATGCAATAGTGAGGAAGCATCATAAAACCCTTTAATCCAAGGTGGTGAATAGGAAAGCTTGCAAATTAATTCTTTCCTGCTTGCATCATGATGTTAAGTACCGTAATTCTAAATTGGCTTCAATGTGTATGCAACAGGACATATGCTTTCATATTGAATTTGCACAATACATTAGATTTTTTGCTTAGACAAATATTTCTGGTCTTTCTTTGCATTGGTTTTAACTGTATAGTCATTGTTATGCATGAATATAGATTGTTTATCATGTGTACATTGTTTCTGTTTACCAATTATATAAAATTGTTCCATGTGCACTTAATCGGTCACCAAATTCTTTGGACGATTGGTTTGGCAATATATTGCTGAAGGGCAACCAGGAAGTGAGGTCAGTGACTTAACCCAAGCTTGGGTTTACTACCTTATTTAGTAAGTCCTTGTGCAGCTGATTTCTGCTGTGCCTGTTGTTGATTCATTTCCCTGTCAATTTCATGTATTTATTTCTGAAGAACCAAGACCAAAAGATTCGAACCTAATAATTTGATAATTAAACATCTTTACCACTATTATAACTAAGGAATGATTTATGATAGTTTTAAATAAATAAAAAAGTGACCTCCGGCCACCGGTTTCATTGATAAATAATTAAAGAAACAGAGAGTAGCAAATGCTACAAACATAGTCTACTCACAACTACTACATCAAACTACTCAAAATTACATCAACAACATATAGAAAATATGCATAAATCTTTTCAAAATGGTAAGAACCTCCGGCTAGTCAAGTGCTCTACTTAGGAAGATAGGAGGTAAATGTAGGTGACTCCTCCTCATGTATTCCGCACCATCCATGCGGAGTCTTCCTAATTCCTGCTTGACTTGTCCAAGTATCAATAAGAACTAAGATTTTACACAACATCAAATGGAATCTACAATTCATGCTACAAAAAAAAAAAAAATATATATTTAGGGATTTAGATAGAGCCCCATGCGAACTCCCGAAATGGAGCCTCATGCAAAAAAAAAAAAAAAATTTTAAAGCTGCTAAATTTTTTTCTCTTTTTTGAATTATTTTTCTTCCTATAATTCTTAAAAACCAATATATATATATGAAGAAATAGATAGAGATTTAGGGATTTGAGAAAAAAATATCTCCATACAAATTCAAGCACAACTAAAATAAGCCGGTCGAAGTACTAATTTTAAAACAAAAACCCAAAATTAAATTTGGGGGCCCTTAAAAAAATATTACGTGCAAAATACATATATATAAATACAAGAAGAAGAAAAAAATGGGGGCTCCTAAAATTGCGAAAAGTTTGGGGGACCGAGGTGGCCGCCTTTCCGGCCTCCATTGGGGGGCCGGCCCTAATTCCTATCAAGCCATAGGATCCACAAAATAGCCACTATAGAAATATCCCACACTACCCTGTAATAATCCCTAATCCATGTTGCTCTCCAAGCCCCCCAAATATCGTCAATATTGTTAGCTGTCTCTGTAATATCAAATCCCAGACCCATAACTTTTCACGCTTAACCTTAGGACAGTAAAAGAAAATATGGTTTACATCCTCCTCCCCTAAATAACATCTAGGGCATCTAGTGTCAATCGATATGTTACGTTTTCTAAGGTTCAGTTTGGAAAGAATAGCATTATTCATCACCAACCAAAGGAAGTCTTTCACCTTTGTTGGGACTTTAGATTTCCAAACTGTGTTTGCATCTGAGCTCCTTAATCCCCCATCATTCACTCATCGATACATCGATCTTACTGAGAATGTGTTGCTAGACTCTAGCTCCCAATCCCAGTCACCTTCTTTTCCACTCCGTCATCACCCAGCCTCAATAACCAGATTTGTAAGTCTCTGTAGATGACCCTGGTTCTCATTAAATAGATGTCCATCAAACTCAATTCTTAGCCTTTCATGCCTCCATACGTCCGCGACTAGTACATCCTCATTTGTTGTCTCCTTAACCAGTTGTGGGAACATGAATTGTAGTGAATTCTCCCCGCACCATCTGTCTTACAAGAATCTAGTATCTTTCTCGTTCCCCAACCTGCATTTAGTATTAGTGTGAAACAAATCCCCACTTTAAATATTCCTTTCCATATGTACGAGGCCTTCCCATGAGTACTTTTTCCCCCATAACTAACATTTCCCATCTACGATAAAGAGCGAAAGATTTACACCACCATGATTTTCGTCGGTTGTGCAACTTCCACCACCATTTGGAGAGTAGGGCTCTGTTCATATCTTGGAGGTTGAATATTTCAAGTCCTCCGAACTCTTTCTTCTTACACACTTTACCTCATCTCACTAGATGAAACCTCTTGCTATCTTCTAGTGCTCCTTTCCATCGGAACCGTCTCCTGCATTTATCGATTCTTTGAATGACCCATTTTGGAAGTTTATAAATAGACATTAAGTATGTTGGAAGACTGCTAAGAACCGAATTGATGAGGGTAATTCTGTCCCCCAGAGATAGAAATTTCTTTTTTCATCCAATCAGCATGTTCTCCACTTTTTCCACCAAAGGAATCCAATCACCCTTTCGCAAGTTTCCTAGTCTTAGTGGAGTACCAAGGTATTTGAGGGGGAAGTCTCCACTCTTGCATTCAATCATTGAGATCATCTCAATTGAAATCGAGATCTCACTGCTAAATGCAACCACTCAGCTCTTGTGTAGGTTAACTGATAGTCCAGGCCCGTATTCAAAACATCTCAGGAATATTCTAATTGAAAGAATATCATCCAAATGGGCCACTCTAACCATCATGGTGTCATCTGCATATTGCAGGATAGACATAGGTGCTGAGATTCCTCTCACCGTAACTCCTTTGATTAATTATGCCTCTCTGGATCTCCTAGTTATTTCTGCTAGTTCATTTGCGATTAAGGTGAAATTTAGTGAGAGAGAAAGAGAGGATCTCCTTGTCTGAGCCTTTTGCAATACTGAATTTCTTTGTCGTACTCTCCATTCATCTGAACGAATGATTTCACATACCCCACACACTTCCTCATTCACACCCTCCATTTATACCCAAATCTTCTGAGTTCCAATACATTGTCAACACAATCCTATTCAACAGTATCATAAGTTTTTTCGAAATCTAACTTTAGCAGAAAACCATCCACTTTGTCCTTGATTCCTCTAAAAACCTTTTCGTAGGCTGACACGATATTGTCCATGATATCTCTACCTTTGATAAATCCACTTTGTGTGTCATCAGTGATATCAATTAGATGAGGGGATAATCTACTGGCCAGATCTTTAGTAATAATTTTGAAGCACCCGTTTAAGAGACTGATGGGTCTGAGATCCGACATCCTTTCAACTTTTTTGGGGATTAGGATCACGTTCGCATAATTTAACCTATCCACCTGCGCCGCCCCCTGGTATAACTCATGGAAGATGTCTAAGAGGTCTTCCTTAATGTAGTCCAATATAGTTTATAGAAGAAGAAAAATCGAAAAACCGTAAGGAACCAGTGCATTGTCTTGACCCAAGTTATTTATTGATTTTAAAATCTCTTCCTCCAAGAAGATCTCCTCCAAAACCTCACTCCCCTCAATTCTCCTGTCACTCCACAAATCAGAATTCATTCAGCCTCTGTAAGATCTCCTTTCCTATAAACTCTCTAAATCTCGTATCAACATGATGCCTAATTTGTATGCTATCATCAGTCCAGTTTTTACCCACATACAAACCCGCAATGTGATTGTGACGTCTTCTGCCACTTGCCAGCTTATGAAAGAATGTCGATTAAAATCCTCCTCCTTAAGCTATTGGACCTTGATCTCTACCTCCAATAGTACTCTTTCATCTCACCTATTCGATGAAGCTTCCCTCTATAGGAAGCCAATTCCTAATATTTAGAGCTTTCAAAACTCCTATTCTATTCAATTGTTTCTAGTTCTTGCACTCGTTCCCCCTTTTAGTTCTCCAAACTCGTGTTTTGACCAATTTCTTAGATGCTTACGAAGTAGCTTCATCTTATTGTTCCATTTGGAGACTGCATCGGCTATGTAACTTATGTTAATTAAAGTCGCTTACATTAATTGAATCGCATCCATATATTTAAATGTTGGGCTTCTTTTGACATTACTCTAACTAGTAGTTTTCACGTGCGATGCACGTTTTTGATAAAAAGTTGGAGTTGAACATGCAATACATGTAAGTCGGTAGTAAACAACACCTGTGATGAATGCCGTAAACTTAAAAAAAATTGGAGTTGAACAGGCACTGCACGCAATTTTTTAAATTTTTTGAAGGAAAAATCTTGAATTGTAAGTACGGTGATGTGTTACGAAATAGATTTGGAGGTGCACGTGCGACGTACGTATTTGCTTTGTGACAAAAAAATTTAAAAATGATTTGTTTGGTGAAGGAAAAAACTTTGATTTACACGCATAATGCACATGTTAATAAATAGAGTTAGAGTTATACGTACAACGTATGTGTTTCATTTGTGACAAAAAATATTAAAAAATTGTTTGTTTGGTTACAAACTCAAAGTGACAAAGTGACAAACTCGCCCATTAATAGTAGTAGATCTTACAATTTTATTTATCTTTCCATCTCTAAATCCTAATCTTAGAATTAAACCCCTGCCTCATCCAAGTCGTGAGATTTCCAACTTCTGAGAGACTTCTTTGCTGCGTCATTCTCACAGCGTTCCTTCATATTCCAAACTCCAACGGTTTCATCCGCTACAGACATGCAGAATGCATGTTATGAATCGAGGTGATGTTTATGAATGTTTGTATGTTATGATTATTAAACCAGCATTCTTGCTTAAAAGTAGAAAAAGGAATAAAAGTGAATACACTGACCCTTGTTTTTTCTGATATGCTAGTAAGTTACAGCTGGCCGAACCTAGGGTTGGCATTCGGATCGACCAGGCCGGATCGGATCGGACCCGCCTGTGTTGAAGACTGACTTGGGTGAGTTCGGGTCGGGTCAGTGGCTTAACCGGGCCGGGTTGAAGAGGTGAATTCGCGACCCACCCAACCCGTGAACCCTTTCGGGTCCAACCCAGGTCGGGTCGGGTCGCGAGTTGGCCCCGGCTTGAGTTAACTTTTTTTTAACTTAAAAAAAAAATTTAATTTTAATAATAAACATAAAAAATCGTAATAATAATAATAAGATTGAAAGAGTGAAATTACCACAAACTAATTTTGATATATTATTCATATGATATCAAGTTATACAAGTTTCACAAATTGTTATAAGAAATAAAGATTTTCTACAAATTTGTTTTATACAATAACAAATTTCTTATATACAATTTCAATTTACTTCAATTTTCCTAATTTTAAATAACAAGCAAAGATTTAATACAATTTTTTTATCTATTTACAATTGTCTTCAATTTGATGACCTTCAATTTGTTGTTGTTGACTTGTTGTTGTTGGTCTTGAATTTTTCATTTTCGCTGCTATTGTTGTTGTTGTTGTTGTTGTTGTTGTTGTTGTTCTAGCGAGGTGCTCCCACTTGTGGACGTCGATAATGCTTTTCCTTGGGTCCTATCTTCATCCTTCAGCCAGTCTTCTGTGCAGACGAGCATCTCTAACGATAATAAGTTAGAACCCTGCCACTTGAAGAAAATGCACTTTCAGAAGCAACTGTAGAGACAGGAGGAGTTAGTAGATCATTAGCCAATAAGTGTGTTCATGGTCTTTCCACCATTGTAAAATATCTAGTGAAGAACTAAAAGACTCAGAATCTTATTGGTTATACCAATTTAATTCATTTGGTTGATTAGTTCTAGGTTGTTTGATTGAATTTGTGCAAGTAAATTAAATGTTCTATCGTCAAATTTACTCTTACCCTTACCTTTAGAAGTAGCAGAAGAATAACTAACTAAAAAAGTTGTACTATTAGAAGCAAAACATCTATCATAATGATCATACGAGTAATTTAATGTCGATTCAAATTTAACTAAAAAATAAGCGCAATCAATTTCTTTATCATCATCCCCAAGTAAATTTAAAAACATTTCAATTAAACTCTTCGTACCTTCTAACTTGATACGAGGATCCATCACAGTAGCAACACAATACAACATTGGAGGAGGATTAAAATACTTCAAAAATTTTGTGTATGCAGGTTTTACATTATCACCAACAAAATTATCATCGATCATTTCTTTAAAAGTAGATTCATAAGATTTTGAAAACTTGAAAGTTGCAGTTTTAAAAGGTTCTAAAAATTTGAACAAAGATTCGGCATAAAACCAATTGACGGGAGTCATTTCAAAATTTTGTATTTTTTTTGCAATACAAATATCATTTATACATGCTTTATATTCAGTAACAACTTGTAGCAAATCAAAAGTAGAATTCCACCGGTGTTTAACATTCTTTGAAAATTTTCTAAAAGGTACATTTTTAAGCCTATACCAAGCTTTCCATTCTTGAAATATGGTGCCACTTAATGTAATAAAATGTACACAATTTTTAATTTTAAGTATATATGGTTCGACTATTTTTAATGCATCTTGAACACATAAATTTAAAAAATGACATGCACATCTAACATGAAAAATATTGTCAAATGGAGGGTTTAATACGGATTTTAAAATATTAATTGATGCATTGTTGTTAGATGTATTATCAAAACTTATACACATAATTTTATAATGAAAAACATCACAAATTTTTAAAATACGGTTTGTAATTTTATTGCCACTATGAGGATGGGGCAACGCAGCAAGTGATATGATTTTTTTTTGAAGAATACAATCACTGTCGATCCAATGACAGGTTATTTCCATCATTAGAATATTGTTGCAACCCGTCCAACAATCGGAAGTTAAACTAACTCTACAAGTTAAATTCCATAAAATTGCAATCAAAGCTTCCCTTATTTCATTGTACATTTTAAAACAATCCGATTTGCAAGTATTTCTAGGGATTCTTCTAAAATGAGGGTTTAAGGCAGTTTGATTAAAATTTTTCAAGTCCCTACTCTCGGGATAGGAAAATGGTAACTCTTCCTTGGTTACTAATCGGGCCATTTGCCGACTAACTAGTTCGGGATCATAAGGGTGGCTATCAACTAGACCGGTCCTAGGGTAAATTTTTTGTTGGCCGGGTAGGTCAACAAGAAGTTCTTTATGCATATTTAGGATGTATCGCTTAATTGTACCCGTGCCATCACCCCTCTTCCATTTGTATGCCTTCGAACATGTTTTACACACTTTTAAACCTACACCCGGTAAATTTTCATCTGGAATATAATCATAGAATTTGTGTCAATCACTACTTTCCCCTCTACTTTTCCGACTAGTAGCCGGTTGTGTTGTTTTGGTGGCTTGTTGTTGTGGTTCTTCTTCTAATTCTATGTCTCCTACAAACTCATCGTGTGTACCCATTGTTGAGGAGGAGGATTAGGGTAGTCTTCGGCGGGGGCATTTTGTGGGACAATTAGAGACCTACAGGAAGTGCTAGTGAAATCTTGTCCACTTTGGCTACGGCCACTACCGCGTGATCTAGACATGTTGATATATAGTAGTGTATGTAAAAAAATTAAACACAATGTAGGCGCGATAAGTTACACAAAAAAAAATCTAGAAAACAAGAGGGTTGTGAGAAAGAAAATCAAAAAACCAGCAAACAAATATGATACAAAAAGTTAAAACTACAAAAGAAATAAAAATAGAAGAAGATGGATATGAAATTTTGATACCGTTCACCGTGAATATTCGTATATAAAAAAACAGTAAAAATAAGAATAGAAGTAGAAGTAGAAGTCCCGAATTGAAGACTTGAAGAGAGCTTGGAGAAGAGTTGAAGACTTGATCACTTGGAGGAGAATTGAAAACTTGAAGACGATCGGAATTGTGAGTCCGATACGATCAGAATTTGTCGTTTGATCATGTATATGTCTTGCTACCTTGTTTGTTCAGTTGTTCACAAATTGAAATGAATTGAGTAATAATAGTAGAGCGAATAAGAGTAAGTTGTGAATTTTTTGTTTGGGTTTTAGGGGTATTTATAGGGGAAAAAACAAAAAAAAAAATCCAAAAAAAACACACACAAAAAAAGGCTAAAAGAGCCGTTAATGACAGTCTCGGGTTGGGGATCAGCCTGTTGGACCCGCGGGTCAACGGTCGATCCGGGGCGGGTCAAACGGTTCGCATCCCGCGGGTTGGCGGGCGGGTCGGATTATTTTTTGCGGGTTGAATTCACTTAATTCGCGACCCGGGTCGACCCGTTAACATTAACGGGTTCGACCCGAACTCGAACCGTCGTTTCGCGGGCCGGGTTAAACAAGCGGGTCGCGGGCAGGTCGCAGGTCGACCCGACCCGTTTGCCATCCCTAGCTGAACCTGACCTTAGAAACCGAAAACTGTAATATTTGTTCAAGTTTTTTTCTTAATACAGTTATAGCACTTGAGGATTCAGTCCCAAATCCTATGCATTGTAGTCACAAAATGGAACATGATTGTGTCTGAATCACTGACTTGAACTTTATTGGGTCCAATCCAAACCCTAGTATATAGAATAAAGAAGAACTAATGATAAAAAAGGAAACAAGAGATGAATACTCACTTTTGTCATAAGTTATATATATATGTATCTCCCTTTCTGTTGCAAAATCCTATCACTTGCATATAAAGCAAGTGACTCATTGTAGTATCCAACTTATGATGCTTACATGCTATAGGTGCTTTTATCAGCTTTTTCCAATTCTCAAGCCTCTGGCTTCTTTGTTCTGTGGGCTTAATGCCTTCATCATTGCTTCCCATGTTTAATCCTCATTCCTTTCTTAGTTTATGCAGCTTACCCCTTCAAAAGGTGTAGAGGAATTTTTTTTTTTTTTTGAGGTGATGTGTAGAGGAATTTTCACCAAACTATTGACATGGAATCAATTGGTTTGTATATTATTGCAGTTTCTTTTAATTTTGGTTAGTTGTAAGTGTCCTTTCAAGATTCACAGTAGATACTGTCTTCTAAGACTGCTTTATACAGTTTTTCTTTTATGATTTTGTATTAGTTTGAATATTTTCTTTATTTTTTTGCACTTTCTGTTTTTTATAATTACTTTAATTCAATTTATTAGAGATGTAGTTGTATTAGTTTGTTATATTCCGGGTAAAGTCCGTACTTGTCTATGCTATCTATATAAGAGATCATTGTATTCAGTTAATAGGTAATAAGAATAATATACATATTTCATGATATCGGATCCCTAACCCTAGCTAGCCGCCACCGCCGCAGCACCCGATCACCGTGCCTCTGCGGTTACAGTTGTCAGCCGATGCTGCAGTTGCTGTCGTTGTTGTTCTCTGTCTCTCTCGCCACCGGCGACTGCCAGTCGCGGCCTCGCCGTGGGACCTAACCGCCGCCAACCCATCTCCTCTCCAATCCTTAATCTCAACCTTCTTTATCATATCCACCACCGACCTCACCCCCTGCTTCCATGCAAACCCATTCCCAACCTCCATTGACAGCCTCCCAAACCCGAGCTCGGCACTGCCTTCACCCAAACTCAACCAGAACCAAACCTGATGGCGCCTCTGCTGCTATTGGTGTTGCCCTAGATACGACCCAATTTCAAAATCCTAAAAATTAGAGGATTTGGAGAAAAAAGAAACCCTAATGTGAGGGATTGGATTTGTTGGATCTAAATTCAAAACCCGACCTGTTTGACCCCATTCGAACCCCACTTGGCTTCTCCTGAGCCTGATCCATATTAGACCCGACTCGGTCTCCTTTTGCTACTGTTCTATTGTTGCTCTTAGTTTTTTATCTCTTCAAAATCATATTTGAATCCTCAACTCTAACTCCAATAGTATACTTCAATGCTGACTCCAACCATCAACTCATGATAGCCCATAGTTCAATTAATGTTCAGTTAAATGAGGATGAGATTCAGTTTCTCCAGCATTATTGTGCTTCCGGACAACTATCCTCTTCTTTTGCCACATTAGCAAGGTTAGGTATCACATGTTTAACCACTTCATCGCTGACATCATGGATAATATATTCAGATGTTTCTGATCATATGACTGGAAATCCAAATATATTGTCCTCTATTAGTAGGTCTTTTCATCCAAATGTTAGACTTGTTGTTCTATATCCTCAGTTGGGGGGGGGGGGGGGGGGGGGGGGGGGGGCTTCGACTTTACCACTTAATTATGTTTTTAATATTTGTTAGCAAAATTATCAAAATACTGAATTATTATGTTACCTTTTATCATGGTCATTGTGTTTCAGGAACTTGGGACAAGAAAAAATGATTGCCACCAGGCGTGTGTCAGGGGGTCTTTATCAGCTTGACAGTGTCCTACCTCATTTGCATGCTTGATGGTTTGCACTCCTTTGAATTTGCATTTCCAGGTGGGACATCCATCCTTACTGAATCTTAAAAAATTGAGACTTGAATTATATTCTCTTAGGGAGTTATATTATGAGTCATATCAATTAAGTAAACAGTTGCATACTTCTTACCCTCCTAAAGTTGGTAACCAGTCGAGTCGATCTTTCGGTTTAGTTCATTTTGATGTTTGGGGACATTGTCATACTCAATCTCAGTTTGGTGGTGGGTTTAGTTATTTTGTTACCTTTGTTTATGACTACTCTCAAGAAACTTGGTTATATTTAATGAGATATTGGTTTGAAGTTTTTTCTACTTTTAAATCATTCTACGCTGAGGTAAGAACCCAGTTTGATATTTCCATTCAAATTTTGCATAGTGATAATGTCAAAGAGTATTTGACTTCCGAGTTCACTAGTTTTATGTCCTATTGTGGTATTTTTCATGAGTCTTCTTATCCTTACAACCTCAATAAAATAGTGTTACGAGCGCAAGAATCATCACTTATTAGAGCTTGCAAGGACCATGCTCCTTCATAGACAGGTTCATCAACATTTCTGGAGGAATGCGGTCCTTACTACATGTCATCTTGTCAACCGCATGCCCCCATTTGTCATCAATAGTCATACACCATTCTCTATGTTATTTCAATCTACTGATCTTTTTCCACTTCCTCTAAAAAATTTGGGCTTTGCTCGTTTTGTTCATGATCATTGTCCTGGTCATTGTAATCTATATCATCCTATTCGATTTATATTTCTATGGTATTTCCCAGAAAGATTATAGATATTATAGTCCAGAGTTGCATCGTTTCTTTATTTCTGTTGATGCCATATTTGTCGAGTCTCAATCATATTTCTTTACCACGTCATCTTATCCGACTCCACCTCCATCCGATAAAAGTAATACTGAATTCCTTACCTACCCTGATCTTTCGGTCTTTACTTCTTCCACATCTGTGAAACAGCGGTCTTCACCACTACCTACAAGGCATGCAATCACTCAAGTGTTCAAACAACATAAGAACACCACTTCCGACCTAATTCACGCTAGTGTGACTATTGTTTCTTCGATTTCAAACATTGAAACACCGTTGTTTGAGTCTATTTTAGACTCTATTGTTGATCCTACAACTACACCCCTTGTTACAACAACTAAACCCACACCTAATGTTCACCCCACTAGTGAGCATTCTGATCTTAATCTTCATATTGCCATACGCTAAGGGAACCACTCCACTGCACATTTTTTATATAGTTGTCCTTTGTATGCTCACTTTTCGTATGCTCATTCTACATGTATCTCTACTTTGGACACTTACCATATTTAGAAGCACTGTCACACCTTGGTTGGAGCCAAACAATGCGAGAAGAGATGCCAGCTCTTGATGAAAATGGTACTTGGGATCTAGTTCCCCTTCCATATGGAAAACATTGTGTTGATTGTAATTGAGTGTACACTGTTAAAGTAAACCTGGATGGTTATTCACAGACCTATGGCATTGATTATGATGAGACATTCTCTCATGTGGCCAAAATGTCTTCTGTTCGGATCATTATTGTCTTGGCTCCTCGATTTTATTAACCACTCCACCAACTTGATGACAAGAATGTCTTTCTCAATGACATTCTTAAGGAGGATGTTTATATTGAGTAGACCACAATTTTGTTAGTAAAGATGAGCCTACAAAAATCTGTTGCTTGAAACGATCTTTATATGGACTCAAACAGTCTCCCTGTGCTTAGTTTGGCCGTTTCACTGAGGTTGTCATGAGTTTTGGATTGAGGAGTGATGATGATCATTCTATGTTCTATCGACATCATCAGGGAAGAGGATCATTTTAGTTGTTTATATTGATGATATTGTAGTTATAGAAGATGATCAGAATGGTATTCAAGATTTGAAGTCATATATTCAACACGTTTCAAACTAAGGATCTCAGATGACTAAAGTATTTTTTGGAGATCGAAGTTGCTCGATCTAAGCAGGAAATTTCTTTATCACAAAAAAAATATGTATTTGACGTACTTGCTGAGAGTTGTATGCTAAGATGCATATACACTCCTATGGACCCAAACTCTAAGTTGTTACCAGATCAGGGAGTCCTGTTGGAGGATCCAGTGAGATATAGGAGGCTTGTGAAAAAACTGAATTATCTCATAACACTCGTCCAGATATTGCATATTTACTCAGCATCGTAAGTCAGCTTATGGCTTCTCCCCATACAAGTCATTGGAATGTAGTTATGAGAATTCTTCGGTATTAGAAGAACTCTCCATGCAGAGGATTGATTTTTACTGATGGTGGAAATTATCAAATTATTGAATTTTCATATTCTAACTGGGCCGGCTGCCCAACGACTAGGAGATCCACCACTAGGTATTGTGTGTATGTTGGAGGAAACTTGGTTTCTTGGAAGAGTACGAAACATAATGTGGTGTTTCATCTAATGCAGAATTTGAGTATCATGTAATGGCTGACCTCACATTTGAGATGACACGGGTCAAATGATTACTTGCTGAGTTAGGGGGTTTCTAGCATGAGTTGATGCATATGTATATGTATTATGAGAACCAATATGTCATCCATATAGCCACTAATGTTGTGTTTCATGAACGAACCAAACATATTGAGGTTGACTATTATGTGGTTCGCAACAAGATTAGTGGTACTCCGTATGAGGCTCCCCAAATAGAGACTAAACATATTCGCACTTATCACCCGCTAGTTGATACTCTCACAAAGCCCCTTGTGAAAGCAAGAATAAAGTTCATTAATGACAAGTTGACATGTATGATATATATGCTCTAACTTGAGGAGGGGTATTAAAGATGTAGTTCTATTAGTTTGTTGTATTTCGGGTAAAGTCTGTACTTGTCTATACAACCTATATAAGAGATTATTGTATCCGGTTAATTGAAAAAAGAATAATATACCTATTTCACCATTTAGTGTACGTTTTCATTATTTATAGGAGATAATATTTTTTAAAAATTTTTAAAAAGAAAATGTGAAATATTGTTAGATATTGTATTATATATTTAGTCTCATATCGGGTTATGTATCAGTTTAATATTTGGTTCCATCCTATATATAGGAGTCATTGTAATTAGTTATAATCAATTCAATAATATTTCTCAATCTCTTTGTTAACTTTAACATGGTATCAGAGCAAGGTTATAATCCCTAACCCTAATCCCAAATCCATTGAATCACAAATTTCTAATCTACCCTCCTCCCACGTCCTCATACTCGACATCAACTCCGACGACATCAACTTCGGCAACCACCGAACTCCAAAACTCCATGCCACCACGGCAACAACACCACTACCAGCAACAAAAACGGCAAGATCCTCCAACACTGTTGACTCACCAACACCAGCAACAGCAACATCAACCCATCGTCGACACTACAAATCCCGAAACCCATCCACTTTGAAACCCCATCACTTCATCCCCGCTGCATCTTCTTTAACCATCGCCGATACCCTAGCCACACCCACAAATTTGCCAAGTCAAACCATCCTTCGAGACCTCTTGTTGCACCCCTACCTGGTCAACCCGCTGCCTTCAATAACTCCCGGATCCATCCCTTCCGTGACTTCACCATCACCGAAATCCCACTGAAATCTCCTCGTCCCTTCCAAATCGAAATCCTCACAATTGTCGCCACCCATCTTAACCCTAACCATATTCTCTCATTCCCCATCTACACCCAATACCCACATCCTACTCCAATACCCAAACCCGAATCCAAAACCCAAATCCTCTCCTATTCAAAATCCGACTCACACCCACTTTCTTTATACATGAAATCCACAACCCGAACTCCCGAACCCAAACCCTAACATGTTCTCTGTTAAACCCAAATCCAAAACCTCTAAACCTAACCCTTCCTCTCTCTATTGTTGCTATTGTTGCTATTGTTGCCACCGCCGCCTTCGCCGTTGTTCGTTGTCGTTCCAAAAAAGTAAAAAAAATGCAAGTACTCTTTTTTCTCCAATGAAACCTCAGTCTCACCAGTCTATTTCATCCTCCACCGACTTCTTTGCTGCTACATATTCCTCTTCACTCCCCTGCTCATCCCGATCTCCTTCCAGATTCAGACAGATGCAGCACCGCCATCATTCTGATTCCGGCCTCATCCCTTTTCCTCCCAGCATCATCTCTAACCCTGCCCCACCTCTTCTTTCGCAACCGGTAGCATCATCCAGTTCCCTATCCCAATCTCGACACTACCAGCATTTCTGACCTCATTTTGATCCCTGCCACAGCAGCACCAGTCTTATTCCTGCTCGAAGCACTTCTTCCCTTACATCCTCAGCCATGACGGTTAATCCAACCTTGCTGAGTCCTGCCGATTGGGCTAATCTTCATCATTGCTTTGCTGAGCTAGAACTCCAACTCTTGGGTCTGTCTGTCTCTGGTGGCCCCTCTACCCCTGCATTCTCTGTTACTCTCAGTATGAATTCTTCCTAGATTTTAGATTCTGGTGCATCGCATCATCTTACTAGTAATTATGCACTACTCAGCACCAGCACTGCACTTCCCTCTAACTCTTCATTCCTAACACCGTCGATGACTCACAACTTCTCACTACACACTCAGGGTTAATTAGCTCTCACATTCTCACATTGTCTTATGTTATTTATGCTCCTCATTTATCCATAAACCTTATTTCCATTAGTGCACTATGCGATAGAGGTCTTGTCTTTATATTGAATTTTTTAGGTTGTTCTATTACCGATTCACACACTGGTCAGGAGTTTGGGCGTGCTAGTTGACAGGGTCGTCTATATCATCTAAATTTTCTTCATGCACAGAAATCTCATCCTCAATTTGCGAGTGTTGTGTTATCTGATGCTGATCTATGGCACACACATTTAAGACATATTAGTGAGTCTCGTATCAATATTTTGGCCCGTAGTGGTGCCCTAGGTCCTATTTTTTTTACTCATTTGTCTGATTGTCAAGGTTATCATTTGACCAAACCTATAGCACTGCCCATTAATCACAAAAGCACTTTTCAAACTACTCATCCTTTATAACTTATTCACTCTGACATATGAGGACCATCTCCTACACCTTCTCACAAAATTTATCTCTATTATATTAATTTTATTGATAAATTTACTAAATACACATGGGTATTTCTTATACGCCAACGCTCTGAGAAACCTGACATTTACCAGTTCTTTATGACCATGGTTCACACTCAGTTTGGTATGCGTATCAAAACCTTTCGCTCAGACGGTGCTCGTGAATACACTTCCTCTGCTATGAGATCGATCCTTCAATCTTGTGGTACACTCTTTCAGCAATCATGTCCTCACACGCATGAGCAGAATGGTATGGCTGAATGCAAGCATCGTCACATCCTTAAGACAGTTCGCACCCTTCTACTCTCATATTTTGTTCCTCGTTCTTTCTGGGCTGAAGCTGGCATGACGTCAGTTAGTCTCATTAACATCACTCCCACGTCTATCCTATCTGGCACATTACCTTATGAGGCTCTTCGACACTCACCACCGGACTACAGTATGCTCCGTACTTTTGGGTGCACTAGTTATGTCCTTCTCCCTCCCACTGAGAGAACGAAGCTCACCACCCGAGTTGCCAAGTGTGTTCACCTAGGTCTCAGTCATGAGCATAAAGGATATCGTTATTTTGATCCTGTGGCAGGTCATATTCGTATTTCTCAACATGTCGCTTTTGTGGAAGACTCTTCCTACTACTTCACCTCTCTAGAGGATGCTATTTTTCTCAACTCCCCAGTTGTTGAGCCTATCTCCCCGCCCATACCTTCATGCATTCTATTTGATCCCACTCTTTTCGCTCATTTCTCATTTCATACTGTTGTTCCACCTATTATTCCTCCTACAGAGACACCACCTGCATCCCCACAGCATTATGCAAACTCACCTCCTGCATCGCACATACCACCTATCTCACCCCCCCCCCCCCGAACACTATCAATCCGCCACTAGTCCATCAGTCTACACGTTCTACGTCGGGCTTCCCACAGGCACGTTACACACCCGATGCCACTGGTCCTTCTAATCAATTTGGTTTTGCCACCCTAGCCTCCTACTCACCACAGTTTCATGCGTATCTCACTGCTATACACTCCACACGTGAGACCAGAACCTATCAGGATACTATTCAATATCCTGAATGGCAGTGAGCTATTGCAGAGGAGTTCAATGTATTTGATCAGACTGACATTTGGAATGTTGTTCCATTACCTGTGGGCGTTCAGTCTGTTAGTTGTAAGTGGATCTTCAAGGTCAAATATCGACCTGATGGCTCCATTGAGCGGCACAAGGCTCGTCTTGTTGCCCGAGAATTTATCCAAGAGCATGACATTGATTATAATGAGACTTTTTCCACGGTTGCACAAATGACTACAGTTCACAATCTCCTTATCGTTGCCGCCGTTCGTCAGTGGCCGTTATACCAGATGGACATGAAGAATGTATTTCTTCATGGTACCTTATCTAAGGTTATTTACATGCATCCTTCTCCTGGCCTTCCCACTACTCGTCATGTTTATCGTCTGCGTCGAGCTATATATGGTCTGAAACAGGCCCCTCGAGCCTGGTTTTAATGTTTTTGCAGTGTCATCACCCAGGCTGGTTTCAGTCAGAGTTCACAGGACCACTCTATTTTTATGCAGTCATCACTGTAGGGGAAGGTCCTTCTATTATTATATTTTGATGACATGATTATTACTGGGGATGATTTCGCAAGCATTGCATCCACCCAGAAATATTTTTACCAGCAGTTTCATATGAAAGATCTTGGCAGATTATGCTACTTTCTAGGTCTAGAGATTGCTCATGGATATCGAGGGATACTTATTTCTAAACAGAAATACACATAAGATATTATCTATGTTGCATGTCTTTCTGACTTCAATCAACTGATACTCCCTTAGAACTTCATGTGAAGCTTCATTCCATAGATGGTGTGCTCCTTCCCGACCCCATTAGATACAGGCAGATTGTTGGACAGCTTGTCTACTTATGCATAACCAGACCCGATATTGCTCATGCAGTCAATATTGTTAGTTAGTTTATTTCTGCTCCTACATCAGTTCACTACGGTGCACTTCTTCGGATCATCATATATCTTCGGGGCACTATCACTCGCTCATTATTCATGCCTTCTACATCCAAACTGGAGCTCAGTGCATATTCTTATTCAGAATGGACGAGTGATCCTATTACCAGACGATCTACCACTTATTTTTGTCTATTTCTGGGTGATTCGTTGATCTCATGGCGAACCAAGAAACATGCAGTTTTTGCATTTTATTTCACCAAAGCTGAGTACAGAGCATTGTCAACTACTACTAAAGAGATTGTTGGTTGTTATCAAATATGAGTGTCACTCTTACAGAAGCTACTCCTCTTCATTGTGATAACAGGAGTGCATTGCACATTGCAAGTAACCCAATCTTTCATGAGCGAATAAAGCACATGGAGATAGATTGCCACTATGTTTGTGAGCGCTTTGAAGCAGGGACCAATTCCCTTCATTTTGTTATATTTTCACAGCAGACAGCAGACTTCTTCACCAAATCTCACACTATTCAGAGATTTCGTTACTTGGTGGTTAAACTCACATTGTTCGACTCACCGTGAGTTTGAGAGGCGGTGTTAGATATTGTATTATATATTTAGTCTCATATCAAGTTATGTATCAGTTTAATATCTGGTTTCCTCCTAAATATAGAATTCATTGTACTTAGTTATAATCAATCCAATAATATTTCCAATCTCTCTGTTAACCTTAACAAGTATAATCACTTTGTTTCATTAATAAGAAGATGATCAAATATACCCTGAATTGCAAGGCTACAAAATACCAATCCCAAAAATACGACATTAGAAGAAATTACATGAACACACTCCAAAAATCTCACAACCTAATCTAAACAAAAGTCTAAACAGCATCATTCGCCATAATGGGATACACAACCCCAATTACCAAGTGATTTTTATGCAACCCATCATCGGTGCTCCTTCTCTATAATCGCATTCCTAGATGCCCTTTTTCTTTTAGACAATACCATTGCTTCGAATCTCAATTTCATTGTGGTTTACTCACCAGCGTACTACACTATAGTTGATCCAATGACATAATTAAATCAAGTGCAAGACCGTGTGTATAAAATTCTCTTTGACCAATTTCGATGGGTTTGATGTTCCATAGATCTATTAGAGGAGAGAATTTTGTTTGCGGTGCTTATTTACGTTTCAGAGTTGAAGTAATCCCTGGTTGCAAATTTGTAATTATTCTCCTTTTTGAGTGGCTCCAATCAATTTTTAATGGATTAATGTTAATCAGGATTATGGAGTATTCATCTGTTGCTTGGAATGGAAAATTTCAGTCACGAAAATTGAGTACGGATGCTTGGTAGATAGTTTAGTCTTGTGTGATATATTGTTGTCTTGTTTGTAATTTTCTCAAGGGGACTTTTGGGTCTGAATTAGTTAGGTCTGGGGTAAGGTTGATGACATATTGATCTGAAAATCTTGGGCTATTATGGGAGTGGGTTTTGATCATCTATCTCACCGTAAGTCAAATTCGGACTTTATTTTGGTGAGAAAATGCTTTGGAACTTTATTAATCAGTGCAACAATTTGTTGTCCTTCAGAATAGACGGAGGATAAATATGAAATATATGAAATGAAGCTTATATTTATTGGGATCAAATATGAAAATATACATTTCTAAGGAATAAATATGATATTCAAATATTTGTGAGGATATATACCTTGTGAGGAATAAATATGATTTATGCATTAACAATCAAAATTCAGTTT
Organism: Hemerocallis citrina; assembly: GCA_017893485.1. NCBI lineage: Eukaryota > Viridiplantae > Streptophyta > Magnoliopsida > Asparagales > Asphodelaceae > Hemerocallis > Hemerocallis citrina. Next base: position 84,230,189 of record CM030358.1, read on the forward strand.
TTTCAAATGTTAATGTATAAATCAAAGGTTTCTAATTTTTCTTATGAGTGAGATTTATTACCTTCGTTCTCTTTGTCAAACATGTAGATAAATTCAATCTACTTAACAAAGATATTATACTTTGTGGTAGATCTAAAAAAATTTTATGTTATGTGGATGTATATGCATGTTTTTTTTTTTTTTTTTTTTTTTTTTTTAAGAAAAGGTGGAGTCCGGTCACCCTATTTCATTAATAAGTGTGCATGCATGTTTTACTTCTCTATCTTTTCCAATTGCCTCATTAAGTGCATGCATGTTTCATTAATAAGTGTGCATGCATGAGGATATATACCTCACACGAGGAATAAATATGATTTATGCATTAACAATCAAATTTCAGTTTTTTCACATGTTAATTTATAAATCAAAAGTTTCTAATTTCTCTTATGAGTGAGATTTATTACCTTCTTTCTCTTTGTCAAACATGTAGATAAATTCAATCTATTTAACAAAGATATTATACTTTGTGGTAGGTCTAAAGAATTTTATGTTATGTGGATGTACATGCATGTTTTTTTTTCTTTTTTTTAAGAAAATGTGGAGTCTGACCACCATGTTTCATTAATAAATGTGCATGCATGTTTTACTTCTCTATCTTTTCCAATTGCCTCACGAATTTTTTCCCAAACTGCCACACTTTTGAAAGTTTTTCCCAAACTGCCCTATACCTTCTTTCTCTTTGTCAAACATGTAGATAAATTCAATCTATTTAACAAAGATATTATACTTTGTGGTAGGTCTAAAGAATTTTATGTTATGTGGATGTACATGCATGTTTTTTTTTTCTTTTTTTTAAGAAAATGTGGAGTCTGACCACCATGTTTCATTAATAAATGTGCATGCATGTTTTACTTCTCTATCTTTTCCAATTGCCTCACGAATTTTTTCCCAAACTGCCACACTTTTGAAAGTTTTTCCCAAACTGCCCTACTTTTTTTTAATTTCCAAAACGTCCTACTCGGTTTTTGGAAGACCGAGTTGAGTTAAAACTAACTCAGTTTTTTGAAAATCAAGTGTGAGTCTTTGATTTCGAAAGACTACACTCGGTTTTTGTAAAACCGAGTTGAGTTAAAACTAACTCAGTTTTTTGAAAATCGAGTGTGAGTCTTTGATTTTCGAAAGACTACACTCGGTTTTTGTAAAACCAAGTTAGTTTTAACTAAACTCGGTCTAAAACCGAGTCCTAGGTATGATTGTAAAAAAAAACATACAGGCTCGCTTTTGAAAAAACCGATGCACAACAAAAAGTGGCTCTGCACGGGGTCATGTCGGTCCAGCATTCGTGTTCGCAGGTCGTGCGGGCGCACACAAGTCGCATGTAATCCGGTCCGAGATTTGCACCCCTGCGCGCGCGAGAGAAAGCCTCTCTTCTAGCTATCTTACAATGCTTAGAAGGAGGTTACTATATATTCTCTTCTAATTCCTTTGATTTTTCCGATGTGGGACTATGTTCCCTCAACCCTTTTCCAAAAATGAAAACTTCTCACTTTGACGGACAATTTCTCATTCACCCCTTAATCGTTTTTAGCAAATTAATATATGATTTTGATCTACTCACGAAGGAGAACACAAATCAATCAAGATCTCTCAATAATTCATTGAGGATCTTACTCAAAAAATTGCTCAAAATGACGCGTAAATAGTGTATAAAATACTCATTTTCTAACATGATGTACATTGCAAATATAAGCAAGATTGTGCCATCAAGAGTTCCATCATTAGTAAATATGTAAAAGGAGAACGAAATTCATTGGACCTGTAAAAACAAGGAATATTTAACTTGTCATGCATTAAGCTAGGAGAAAATTAAAATGCAAATTGCAATGACAATTTTTTTTGTTGACAATTTGTTGGGATAAAATAAGTTATATAAAATATGGTTTTCGAGTAGGGTCTATCTGCTGGCATGCCTAGGTATATTGCAATAAACATAATTTCAAAATTTTCTTCAACTTATTTTAAACCAAAATGGCATTCACTGGTGCCACTTAATAAGATAGGTGAACACGTAGAACACATGTAATACAAAATATTGAAGTTGATTAATAAAATTGGGTATAACCCATCTTATGAGTGTAATACACATTAACAAAAAAAAAACTGAAAAGGGCCAAAACAAAACGCAGTAGGTTAGGCAACGAACTGTATCGGATCATGTAAATCATTTTATTTTATACACTACTTACGAACTATTTTTTGAGCAACTTTTTAAGTAAGATCCTCAATGAATTATTGAGAGATCTTGATTGATTTGTGTTTTCCTTCATGAGTAAATCAAAATCATATATTAATTCGCTAAAAACGGTTAAGGGGTGAATGAGAAATTGTCCGTCAAAGTGAGAAGTTTTCATTTTTGAAAAAGGGTTGAGGGAACATAGTCCCACATTGGAAAAATCAAAGGAATTAGAAAATGATATATAGTAACCTCCTTCTAAGCATTGTAAGATAGTTAGAAGAGGTGCTCTCTTTCTCCCACGTAGGGTACAAATCTTGGACCGAATTACATGCGACTTGTGTGCGCTCGCAGACACGAATACCGGACCGACATGACCCCATCCCGTGTAGAGTCACTTTTTGCTATGCATCGGTTTTTGCTATGCATCGGTTTTCCCAAAAGCAAGCATGTATGTTTTTTTAAACAATCAAATTCAGGACTCGGTTTTTAAAAGACTCAGGACTCGGTTTTTGAAAAACCGAGTTTACTTAAAACTAACTCGATTTTTCGAAAAGTGAGTGTAGTCTTTCAAAAATCAAAGACTCACACTCGGTTTTAAAAAAACCGAGTTAATTTTAACTAAACTCGGCCTTTCAAATACCGAGCGGAACGGTTTGAAAATTAAAAAAGAAAAAAGTATGACAGTTTCGGAAAAACTTTCAAAAAGTGAGGCAGTTGGGGAAAAAAATCTATCCTCACTAGTTGTCAAATAATGTACGTAGCTCCTTCATATTAAACTAGCGTACTAAATATTGTATGCAAGATAGTCACATGGGTTGATCCTAGATACTTCTCAAGTCCTACTGTATATATAAAAGAAAGAAGACAAAGCTGCCAGTAAAACCTTTTAGTTGACTACTCCCTATGATTCACTCACTCGATGAGCATGAGCAACTCCATATTCGAAATTCCCCCTTAAACTATCAATGATGCTACACCCACAATCTTTTATACAACAACTTCTTTTTACAATCTTATATGGAGCAATAATATTAAAGATTTTTACAATTTATCTATATAATAAAACACAAAGAAAGCTGTCAAGTGGTTCTTCTTCAATTGCCCAAAATCAAAGATCAAATTTAATCTCACAAAATACTTTTTTCCCTAAAAATTTTTCTCCCACAACTCAAATTCAAATCCCCCAAAACAACTCATTTATTTAATCCCAAAACAACTTATTTATTTATTTAACTCTCTCTCTCTCTATATATATATATATATATTCCAATTTATAATTATTTTTCATCATATACTAATGGAAACATATACTTTTATTCACAACTAATTATGGTCATACTATTCAAACTTTAGCTATATAATTGTTGATTTACTATTATTTACAACTAATTATTGTCATGCTATTCAAATTTTAACTACATAATTATTGATTTATTGTTTACAAGACTTTTTATATGTTGTATCATTATGAAATCATGCCTAGGATACGTGGCCGCAGACAAACCTAGTTATACAATAAACTTCAATGATATAGTGTTACCTAAGATTGAAAAAAAAAATTTGCATTAAAAAGAATGTGGATACGGCATTATTGTTAAATTATTCACAACACGGTAGTCTCACATGGCCATGATAATTATAGCTTACAACCCCCTAATAACGTAAGCACAAACTCCAATAATATATTATATTCCACATCACTAATAACAACATAAATAACATACAAAGAAAAGATAAGAAAAGATAACAGTAAATTAACAAGGTACTTGTTGTAATAACAACAATAACAACACAAACCCTACACAAACTAAATGCCACATTGATCCTCTGTTCTTCTGTTCTTCACATAACTGAACAGCTACCCTCTGTATTCTCATCACTGAAAATATTAGCTGCATAATCCCCACTACTACTCTCAGGTTGAACATAAGAGTTTGCATAGGAAGGGTAGGGGGGATAGGGGCAGTAGTATCCAGTGTAGTAGGGAGGAACTTGAGGGGATCTGTTGTAAGCAACCTGAGGCTGTTGCTGTGGCTGTGCCTGCTGTTGCTGAAGTTGCTGAAGTTGCTGAAGTTGATGCATCATGTTAGGGTTAGCGGTAGGGTTGTTCAAACCCGCCGCTCTAAGGTTCATCATCATGTTGTCATTGTTCATCATCATGTTGGGGTTAGGGTTGCCACCACCACCGCCGAATCCACCCAAGTTCATCACCATCCCATTGAGGTTGTTACCACCACCTCCATTTTTGTTCGCCCCCATTCCCATCAGATTGCCCATCTTAGGGTTAGGTGCACCATTTGCCGGTTTCAGGTCCGACCCATTTGGCATTTTGAGCTGTTGTTGGTTCTGGTTGGGCTTCTTCCCACCCCCATTGCCTCCACTCGGACCCCTACCACCACCTCCATTCTTCTTGTTTGGTTCCTTCGAGAGATTGATGAATTTGACTTGCTCCTCTTCTTCACAAACATCTTCGTCGTCCTCATAGTCTAAATAATCATAGTCATCATCGTCGCTTAACAGTTCAAGCTGCTTCTTCTGGCTGCTGCTGCTGTTGTTTTGATTCTTGAAACCATTGAGCCCTTGAAGGAAGGCCTGGTTCGGTTGAGCTTGGGCTTGAGCTTGGCCTTTGTTTGGAGTGTTGTTATTCTTGTTTTGTTGATTGCCTTTGGAATTGTTGCTGTTGCTGTTGTTGTTGGACTTTTGAGGCCAAAGCTCAGCATGTTTGCCCAACTTGGCCAGCTTCTTGATTAATGTGGAAGAGTCCACATTACCAGACACCGTGACCTTCTGTTGCTCTGCATCGATGCTGACTGTGTACACACCTGAAGGGTGGATTGAACAAGCGATCTTTTATAGAATATAATAGAGAAACATTTAGCAATTTTTTGACCAAACCGGAAATGCAAGTTAGTAGATTTGGGGTTCTTCAATATAATGAGTTGAGTAAGTTGCTCAATTTCAAGAAATCATCAATGTAAAGGTACAAATTGAAGGGGAAGTGAAACTAATACTCTGTATTTTAGGCTAACTTGAAATTTGTAGCTCTAGATTTCTAGTTGATAAAAAAAAATTGGTGGCTTTGTGGGTTGAGAATATAACTGCTTCCACAAATTCTAAACAATGTTTTGTCTTCCAAAAGAAGATGCATCTTTTGGAGAAAGATAGAACAGACATTGACATAGAACCTGGGGCTTTTCTTGACCATTTCATCTAACAAATTAGATAGCAATCTTTTCCAAGATACTTTAATGAGCTTTGAAGTAAAAAAATAATCTATTATTAGTTTCAAACGGAAATTTATGATTGAGGAAGGAAAGAATATCTATGGGGAAAACAGAGCCTAAAAGTTTATAAACAGAACATAAGTGAAGTCTAAAATCAACAATTACTGAAGTAAATATTGATATTGTTTAAACCTCTCTCAAGTTTATGATTACATCACTACCTAGTCAAAAGTTTTACAACCCATAAAAAGAAGTTAACTATATATCCATCCCAAAATCTATAGAAAAATTCTTCAAAGTAAAAAAGTAATAATAATAACCATTTGTTAGAAAAGGAGTGAAGATCATACATCACAAGAACATAATGCTCTCAATTTTTGTAAGATAAATAAACGAACATCATAAATCACAAGAACAAGTGAGATAGAAAGATGGAGAGAAAGGGGAAAGAAGTAGAACCTTCAATTTTGTTAAGGAGCTTCTTAACTTTGAGCCTACAACCATCACAGTATATGTTCACTTTGAGGATGATGGTCTGCAACACACAAACAAACAAACACAAAAAACACCCTTTTCAACTTTCAACATTGTAAAACAGACAACAACACCAACAACAAAGTTAGAGAGACAATGAGACAAAAGAAAAAACTAATGAGAGCATACCTGAATACTGAGCAGCTTAAAGTCCTCATCTTTAGTCATTTCCACTGCCTGTTGCTTGAGACCGCTAAAGGAACAAAGAGACAACTAGAGAGAGAAGGAGAGGAGTTAAATCACACAAGTTGATGAAGAAAGAGAGAGAGAGAGAGAGAGAGAGGGAGGGAGAGGAGCATTGAAAGTTAGTTCTTTCTAGTTTCTGCTATGCCATCATACAATAGTAATGTCTCTTCTCTCTTTCAATAGATTCTTCAACACAATTGAATACTCAAACCAACCAACTCTCTCTCTCCTTTTTCTTCTTCTTCTTTGTTGTGGTTGTGTGTGTTCATTAAATTTGAAGCTAGGCACATGGGTGTGCTTCTCGTGTCCTCCTCACAACCCTCTCTCATCTCAAATATATCAACCTGTCAACCTTTTCCTTCAATTTCCATCCAACGGCCAAAACAAAACCAACGTCTGTTTTTTTTTTTTCACAACTTCAAAAATCAAAAATTAATTATAAAAGTATTGTTGAGATAAAAAGTACTACTCCGTTACAAAGAGAGAGAGAAAGTGAGAGAAAGATATGATGTGATTTGACTCCAAATAAGTAAAAGTGATTTGATAGTGGGCCCCTACTACCCCTACACCCCTCCTCTCCTTAAGCTTCCCCCCACTTCTACGCATTCGCATTATAGCTTAGACCTATCATATGTCCTTTTGTCCAACCCTACTATGCTCTCTTTCCACAAAATTTTCTACTACTTGGATGAGATAAAGGAATGAGAATGTGAATGTGAATGTAGTGGTTCAGTCAATTTAATTGAGTGTGTTGTAGCATATTTCCAAGAAGTTTAATTTTTTATTTATCTAATTTTGTTACAGAAAACAGTTGGTAGTGTTTGTGTGCGTGCATGATAATTTTAGGTAGGAAATACTCGTGTAAGTTTATTGTTTATTTTTGTTGAACTTTATGTGTTAGGAATTCAGATATGCAATCAATGAATTGATACATTAGGTGACAGACATGGATGCATATAAAAATCGCAACTTATTAACCCGATTTCTTAAATCATCAATATATATACTGGTGTCAGGGCCGGCCCCCGCTTTGAGGCCGGTCAGACGGCCGTCTCAGACCTTCGATTTTTTTGCAATTTTAGGACATCCCAAATTTGTATATTCCTTGTAAATATAGACACGTATTTTGCGTGTAAAAAAATTATATTGTAATTAGGGATCCCAAAAATAATTATTTAGACTTTTTGCCTTGGCCCCCGAGAACTCAGAGCCAGCCCTGACTGGTGTTAGCAAATATATATACTCTGGGAATTAAGTAATTCAGGTTGCATAATACTGTTGTTGTTGATTGTTTTCTCGAACAATTATTATTGTTGATATTGCAAGATGTATTTTTCTTTTTCTTTGCTTGCAGATACTTCTAATTAGCTTCTCCGACGTTGAGGTCTCTTTAGAGCATCTGTAGTCGTTGAGACCTAATTTTTGGGTATTTGACAAATGAAAATGAGAAATATAGCTTTGCATTGTAGTCGTCGACTACCATTTTTTTTTTTTTTTTTGAAATTAAAGGACAGACGGGAAATGATCTCCCCTCCGTCGAAAAAAAAAATTAAATTTTTGTTTTTCGACTTCCGTCCGTCGAAATTTTTTTTTCTCGATCGGACGGGAAATCATCTCCCGTCCGAAGAAATGGAAGTTTTGTTTCTATCTGAAAAATGGACGGGACGGGAAATAATTTCCCTTCCGAGCCTTTTTTATAAAAAATAATAAATAAATAAATAAAAATCAAAGGACAGACATTAATCCCTCGTCCGATAAGTTTGAAAGAAAAAAAAATTCTCTCAGACGAAAGATAATATTTCGTCTGATCTCTCCGATGAAAAATCATTTTTCGTTAGCTATATTTTGACAATTTTCATTTCGTCTGCCAAATATAACCGACAACTATAGTGACGAACCAAATTTTGAATATTTGGCTAACGACTACAACACATTTTTTGCCAAATTTTAAAAAAAAATTGGCAAAATAGCTAACAACTTCGGATGCTCTTAGACCATCTCCAATGAGACTCGCTCTACCTACAAAATCGCCAAAATAGCCAGCATATTCCCAAAAATCCTCTCCAACGGACTCGCTAAAGCGTTTGCTACTCTGGCGATATGATTTTCGCTCGCGATCCGCTCGCCAAATCTGGCGAGCGGGATCCGCTCGCCATCGAAGCCCTCCTCCAAAATCGCAAAGCCCTCCTCCACTCTCGAAGCCCTGTCGTCCCTGTCGTCATCGAACGCCCTCATCGAAGCAGCTCTGTGGCGTCGAAGCCCTCATCGAAGCCGAAGCCACTGGTGAGCTGATTTCTTCCATCAAAACTCCTCCCACTGGTGAGCTGATTTCTTCCATCATGTATCTTCTTCTTCTTCTTCTTCTTCTTCTTCTTCTTCTTCTTCTTCTTCTTCTTCTTCTTCCATCAGGTATCTTCGGGTTCATCAATTTGTTCAAATTTTAGTTTTTCCATTTAGCCGATCTTCAGATTTTTTGTTTTTTGTTTTTTTGATTGATGATGAAACTCTTCGTATTGAAGGTATCATTTTATTGCAGTTATTTTTGATACATAGTCTCTGTACTAGATTTATAGTTATTCAGAATTACTGTTGATAGTTTATTGTTAGTTAATGTGATTTTTTTCTGGTGGTCGAGAAAGCGAGACAGATTGCACTGTATATATGATCTAAATTTTGTATACTTACTTCTGATATATGATATATATTACTTATATATGATCTAAATTTTGTATACTTACATCTACATTTTGTTGAAATAACTGATGTCATGTTCATAGCATACTTCTACATTTTGTAGACTTCTAAATTTTTAAGAATTACTAATTGTTCAGTTTTTTATACAGAACTAATTTTTAAGAATTACTAATTATTCAGTTGTTATACAGAACTAACGAGAAAATTACGTGACTAATGTGTCTAATGATTCTGATGACAAAATGTTTCACCTGTTGGATTATCCCAGAGCTGACATCCAAGTACTTGGTGAGGTGAGTAATGTTCCTATGTAGGTAAAGAAATGACATTGCTCTTCGAGTTTAAAACTTGCTCTGTGATTGATGACAAGGATAAACAAGGATAACTGACTCCTTTTCTATTTCTCTGTTATAATCTAGGGATTAATCAGTTGGACAACAACATGCTATTTTGATTGTATGATTCATGTTCATTTTGCCAAGTGTAAGTAATGGTATTATCAGAGATGATGGTATTATCAGTTTTCATATCAATTACCTATCAAGTGCATGTTCACTCCTCTTAATGTGCAGTGACCGTATGATGTATAAGTGTGAAGTTTTAATGCATCAAAGCCTCCATGGTAATTCTTTTAATATCTTGGTAAACATCAAACCCTCTAGTAAGGTAATACCAATTTACCATGGAGGATTTGATGCATTAAAACTTTACACTTATATACTTATCACTTATCACTTGATGTGCAGTGACCGTATGATGTTCACCAAGATACTTATCACTTGATCCATGTTAAACTTTACACTGAGGGTTTTATGTTCACCTTACAAACTTGGTAATCCTCTTAATATCAATTACCTATCAAGTGCATGTTCACTCCTCTTAATGTGCAGTGACCGTATGATGTATCAATGAAGAAGTAAGTACTAAGCTCAGAATCAAGTTTGTATTAACCAAAAGGTTAATTCTTTGTTAGTATAATTTAAAGCATCAGTGATAAGTATCAGATAAGTACTTACTTCTTCATTGATAAGTACTTATCTGAGTATCAGATAAGTAAGTACTAATTTCTTGGTCATACTTCACTTTACTTGAGCTGTAGCATACATATGCTTGAGCAATTGGTCTACAGGCAATTAGAATTATATACATATGCTTGAGCAAGCAATTAGTCTTGTTGCTTGAGCTGTACTATAAGTTATCTGTAAGTTAGTAACCAGATTGCCATGAACACCTAATACTCAAACTCTTTGATATTGTTATATAATCTTATCTTCCGTTGTGAGGTTTTATTGTATTGACTCCAATACTATTTTTGGTTTTCATTGTTTCCATTGCCTTTGTTCTGCAGGTGAAGTGGCTGAACAAGCAATTTAGCAAATTATGGCCTTTCATTGCTGAAGTAAGATGCATACCTTTACATACACATAGACATATATACATATGGCTGAATCTGTGTCTTGTTTTTTCCTGCACTTGAATACCATTTTCACAAAATAGTTTATAAATTATCGGGCTTAAATATTATGGTAAAAGTTGTGAGCCTGTGACATTTCTTGTTTATGCCTGGGTTATATAATCTGTATGTTAGTAACCCAGCAGGAATTCTTTATAATTATTTGCTATTCTTCTTGTTTGGTTTTTTTTCATTTATGTTGTTTTTGTGCGAACTGTAATTTTTCACTTCGACAAGAATTATTTTCTACAAACTGTAATCTTTCTTTTGTCAATTGGTATACATCTGATTAATGTTAAACTTTAGAATTATATACATATGGAGTTAGTCTTGTTGCTTGAGCTGTACTATAAGTTATCTGTAAGTTAAGTATCAGAGATAGAAGGATGGAGTAAGTATCACAGATGGAGTATCAGATATCAGATACATTTATCCATTTGTTGTCATTTTAAAAAAATATTATTGTAACTATTTATTAGTAAATAAAAATTAAAACATTTATTGCTAGCCAAAATAGATAGCATGGTTGGAGTGTGAGCTTTTTTCGCTAGTCAAGTTATCCATTTGTTATCTATTTTGACTATTCTAGCTAGCCAAAATAGCTAGCGTGGTTGGAGATGCTCTTATAATGCTAGAATAAAACTTCTTTCCTATAAGTATCATTGTGTTTTTATTTAAGATTACTCTTAAAAAAATAAAAAATAAATAAAAAAAAAAAATAGATTGCTCTGTGATGTCTTTTTGTTTCCCTTGCTCAATTCTTTCCATTTGCGTTTACTTCTCCATCAATCCTTCTCCCATTACTTATCTCCTCTTCTTCATTTCTCCTTTCTCAATTTTCAATGACTTCTTCATTCCTCATTCCATGATGCACGATGCCGATCCTTGATATATCGATCTTGAAGAAAGTATTGTCAGTCAAGTGTTGTCTATTTTGAGTCAAATTTTAGGGTTTATGATGGATCAATGCGCCAAAGTGAAATATGAGAGTGATATCAATTGTCCGAAAGGAGGGAACTTATAACATAGAATCCAAAATTCTTCAAAAAAATTCTTGATCTAGACCAAGAATTAAGAAAACCAATCCATTTATAAAGTTCAATAAAGATGACAACTTTCCCCTAGGAAATTTCTTAGATTTTTTATGTGAGAGATTGAACGGAATAGAGAAAAATGGTAATGAACTTATTTCCTGTTTTGTCTTGAGTATAAACCAAAAACACCTTAGAATTTCCTTCCTTTTAATTCAGTTTGTGATGGAATTCAATGATTTAGAAGAGGGGTAGTGGTTAAGTATAACAGAGAATATGACAAAGAAAAATGCAAAGATAGAACCCTACTCCTCCCCACCTCCCACACCCTCTCCAACATACTCACATTCTGCCCGGTCGAAGTCACAACCAAAGAAGAGACGTGAAGAAAATACATTCACCTTTTGTCACCCTTTAGCTCTCACAAGCGATTTCTCACCAAGCCAAACTCTTACTCTCCCTAACCACGGACACAGTCCAAGAGAGCAATGAAGAGGGTACTCACCTCTCTCATGCTTATACTCTCTCAAGTGATTTCTTACAAACACAAACAGACACCTGCATAGAGAATTGAGAAGCAACATCTTCATTCTCTCACTCTCTCACTCTCTCTCTCTCACGTAAAAACTGAACCAAATCACAACCAACCTGAAAAATCACCTTCACCTCTCGCCCCTGCGGGCGGTGGACGTTGTAGATTTCAAGGTCAATGATGAGGGCATAGTGGCGGTGCTGTTGCAAAGTCTATGGCAGTGGATTGAAGGAGGTCGAGTTCAGGGTGTGACTCCCATACTGCCGACCAAAAAACACAAACATCTCCAACTCTACATATCCCCTCTCCGCACCTCATGGGGGGACCCCTTCTGCGGGCCCAAGCCCCACCCTGTGCAGTAAAGATAGAAGACCATAAGCTCAAATTAAGGATAATTAATTTTGCGGAGGTTGTGTTGATTCCTAAGAAAGAAGACTCCCGGTGAATGTGAGACTTCCGCCCTATTAGTCTCCTTAACTGCTCTGTCAAGATCATTACCAAGACTCTCGCTAATAGACTGGGGAAAGGTGATGGATGGTCTCATTAGTCACGATCAGACGGGGTTCATTAAAGGGCGATGTATTCAGGACAGTATAGCCACAGTTGAAGAAACTATCCACCAATGCCACACATCGAATTCTAAGAACTACCTCCTGAAGCTGGATTTCGAGAAAGCTTATGATTCGGTTGAATGGGACTGTCTCCTGGAAGCGCTTACTGGAAGAGGTTTTGGGGATAGATGGATCAGATGGATCCACACATGTCTTACCACCAGCAGAACTGTAATTTTGGTAAATGGGGTGTCGGGCCACCCATTTTCGTGCAAACGAGACCTCAGACAAGGAGATCCGCTCTCACCCCTTCTCTTCACCATTGTGGCAAACGTATTTCGGTCCATGATGACTAACTGCAGTAGAGTAGGTTGGATTGTACCGGTGGCCAAAGAAGTCAATCACCAAGGTTGCTCAATCCTCCAATATGCAGATGATACTCTCCTATTTGGTAATGGCAACCTCGAGGAAACAACTGCCTTCAAAGGAATATTATATAGTTTTGAAGCTTGGTCTGGCCTCAGGGTTAACTTCCACAAAAGTGCTCTTATCCCCATTGCCCTGACAACAGAGGAGGCACTAGAACATGCCAAAATTCTTAATTGCTCCACAGAGAGTTTCCCCATTCAGTACCTGGGATTACCACTAAGGCCCAGGAAACTCAAAAAGGCTGATTGGCTACCTATTATTGATCGGGTTGAGAACCGTCTAGCAGGTTGAAAAGGTAAAGCTCTATCATTGGGAGGGAGAGTCACGCTCATTAATGCAGTCCTCTCAAATCTTCCAACCTATTATTTGTCCTTCTTTGAAATGCTGCGATGGGTAATTCAGAGAATTGACCGGACTCGAAAATGGTTTTTATGGAAAGGGGCAGACCCGGATCGAGGCGGCTATCACCTTATAGATGTGAGAAGACATGCATGAAAAAGATACATGGAGAACTAGGTATTATTGATCTTCAAGATATGAATCTTGCTCTACTGGGTAAATGGTGGTGGAAAGTTTTCCACCCTAATGGAGAAGGGTGGCAAGATTTTGTTCAGGGATATCTGCATGGAAATGGAACGAGAAATTTGGGCTTCAGGGTAGGCCCACGTATCTCCTGATTCTGAAAAGGCATCGCTAAGGCCTTTGAACCCTTCATTAGCTATGTGACATCAGTTATCGGTAACGGCAGACTCACCAAATTCTGGTGAGATAAGTGGTGTGGTGATCACACACTTAGAGCCATGTTCCCCGATCTACATGATCATGCTTCACAACCACACTGCACGGTGGCCGCAGCCTAGAAAAGAGGCGTCTGGAAACCACCCTTTAAACAATTGCTCGATTTGGGCTCTCAGATTAGACTCATGGAACTTCAGACCTACATCACCAATACTGGAATTAGTTGCTCTCAGGATCCAGATAAGAAATCCTGGGGATTTTAAAAGAACGGCACATTCACCGTTCACGCCCTGTATAACCGCATTCACTTTAGGGGATGTACCCCAAAGTGGGCATGCGTTATTTGGAGGATGAAAGCCCCGCTGAAAATCAAAGTTTTCTTATGGCTGGTGTTGAACGATGTAATTTTGACTAGAGAAAATCTCACTAAATGTCAACTGAATGTGGACTCTCATTGCGGGTTCTGCCACGCTACCCTAGAAACTAGATACTACCTCTTCCTACAGTGTCCTAGGAGAAAAGCGGTACTCGTTGAGGTACTCAGCGCCCTGGAGACGAATCAGTACCCTAGTGTGTATAAGGACATGTGTGTAGGTTCAAAATTGCTACTGAGAGAAGAACTATGAGAGAAGCATGGTACATCGCTATCGCCGCAACGACCTGGATTCTTTGGCTAGATAGGAATAATTTTTATTTTCGCAGAACTTGTAATAATATTTCTGGTAATTTGACTCACATTATGCATTTTATTTCATTTTGGGCTAATGTGGCCGCAGCAGGTTCCAGGGGGAGGATAGCGAGCATATTCCAGGTTGAGGATTATGATGATGAGGAAGTCGAGATCGGTCCGACGATCGACTGACAGCCAGCTTTGACTTTACTATTGATAGATACCCACCGCCCCAGGGTTTGTTGGGGGGATATGATGTATTTTGTTTAGTCGCATGTATGTTGCGGCCATTCTGGTCTTCTTTTATCCCACCCCCCATGTTTGGGGTAGAGTTTATGTATTTTTATTATGTTTGTAGGACCTTGTATTTGACTCAGTACTCTAAGTTTGTTTTATTAATCCCTTATTAATGAAACAGGGTGGCCATACTTCACATTTTCTTTAAAAAAAAAATTGCAAAGAGGAAACTGAAAGAAAGAAAGAATAAAGTCGAACTTTTTCTCTCCGATTTAATCCCAGTCGTTCTGGTTTAAATGCAAGACCACAAAGATTTTTTAGTAAACACACTATCTCTAATATTATAATGGGAGAAGCTCTTAGTGTCATTTGTAAATATACCACTTTATTTGTAAATCTACCACCTTACGTGTATTACACGTGCAACTCAAACTCTCCCATTATACACTTTATTTAAATCTACCAATTTATGAGCATTACACGTATAACTCAAACTCTCTCATTATACTTTTTATATTACTTTAAAGAATATGTATTTATTAACACGTGCTATATTATATTACTTTAAAAACTATATATTGATTAAAACGTGCATTGCACGTGTTAACTACTAGTCCTATTTAACTTAGGGTTGTTTAAAAGCTAATTACTAGTTTGATTGTGAACCTAAATATTATAATTTATTTATTAATTACTAGTTTGCATGTGAACCTCAATATTATAATTTATTTATTAATTACTAGTTTGCATGTGAACCTCAATAATAATAATAATAATAATAATTATTATTATTATTATTATTATTATTATTATTATTATTATTATTATTATTATTATTTTGACCAAGGGAAGGTAGACATAATTTTTACCTCAAAATATATATTACGACTATTGCTATACTAACTACTAGTTTTACTATATTCTTTTTCACTATCTTAGATGACATACTCTAATAGGTGGGGGTAGGGCCGGTCCAACACTTACTAAGGCCTAAAGCGAACTCCGAAATGAGGTCTTTTAAAAGTTTATAATAATATTTTGTAAAAATTGATATATTTTTATTTAAATGTTATCTTTCTGGCTTTTTGAGATACAAAATCATTTATTATATTATTGTAATCAATTTCATTCAACATTTCTTTTTCAATTGATAATAAAGTCAATCCATTTAATCTTTGTTGAGACATTGTTGATCTTAGATAAGATTTTATTAATTTTAGTTTTGAAAAACTTCTTTCCGCCGAAGCAACAGTTACGGAAATCGTTAGCATTATTCTATAAGCATGTTGCCGCTAAATTCGGTGTGGGGGCAAACAGATGGTATTTGTGGATTCTTGGAAAACTTTTGAATAACAAACCTGTTTACCTGTTTCGCCGGAATTTAACGCTGACTCCCGCCGTACACCTGCAAAAAGTGCAAGACATCGGGGTTGTTCCCGGCGACGCACCCTCCGACGCTCAAGTCAGTAATCAGAAGTGATTATGAAAGAGCGTAAAACTGGAAAAAGATTGATTACCTCTTAATGGAGATGGATGGGGGGTATTTATAGGCGTCTTAGGGGATCAAATTAGGCATGTAATTCCTGTGTGTAGATAAGGAATGTAATCTCTAATTCCCAGTGAAAGAATAGATATGAATCAGGGCCGTTGATTAGGATTAATCAGAAACCCTAATTCTATCCTAATGGACCGGGTTCGCTGCGGGTTGAAACCCGCACCCAGTTGGGGTGGACCCGTTCGTGGGTTATCGGATCTTTGAGGGAGAGATCCAGTACCCGCTTCAGGCCTAACAATGGGTAAAATTACCATTTTACCCCTAAGCTTTAAGATTCGTTCCTGATTTGGACGGTTCTGATTTAACCCCGTTTTTTAGCCATATCACGAGCCCCCCACTCCCGAAGACTGAGCTTGATCAGCCTTTGAGGAGTAGTTTTACTGTTTTAATGGCTAGCGGAGTTGTATCGGAGTCCAAATGGAAGGTTTTGAATCTTTGCAGGGGGTAGTATGGTCATTTTTTGAGTTGGTTGCGTTCCAAGTTGATCTGGAGCTCTTCTGGTTATTTGGTGATTTTTATCTACCTTTTCGTAATATTTACTTAATTTTTGCGAAGTGTCGATTCGTCGTTCGGGGGTCTTAATAAATGGTCCTAGGCGATAATTATCCACTTGGGGGTTCGAAAATATTTCCCCGATTTTATAATTATTTCCTAGGATTTTTAACTAATTTTCCCGAATTTTTAATCATTTTTTCGCAATTTTTCAAGTAAATAAAATGTTTTTAGTAAATAAAATACCGAATTATTGCATGGCGCGATCTGAACCGTTGATCTTGAGCGAGCGCAAAATTCTGGAAGATAGGACGGACGAAGTCGCTCGGTAGTATTTTTCTCGCTTTTGTGGGTCGGATGGGCACTTGCTCGAAATCCGAGCGAAGTGGCTCGGCTCTTCCTCCGCGCAAGTGGCTCGGATCGCCAGTCGCTCGGCTCATAATACCGAGCAACGTGGAGCGATCTGAGCCGTTGGATCTTGATGCGAATCTTGAGACTGGCACGGTTCCCAAGAAAACACTATCTTGTCGTTTAGTGGACGTGGCGCAATCTGGATCGTTGATCATTTGAGGTGCGAATTTCGTGATGATCCAACGGTCGGGGACGCTCGGCAGCAATTTTCTTCACTTTCGAGGGTCGGATGGGCACTTGCTCGGAATCCGAGCGAAGTGGCTCGGCTCTTCCTCCGCGCAAGTGGCTCGGATCGCCAGTCGCTCGGCTCGTAATACCGAGCGACGTGGAGCGATCTAAGCTGTCGGATCTTGGCGTGAATCTCGATGTGGGCTCAGTTTCTAAGAAAACACTATCTTGTCGTGTAGTGGTGCTGGCAAGATCTGAGCCGTCTGATTGAAATCCAGTGCGAATCTTGGGGAGAAAGTTGTTTTTCTCCATTTCGTAGCTCGGATTGGCACTTGCTCGGAATCCGAGTGATATGGCTCAGATCGCCTGTCGCTCGGCTATTGGCTCCGAGGGACGTGGGGCGATCTCAGCCGTTTGATGGTGGCACAGATCTCGAGGCAGGCAGGGCTCCCAAGAAAATGCTATCTTGTCGTTTAGTGACGCTGGCATGATCTGGGCCGTCTGATCGAAATCTTGCGCGAATCTTGAGGAAAAAGTTGTTTTTCTCCATTTCGTAGCTCGGATTGGCACTTGCTCAGAATCCGAGCGATATAGCTAGGATCGCCTGTCGCTCGGCTATTGGCTCCGAGGGACGTGGGGCGATCTCAGCTGTTGGATTTGATGCGCCGAGCGGCTTTACTTAGGTTGAAGCGTTGCTTCTTTTGCCAATAGTTGTGTCTCCTCATCATTTAGCCGTTTGGGCTTTTGTAACGGTTCAAGAGAGGCCCAAAAGTCGCGCCCTAACGTTACAAAGCCCAAGAGATGCCATTTTTACTATAAGTTTTCACCCCACCCCCAACACTTCACCTCATTTCTCACTTTCACTTTTTCACTCTTGATTTTTACTTGCAAGCGAAGCCTTTAGCTCTCGAGCGGCGCTGCTAGCTGTCGCGGCCAGGTATTTTAATCTCCCGTGATCTTTCCGGCCGTAATAGTCACCTCAATGTCAGTATCTATTCCCAACTTTATAAAAATGGTTAAGATTTCTTCCACGGACGAGACCCCCTCCTCGGGCGCTGGCGTCGACTGAGAAATCGGGCCGAGCAAAGACAAAGGGAAGAGGGTCGTGGAGCCGACCGAAGAGACGTTGGTCCGACCGAACACAGCCGGGGAGATTGCCGAGCCTCTACAGGAGGTTGAGGTCCGTTCTTCCAAAGGCAAGGGTGTGGAGATGATTATTGAGCATCCGAAGACGGCAGGGGAGCTGGGTCGGCAGCCGATCGTTTTGTCGAGCGTCGACGGCGTGCAGAGCTATTCTGAAGAATTATTGGAGAAAGTTACACAGGACACCGCAAAGTCAGTCGAGGAGAACGAGCCGAGGGAAATATCCGAGGTGGACAATATCTCTTCGGTCCTAACCGAGGCGGATCTGCATCGGATCCGGAGTGGATTCCAGATCCCAGCAGAGTACGGACTTCTGCTCCCTGGCCCCGGCTTCCGAGCGTGCACCTCGTCCTCGGCTGATGTTTGTGTCTTTCCCGCCGATTCACTGAATGCCAGACTACGTCTGCCGCTGCACCCCTTTGTGGTCGAGGTGCTGCAGTGGTACGGCTTAAGTCCGGCTCAGCTGATGCCGAATACCTGGCGGCATGTGATGGTATTCGTCCTTCAATGTCAGGCGGTCGGCGTCGAGCCGAATATGTTCATCCTTCGGAGCCTCTACCGACCTTGCCAACCCAGCAAGAACGAGCAAAGGTATTACCTTTCGCCGAGGAGGGGCATGAAGTTGATCGAAAATCCGGACTCGATCAAGCATTGGAAGGAAAAGTACTTCCTCGTCCGAGCTCCCAAGCCGTGGGAGATACCGACGGTGTGGTCGAAGGACGGTCTACCGAAGCGGGCGAAGAAAGAGCCCGTGCTCAGCAATGAGGAGGCGGATATCGTGGAGAAATTGCTCGCTCTTCCGACGCTTAGTTGGAAGGATATTACAGAGGAGGCATTATTCTGAGGGGGTCTCAGTCCGATCAACCCCAGTACGCTTCTTTTATTCTGTTTTTCGTTTTTGAAGTTTTTGAAATCTTTTCTAACTTTTTCCGCTCGGTTTGTGCAGAATCCTCCGGCATGGACTACAAAGGCTTGATGGCGAAGGCTCAAGCAGCTAGGGAGCAAGAGACGAGGAAGAGGAAGAGGACCGTGTCCGGACCTCAAAGCGGCCGAGCGCCAAAGTTACCCTCGGTTTCTCCGACCCCCGGAGCGTCCGGTCATCGAGGTTTCTCAGGCCGAGGCCGAGCAAGGTCCTGTCTCGCCGACCGTCAAACCTACCTCGGATGCGCCGCCTCCGCCGGTGCAAGAAGATGCTCCGGAGTCTTCTGGCGGAGCGTTCAACATCAGCGCGCTGCTGGCTCTCGACGTTCCGCCACTCACCGCCGAGGCGGAGCAGATCTTGACCGAGGAGCACAAGCGCATCTTCGTCCCCGACTGGAGGGTGATGAAGGTCGACAGATTCTTGGGGGACGGAAACATTGTATGCAGGCGGTGAAACACCTGCCGACCCCCAAAGACCGAGCGGCGCTGAAGGCACGTGAAGTGGGTGACGCTGCGATGCAGATTGCTCGGAATACTATGTCGGTAAGTAGCGAATCACTTTCTTGATAATTTCTCTAAGTTTTTGTGCTCGATTTTGACAGTTTCTTCTGTTGCCTGTAGACGCTTTGCCACTTCAACTACTTGCTCGAGGAATTCGAGAGCAAGAAGAAGGAGATGACGATTCTGAACGACCGTGAACGGTCGGAACGATCTAGGGCGGTAAAGGAGCTGGAGGCCGAGTAGCTGCGTTCTGCTTCGCTCGAGGTCGAGGTTGTCAGTTTGAAAGCTCAGCTTGCCGAGGCGCTGAAGAGCTCGACCGCCGAGGCTTCCAAGGTCGAGGCTGTGGAGAAGGAGAGAGCTCGGCTTGAAGGGGAGCTGTCGGAAGCTCGGAAGGCGACAGAGGTGGCCCTGACCGAGCAAGAATCGAAGGTGGCAGCCGCAGAGAAGGCAGTCCGGGAGGAGGCCGAAGCTCACATGCTGTCGAACATGGAGGAGGCGTATGGCCGAGCCCTAAAGCACATCATCGCTCGGAACCTCGGGTTTGACGTCTCGGACTACTATTTCTATGACTCTGTAGAGGGCAAGGAAGAGATGCCCTTGTTCGTGATCGCGCCAAAGCCGGAGGGCGAAAATGCCGAGGACGAGGATGGTGCTGGTCGTGCAATTGTAACTGTGCCAGCAGTTGACGAGGTTGACCCTTGACTTTGTCGCCTTCTGCTCTGTTTCTTTTCTTCTTTTTTTGTAACGCCTAACTGCGGACTGGCCACCGCCTTTTGTAAACTCTTGGATTTCAATGCAAACTTTTGTGGGATTTTGGCTGAGGATTATGAAACTTTCACAAAAATGTTTAACTCTTTTTGCTCAGACTGCATCTCTATGTGTCGAAGATTTCTCTTGATATTTCTCCGCCTTTCAGGTTGAGTTTGGTCCAATTACTGAGGTCTCCTAACTCCGCACTGAGTTAGAGAAAACGAAAGAGGCTCTTTCTCACAATCGGAACAAAGCGTTTTATGACTTCTTGAATTTGGAAGAAATCAAAGCAACAGCGAGAGGGTATTTAAGTGAGTTAAAGCAACTGCGGAAGCAGTCGCGAAAGACGCCTCTCGAAGGCGAGGTAGAGCTGATCCGTAAGGGCCTCTTTGATGTCGAAGCGAGAAATTGTGAACTGTTGGCGGAGATCCGTCAATTGGAGGTGACAGTTAAAGAACACTCAGCCGAAGAAGAGGAGTTAGCTTCGAAGGTGGGGATGTTGATGTTCGAGCGCGACGAGTTATTGGCCAGAATCGACAAATTAAGGCGGATCACGATCGATAGAGGTATCGAAGTGACTCATCTTCGTCGCGTAGTGGCTGATAATACTAATGTCGCAGGCTCGTCTAAACTTCCTCGTCTCAAAACATCGGAGGTGGACGAGATCCTGAGAGATAGGATCATCGAGCTGGAGGAGGAGATTGCTTCGCTAAAACCTCAGCCTGTAAGGGCCAATGTTCGCAGCACGTCATGCACTCGCGTGGAGAGCGAAAGAGGGATCACTTTTTACGAACTTGCGACTCGCTTGCCTGTTGTTAGGCGAAGCCCAGCAGATGCTCAGAGTGCCGTAGCTATTTCGTCCAGTGGGGCCTCGGTTGGTGCCACCGCTAGAACTAGTGACGAAGGGGGATCTCACTTCGTAGGTCTAGAGTCGAGCTCAGAAGAGAGGCAACGTCGCCCTCGCGTGTCTCTGAACCGAAGCGTTCCCCTTTCGAAGAAGCACTGAATAAGTTGTATTATGCTTTTCAAATTATTGTAAAAAATCTCGTTGTAGTGTCGGCTCGGTCCGGGCCCTTAATAAGAAAGTTTATTTTGTTCCCGATGTTTGAGTGCTGTGATGGTTGACAAATTGATAAGTATAACTTTTCCAACTTTTGACAACTACTCAAAATCAGAAGCGAATCTTCCTTCATATGGGTGACCCTCTCCTAGCTCGCTTAAGAGCGAGCTTTGCGGAGCTGAGCTGAACCACGCGTTTGGACTCCGAACTTGTCGTTAGAGTAGTTCAACGGTTGTGGGAGCAATTCCGAATGGCGAACTACTTCTAGCTCGCTTAGGAGCGAACTTGCGAAGTAGAATCGAGCCAAGTGTTGGACACCGAACCATCGTTAGAGTAGTTCAACGGTTGTGGGAGCAATTCCGAATGGCGAACTACTTCTAGCCCGCTTAGGAGCGAACTTGCAAAGTAGAATCGAGCCAAGTGTTGGACTCCGAACCATCATTAGAGTAGTTCAACGGTTGTGGGAGCAATTCCGAATGGCGAACTACTTCTAGCCCGCTTAGGAGCGAACTTGCGAAGTAGAATCGAGCCAAGTGTTGGACTCCGAACCATCGTTAGAGTAGTTCAACGGTTGTGGGAGCAATTCCGAATGGCGAACTACTTCTAGCCCGCTTAGGAGCGAACTTGCAAAGTAGAATCGAGCCAAGTGTTGGACTCCGAACCATCGTTAGAGTAGTTCAACGGTTGTGGGAGCAATTCCGAATGGCGAACTACTTCTAGCCCGCTTAGGAGCGAACTTGCGAAGTAGAATCGAGCCAAGTGTTGGACTCCGAACCATCGTTAGAGTAGTTCAACGGTTGTGGGAGCAATTCTGAATGGCGAACTACTTCTAGCTCGCTTAGAAGCGAACTTGCGAAGTAGAATCGAGCCAAGTGTTGGACTCCGAACCATCGTTAGGGTGAAGAGTAAAAGCAGAGAGATGTAAACAATTTTCACAACAGCAAAATAAGTAAAAGCTTTCTTTATTGATGACTAATGGTCGGCTGGTTCTAAAGTTGCAAGCCGTTATTACAAGAGAGAAATAAAAGAAAAGCAGTACAAGTAACAGGAGAGGAACGGTTCGACCTCCTAAAATACTTAGAGAGGCGTCGGTGCCTTCTCTTGGTATTTTAGAAGATGGTCGGTATTCCAGGTCCTGGGAATCTCTCTGCCCTCGAGGTCTTCTAGTCTGTATGTCCCGGGCCGAACTTCTTTGGCGATCTTATAGGGTCCCTCTCAATTTGGAGCCAATTTGCTCTTCTGACCTGGAAATGAGATGGCTAACTCCCTGAGAACCAAGTCCCCTTCTTTGAGGTCGGTAGGACGGACTCTCTTATTGTATGCCAACTCGATTCTTCTTCGGTAGCTTTGTTGACGAATGGCAGCTCTTTCTCGGATCTCATCTATCAGGTCTAGATTTGCTCGGAGCTCTCTGGCATTTTGTTCTTCTTCATAGGCCATTAGATGAGGATAGGGTATACCAACTTCTAGGGGAATCATAGCCTCGGACCCATAGGTGAGATTGAAGGGAGACTCTCCTGTGGGGGTCCGTTTTGTGGTATGGTAGTTCCACAGCACATTGGGGAGCTGATCGACCCATAAGCCTTTGGAACATTTATCTAACCTCTTCTTAATGCCGGAGAGGATCTGTCGGTTAGCATTCTCGACTTGGCCATTCGACTGAGGATGGAAAACGGAGGAGAATCGGTGTTGGATGGCTAGGTCTTCACATAGAGCTCGGAAGGCAGCCCCGATGAACTGGATTCTATTGTCTGTTATGAGGACCCGAGGGACGCCGAATCGGCAAATTACGCTCTTCCAAAAGAACTGAACTACCTTGTTCTCGGTGATCGTGGCCAAGAGCTCGGCCTCTATCCATTTTGAGAAGTAGTCGATAGCCACGACTAAGAATTTAAACTGGCCGGGAGCTGGTGGAAATGGCCCTAGTAAATCCATCCCCCACATTGCAAAGGGGATTGGACTTGATAGGGAAGTGAGTGGAGCTTGATGAACCCAATAATGTTCACATTTAGGAGCAATAATCTTAGTGCAATTAGACATTTAAATGCTCTATATGTGGTATTTTACTCTTCTTTTCTCTTTTCCATAGGAAACAACCAAAAGCAGCAAAACGAAGCAGATTCCAGACTAATACAGACTGAGAGGATGATATACAGGGAACTGCAGAGCAACAGTCGACTGGCTCTTCACCAGTCGACCGGACAGAGAGATTACTGGGGCTCGGCAAAGTCGACTTCCCCAACATCAGTCGACTTGACTGATGAATCATGAAGCCACAAATGTCTCGGCACAGTCGACTCACATCCAACACCAGTCGACTGCATCCGGCAGAGTGAAAAGATAAGATAATTGAAGATCCGCCCTCATCTAAATCCAAATCAAAGTTAAGTTATCCAAACCCAGATTATATGCGAATAACAACTTCTCCAACCATCAAAGCTAGAGACCGGAGATTTGCAAGAGCACGTGGTTAGCAGAAAAGGAAGAAAAGAAGAAAAGAGAAAGAAATAAAACACAAATCAATTAAGGAAGGAAATAAATGAAAGAAGAGGACTTTTCTGTAAAAAGTGCAAACCCTAATTCTCTTCCCGTATTCTATAAATACCAACCAAGAGGCATTATTCTGAAAAACGGACGGGATCGACAGCAAGCATCAAGATACCAGGATCAAAGAGAGAGGAGATCAAGTATTCAACAAGGGAACGGGCTAGTCGACTGTGTGACAGCCAGCCGACCTATCTGGCCGAACTACATCAGTTTATTTCTTCTCTTTCTAGTTCTGTTATGTTAATCGTGTATTCGAAACTGTTAGTCAATAAAAGTTTTATTATGTGGAACTAATTTCATTGTTGGGTAGATTGAAACCGTAGTTATGTAATGCTTATATTCTTCTGAATGCTATTCTGTTACTTATTGATTAAACCTGAGAGTATTGGTATAGATTTTTAATATACAAACTTGTTCAGAAGTTCTAAGAGCAGTCGACTGAGAGTGACAGCAAGTCGACTGCCATACAGAACCTGAGATTATCAAGTTTGCAGGTTATAAATCTGAATCTGTTATATGAGTATAGAGACGATCAGTATCTCGTGCTCATAACTTGTAACACAGGAATCTTTAGGGGTTCTTGGTTTAATCAACTTGAAGGATCTAGATCTGATACCAATTTCTAGAACTTCGAGTGTTTGTTCGTTTCCATTGTTCTTATGTTTTCCTTAAGTGCAACTTAGTAGATACCATGCTAAATACTTAAGGAAAGAAACGAATTAGAGTAGATACCATGCCTAATTCTTGGCTTAGGGAAACATTAACTTTAGGAGTAGATACCATGCCCTTAAAGGAACAAACATGAGTAATCAGAGTAGTGTAAAAGGTGACTTAGCATTACTAACTATAGGTGGAAATCAAAGCCCAACTACTTAATAAACATTGTGATTCAGAACTACTTGATCTAGTCATTTCTTTCAGAACAAAACTTTAAGATTCTTATTTCTGTTTTATTGGTTAGTAAGTTAATTTCTACAATCTCTGTGGGATCGACCCTTGCTCGTCACTATGCTTCTATAAACGATTCGTACACTTGCGAGGTTTTTAATTTGTGTCTAGTTTATCTTTATATTTAGATCATCTAGATTGCACAACAGAGCTTGTGGGAGGTGTCGGATGTTGGAGTACTTCTGGTAAGAGACGCATTGCCGAACGTGTAGTTCGGCGTCTTGCAAGAGAGTGGACCAGAAATATCCGTAGTTCAACACTTTGCGGGCTAGGGATCTGGACCCTGAATGTGCCCTACCAATGCCCTCGTGAAGCTCTTGCAGAGCATATTCGGTTTGCTCTGGGGAAAGGCATCTTAGATAAGGCCTGCCGTCCACCTGGGTGAAGGAACGCTTGTAAAGGATACCCCCGATGAGTGTGTATCGCTCTGCTCGGGTTCTTACTCTCCGTGCTTCCTTAGGATCTTCGGGGAGGAGACCGTCCCGTAAGAACTCGACGAGGGGCTTCATCCAGTTATCTTCAAGCAAAACAGGCAGTGACTCCATTGAGTCGGAATTTTCATCCTCTATACTTGGCTTTATAAGGACCTCTATCAAGACGGTCTGCTCGAGACCTTGGAGGGAAGAAGAGGCTAGCTTGGATAGGGCATCGGCCTGAGCATTTTATTCTCGAGGGATTCGTTCTATGAGGGCTTCTTCAAATAAGGCCATGAGGCTCTTGACCTTGGCTAAGTACTTAACCATCCGGTCGTCACGTGCTTCATACTCGCCTAGGACCTGATTTACGACCAGCTGAGAGTCGCTAAAGATCCGGAGGCGTTGTGCCCCTGCATTGCGGGCCATCCCAAGACCGGCTATAAGTGCCTCGTATTCTGCTTTGTTGTTGGAGGCCTTGAAGTTTATACGGAGGGAGTATTGGAGGATGAAGTCATCTGGGCCTGCCAGAATGACCCCGGCTCCGCTTCCCTCCTTACAGGAGGATCCATCCACGTAAACATACCAGATAGGTGGTCCCTTCATTGCTTGGCTAAACTCGGGGATGGTTCTTTCAACAATAAATTCTGCTAGGGCCTGAGCCTTGATCGCGGTCCGAGGCTGATATGTTATATCATGCTGACTCAGCTCGATAGACCACTTCATAAGGCGACCCGAGGTCTCTGGCTTGTGGAGTACTTGCTTCAACGGTTGGTCGGTAAGGACGACCACAGAATGGGACTGAAAGTACGGGCGAAGTTTTCTTGCGGCCATCACCAGGGTATAAGCCATCTTTTCTATTCTCAGATAGCGGAGCTCGACATCCCGAAGCACCTTGCTCACATAGTAGATGGGCTTTTGAGTCCGGTCTTCTTCCCTTACCAAAACGGCACTAAGGGTCTGTTCGGAGGCTGCCAGGTAGAGGTAGAGGGGTTCACCTGGAATTGGTTTGCTGAGGAGGGGAGGATTGACGAGGTAAGCTTTGAGCTGGTCGAACGACTCCTGTTGCTGTTGACCCCATTCGAAACCTTTAGCCCCCCTGAGGGCCTTGAAGAAGGGGAGGCACTTCTCCCCGAACTTCGAGAGAAAGTGCCCTATGGCGGCTAGGCGGCCTATTAACCTCTGAACTTCCTTAACATTCTTGGGAGGGGCAATGTCTAGTATGGTCTTGATTTTCTCAGGGTTAGCTTCAATTCCACGTTGGCTGACCATGAAGCCGAGGAACTTTCCTGACGAGACTCCGAACGCACACTTGTTCGGATTGAGTCTCATGTTGTGCTTTCTCAGAACATCAAACGCCTCCTGGAGGTCGGTCACATGATCGGCACCTCGGATGCTTTTTACAAGCATGTCATCAACGTATACCTCCATATTACGGCCAATTTGAGCTTGGAAAACCTTGTTGACGAGGCGTTGGTATGTGGCACCTGCGTTTTTCAAACCAAAGGGCATAACCCTGTAGCAATAGAGGCCCTGGTCGGTCACAAATGAGGTCTTCGGGATGTCCGGGGGGAACATCCGGATTTGATTGTAGCCTGAGAAGGCGTCCATGAAGCTGAGGAGTTCATGACCCGAGGTGGCATCAATCAAAGTGTCTATACTCGGAAGAGGGAAAGGGTCCTTGGGGCAAGCCTTGTTGAGATCGGTAAAATCGATACAAATCCTTCAAGTTCCATTGGACTTCTTCACCATTACTACATTTGACAACCACTCGGGATAGTTTACCTCCTGTATGAACCGGGCCTTCAAGAGCTTATCCACCTCCTCTTTTATAGCTAGTTGGCGCTCGGGGGCGAACTTGCGCCTCTTCTGTTGGACGGGTTTGGACCCCAGGGCAACACTGAGGTGGTGGACTAAGAGTTTTTCGGAAATACCGGGCATGTCTGCAGCTGACCAAGCAAAGAGGTCTCGATTCTTTCGGATGCACTGGACTATGTCGGAGCATAAGGCGGATGGGAGGGTCTTGCTAACAAAGAACTTTCGGCTTGGATCCTGCTCAGAAAAGAGCACTTCCTCTAACTCATCCACCGGCTCGGACGTTGGTTGGGCGACATCCAGAGTTTCTAAGGAGAGGACTGGACCGAGGGTAGAGGTCATGTAGCACTTATGGGCCGTTTCCTGATTACCCCTTACTTCCCCAACTCCGGCCCGGGTAGGGAATTTCATCTTGAGATGGTACACCGAAGGAACGGCTTCTAGAGCTGCTAGACCGGGTCGGCCTAGGATGACATTGTAAGCTGCAGGGACATCCACAACCATAAAATCCATCGACTCCGTTCGGGTAGTAGGAGTTTTGCCAGCGGTTACGTCGAGGGTGATCACCCCCTCAATAGTCACTGGCACTCCCGTGAACCCATGGAGCGTGTAACCGGCGGGCTTGAGTCTATCTCGGGAGAGTTTGAGGCCTTTGAAAGCGGCGAGGAAGAGGATGTTAATGGAGCTGCCATTGTCCACTAGGATCCTCTCCACTTTGAAATTTTCCATGTGAAGGTTGATGACGAGTGCGTCACAGTGAGGGGTTCGGACGCCCTCGAGGTCTTCATCTAAAAATGTGACGGGCACTCCGAGGCCTTTAGGAGGAAGGGTGGCATGGACCGAATTGACTTCTCTTATAAATGCCTTTCGAGAGGAGTTGGAGGAGCCCCCCATTGGACCCCCATGGATGAGGTGTAGGACACGCTCCTCTTCGAAGTCGGGCATTTCATCGCGCTCTGGATGCTTGTTAGCCCCCCCGAGGTGGGGGAGGAAGGTCGGCTCGGTCATTTCTCACGAATTTGGTCAGCTGCCCCCTCTGGATGAGGGCTTTTATCTCATTCTTCAGGGCCCGACAATCATTGGTGTCGTGGCCATGGTCCCGGTAATAGCGGCACCACTTTTTTTTATCCCTCTTTTTGTCGGGGGTGTTCATTTTTGGTGCAGGAGGTATCACCCCCTCCTTCTCAACTTCCATGAGAATTGTGGAGATATTGGCGTTAAGGGGAGTAAATTTTTCAAATCTGGGGGGAGGTCGGCGCTGGCCGCCATTATCCTTCTGAAGCTTCTTGGCCCCTTCCTCTTCTGTTCCTTTTCTCTTAAACCCGGAGGAAGACCCCTCCAAGTTGGGGCGGTGCTCAGCTTCTTCGGCCCGAATATACTTTTCGCTCCGAAGGAGGAGGTCAGAGAAGTTCTGTGGGGGTTTCTTGGCGAGGGAGGAGCGAAGGATGGAGTTGAGGACATTGGATTGAAAAGCCGCTGCAGCGACCGACTGGTCGAGGGATGCTATAGACCTGGCTTCAACTGTGAACCTCTTCACATAGTCTCTCAACTTCTCACCCTTCTTCTGGTGGAGGTACAGTAGCGAGATGCTGGACTTCTCAGTTTGGCGACTACTTACGAAGTGGGTGACGAAGAGGGTCTCAAATTGCTCGAAGGAGAATATTGAGGATGGGGCAAGGCGAGAGTACCATTCTCGAGCTGGACCCTTGAGAGTTGCGGGGAAGGTCTTGCATAGCAGGGCATCGGAAGCTTGATGGATGAGCATGAGGGTCTTGAAGCTTTCGATGTGATCAACGGGGTCAGTCTCCACAGAGTAGGTCTCGAATTGAGGAGGCTTAAAGCCGATCGGTACGGGTGCATCCATTATGGTTCGGGAAAAAGGAGGTCTACTGGGACGGAGGGTTCTTCCTCTAAGCTCTTCTTCTCGGTCTAACTGTCCCAAGCGCCGCTCCATCTCATGGAGACGGTGATAGACCGCGTCATCCCTTCGATGGTAATCCGGGGAGCCTCTAGACTTGTCTTCATACGAGGGAGAGCGGGGGCTACGACGACGGTAGCTCCTGGAGCGGCGAGGACTTGGGATGTAGCGGGGGTTGCTAGGAGCTTGTGGAGGATTTAGGGACTGTTGGCGAGGACTTCGGATCTGAGGAGGAGTGGGAATCCTTGGGGCATTGGTGTTATTAGGACGGAGGTTGAGAGCTTGTAGGACGGTTGCCTGGAACTGCTGGAACTCGGCACGAGTGATGGGTGCCTCATTGT
This sequence comes from Hemerocallis citrina, assembly GCA_017893485.1. Classification (NCBI taxonomy): domain Eukaryota; kingdom Viridiplantae; phylum Streptophyta; class Magnoliopsida; order Asparagales; family Asphodelaceae; genus Hemerocallis; species Hemerocallis citrina. The sequence continues at coordinate 84,259,666 of CM030358.1, forward strand.
TCCTAGGATGTTGCCGACCAGCGGGGGAATGTGGCCTTTTTCTGTGATGCTCAGGGGACTCTCTCCGCCCCCGTCGGATAGGGGACCTTCTGTAGTCTCGGCGATGAGGGGATCGCTCATCCGGACATTGTTGGCGGGAGGCTCCCTCTCGGGCCTGCTTTTCATCCAGACGGTGGCGAAAATCCACATCCTTAGGCCGATTGGGGACTTTTTGTTGGAAGTCGGAAGCTCGGGGATTGTGAGAGGCCATAGAGTCTGTAGAGGCATTGTGGATAGAAACATGGTCCTGGTGGAGAGGTTGTTTCTGCGGGTTGGGGCCCTTAGGAGGTGGTTGATTCTGAGGAGGAGGCAGGTCCTGTTGGAGTGGGTCTTCCGCGGGAGGAGGGAGTTGCCCCTGCTGCGGAGCGGGCTGGATGGGAATTTCTTGTTGCTGATCGGGGTTGGGTCCTCGATTGGACCCCCTGGATCTTACCTTCCTAGGAGGCATGGCAAGAGAAGATCTGTTTCACGGGAAGAGGGTAGGCAGCTATTTGTTAGTTTCCCACAGACGGCGCCAATCTGTTGCCGCTAAATTCGGTGTGGGGGCAAACAGATGGTATTTGTGGATTCTTGGGAAACTTTTGAATAACAAACCTGTTTACTTGTTTCGCCGGAGTTTAACGCTGACTCCTGCCGTACACCTGCAAAAAGTGCGAGACACCGGGGTTGTTCCCGGCGACGCACCCTCCGACGCTCAAGTCAGTAATCAGAAATGATTATGAAAGAGCGTAAAACTGGAAAAAGATTGATTACCTCTTAATGGAGATGGATGGGGGTATTTATAGGCGTCTTAGGGGATCAAATTAGGCATGTAATTCCTGTATATAGATAAGGAATGTAATCCCTAATTCCCAGTGAAAGGATAGATATGAATCAGGGCCGTTGATTAGGATTAATCAGAAACCCTAATTCTATCCTAATGGACCGGGTTCGCTGCGGGTTGAAACCCGCACCCAGTTGGGGTGGACCCGTTCGTGGGTTATCGGATCTTTGAGGGAGAGATCCAATACCCGCTTCAGGCCCAACAATGGGTAAAATTACCATTTTACCCCTAAGCTTTAAGATTCGTTCCTGATTTGGACGGTTCTGATTTAACCCCATTTTTTAGCCATATCAAAGCAATATATGCTTTTGGAATAAAATCAAGTCTTTTAATATAATTAAGTATGTCAATTGGTGTATCATTTTCTACTTATATAATTTCTCTTAAAATTTTCAGTTCTAAAAATAAATCTAACCCAACAATATATGAGTTGTCAGGATGTTTTAATGATCGTTCAAGGTTAAGACAATCTTCTTTTAAATTTTCAATTTCCAATAACCTTAATTTCTCAATACTAAATAGAAAACCAAAAATATCTTGATATATTTTAAATTGTTCAAATTTACTTTGGAATAAAATAATTGCTTGATCTATTATGTACAAGAAGTAGTCAGTTTTAAATGATTCTTCAGGAGATTTTAAAACTTCATTGTCCATAATCTCATCAAATTGTTTCTTTCTACGAGTAACACGTTTTCCACGAAACTTGGGTTCTATATCCATTTCAATAGCAATTTCTTTAGCAGAAATTATAGCATTTTCTAATCCATTTTTCCTATATTTTTCAAAAAAATAAATAAGACTTTTCAATTGTATTATAGCAATATCCATCCGCATATCCTATGATTGAAAGTTTTTACTAACTGAATTTATCGCGAACAATATCTCATACCAAATAGTCATGTCAGAGCATCTCCAACCACGTTAGCTATTTTGGCTAACTAAAATAGCCAAAATGGATAACAAATGGATAATTTGGCTAGCGAAAAAAATATCCACTCCAACCATGTTATCTATTTTGAATAAACATTAATAATTTAAAGTCCAAAATTAAATAAAATAAAAATATAAAATAAAAGCCCATTAAAAAACCCAATACAAAATAAAATTTCCAAGCCCAAAAATAAAATTTCGCAATTTTTCGCGATTCCGCAATTTTCGCGATTGATTTCGCAATTTTCGCGATTGATTTCACAATTTTCGCAATTAATTTCGCAATTTTCTCGATTGATTTAGCAATTTCACATTTTTTTGGTTTTGAGAAGAAGTTTAGCGAGCGGTACGTGCTCGCCAGATCTAGCGAGTGAATATTAGAAATCTATTTTGGCGAGTGGTTTGGCTAGTCCTGTTGGAGCATATTTTTATCTTTATATTAGCTATTTTGGCTAAAATTGAAAGATGGCTAGCATAGTTGGAGATGGTCTAACAAAAACTCAAAAATTTCAAGCTCATAAGTCACTAAATATTCAGCTTCACTTTTTATTTTAGGTTCATCATTAACTTCGCCTAATTTCAATAAAGCATCTCTTATTTGTGAAGTTTGAAATCTTAAAGCTTTTACACTTTCAACACGACTTTCCTAACGTGTTTGTGACAATGATTCAAGAGTTAGGCTAGGGATATGATCTTGTAGAATTTTCCATCTTTTAGTTGAAGAAGAAAATAGTGTATATATACGATGCAACACTCCAAAAAAAGATGTAGCTTTAGGATAACAATTAGTCATATCACAAAGTACCAAATTTAAACTATGACAACCACATGGAGTATAAAATGATCTAGGATTAATATCTAAAAACCTTTTTTGAACACCTTGATGTTTTTCCTTTCATATTAGATCGATTATCATAACCTTGTCCTCTCATATTACTAATATCAAGTCCAATAGTATTTATTTCATTAATAATAATATCGGAAAGGTATCGCCAAGCAAGGAGAGATCCTCGGCACAAATACGACTTGCAGAGTAGGAGACGGCAAAGACACCAGATTTTGGAACGACAAATGGTGCGGGAACAGAACACATAGGAATTTATTCCCGCAAGCCGCGGCTGTCGTAGTTAACCCGGACGCTCTGGTAGCAGACGTATGGAGAAATAACAAACTCAAGTTTACGGTCACGGATGGATCGACTCAGGAGAGCACTAAACAATTCGAAGAGCTTAATAGGCTGATTCAGACAGAGGGAGGCAACACGTCCAACGTACCTGATGAGAGGAGATGGAACCTGCTTGACTCAGCTACCTTCTCAGTAGCATCAATGTACTCGTGGATCAATGACGGAGGGTTGAGGAGCGGAGTAGAGAGTAGGATTTGGGCAACCCAAGCTCCGTTAAAAGTTAAAGTGTTCAGCTGGCTAGTGCATAACGACGCGATTCTTACAAAAATAAACCTTAGGAGAAGAAATATGCAGATAGACGTTAGATGCACGCATTGCCTCCAAGCGGATGAGGACACGACTCACTTATTTTTCACGTGCCCTAAGGCTGCACATACATGGGAGATTATCTGTAGGGGGTTCGGGTGCACACGGTTCCCTAATTCCACTTCGGAGTTATGGGGCAATTGTAGAGATGAATACATTAGACCACAGGATAAAAGGGCATGGGATTTAGCAGTAGCGGCTACTATCTGGAGACTTTGGCTAGACCGTAACGACTCATGTTTTAGAAACATTAATCAAAGATTTTATTCTTCGATGCATAACATCTTCCTCCTAATTCATGAATGGGCAGGTTACGTGGGACAAGCGAAGAAGATTGGGTTGGCCGAAGAGGAGTAGGGAGCCAGTGCTTACTGCGGAGGTGGCACTGACAGCGATGGGATTACCTTTATGTATTGTGATGTACTTCGACGTGGTCTGTTGTAGTTGATCCTTATTGATGTATTTTGACGCTTGACTGTCACTAGTTGTACTCTAGACAGTCCTAGCGATTAAGGGAGGTTGGAGACCCCCCTTGTGTTTTGTATTATGTATCTCGTACTACTGTGTTTCTTTAATTCTCATTAATGAAACGATGACAGAGGTCATCTTATTATCAAAAAAAATATATATATATCAAAAAGACCTTTTCCACTTGTATCATCTACTTTTAAAAATTCTAAAAAATATTCAATGATTTGTACTGAGGTTGAAGAAGTATCCACACATCGTAATACAATAGATATTTGTTCTTGATGACTTATATCAGGATTACAATCAAGTATGATTGAAAAATATTTTGCGTTCAAATTTTTTGTTAAAATTTTAGTTTTAATTTCATTTGCTAGTAAATTTATTAATTCATTTTGTATTCTATGTCCAAGATGATGATTATGAATTTCATTATCTTTAATTCGACGAATGTGTTCTTGCATTATAGGATCAAATTCTGCAATCATTTCAATTAGGCATAAAAAATTTCCATTATTTTCTTGGTAAATCTTTTCGTTTGTCCCACGAAAGGCCATGTTATTTTTTTCCAATAGCTTTAACAACTGCAATAATTCTAAATAATACATTCCTCCAATGCTCCCTATCTTTATTTATTCTTTCTTGAACATGTTTGTCAATTGTTTTATTTTTTAACAATCTCATTTCTAAATCAATCCATGAACTCATATTAGTAATATGCTCATTACTTATCTCATGACTCTTCAACTTAGAACTAATATTTCTCCATTCTCTACTACCTTCACTTGCTAATTTACTTGTACTAGAAATAGCATTAAATAATTTACAAAAAAAACAAAATACTTTATCCAAATCATGGGAATATACCAACCAGCTTATTTCACGTTTTTCTCCGTTGGATAACTTTTGAATGTAAAGTGATGAAGAAAAATATCTTGCAAATTCATCCTTAAGAAAATCTATATCGGTAACTTTAATAGGACCATTTTCTACTAATAAATCTCTCAAACTTGTATCAATATTTGTCCATTGACTTGGATCAAATATATTTTTAGTAGTGGATTATTCTAATATTTCTTCTCTATTTTCACTATGAGTATGAGAATTAATACAATCTTGCTCATCAACAAATACTTCTTCTCTATTTTCATTTTCATTTGTGTCTACATTGTTATCTTGTTCATTAACTAATACTTCTTCTCTATTTTCATTTTCATTTGTATTGGTAACTTGTTCATTAACTAACAGTTTTTCTCTATTTTCATTTATGTCTACATTGTTAACTTGTTCATTAACTAATTCTTCTTCTTTATTTTCAGTTTCATTATTGTTAACTTGTTCATTAACTAATTTATTATTATTATTATTATTTTTAACAAATTTATCTAAAGCCTCCTTTTGTGATTCAATTAAAGATTCAACTTTTCTTTTTTTTTTTTTAGTTTCGAATAACCTGATTCAAATTTTCGAGTTGACATTTATATGTTTAAAAATAAAAACAATGAAAATTAATACTAAATTAAGAGACTATAGAAATATAAAATTCAAATAAAAAAGAAATTAACACCAAATGAAGAGACTAGAAATCTTAAAGCTTTTCAAATAAAAGAGAAGAGATAGAACAATACAACCTAGGGTCTTAGCAGGAGAACGGAGGCCGCTGAGTCACTGACGAGTCGGAGTCAACGGAGAACGGAGGCTGCTGACGTCGTAGTGGCGACTGGCGACTGTGGGACTGTCTTCACTGTCGCTGACGATGGCGACAGCCGACGGCGACGGGAAGGGCAGGCAAGCGAGTCGCGAATCGCAATGCCCGATGGTTCGACGAGGACGAAGATTAGAAGAGAGAGAATAGGCAACTACCGCGATTGGGCGAGGCGAGAGAGACTCGACGCGATGATGTCTGTGGTCAAGTCGTCGATGTGGTGAGGACTAACGGTTCGACGGCGACTCGGCAGTCTAGGCGAGTGGCGGAGCGGGCGAGGATTAGAAGACTAAGAAGATTCAAGAGAGAGAAGAGTGAGGGCGAGACGGGAAAGAGAGTCACTGAAACTTGGAACTTGGAAGTCGGGAGAGAGAGTCAGAGGCAATATTTACTGGAATTTGTAAATGAAAGAGTAATGTTCAGTTGGGAAACCAAAAGACTCTAAGAGTCTAAGAGGCCTTTTCTGATTTCTCAAAGAGGACAAGTCTGCGAGGCCTTTTAGGAAACCAAAAGGCAATATTTTTTTGAAATTAAAGAGACAACCAGATACTTTAAGAGGCCTTTTCACTAGTTATATATATATAAAAAATTGGAGGCCTAAAGCCCTTGCTTTGGTCGCTTCGGCCTTAGGTCGGCCCTGGTGGGAGAAGAAATAGTAGGTGGAGGAACTCTCCAATAGGAGTGTGCTACATAAGGTGGTGTAAACAATGGTAATGAAATTGGTAGTTGATAAAGCATTACTCATATATTAAAGCATAAAATTATATACAAACTAAGCCATAGTAACAAAGTTCGCGAATAATTCACGAATTTGGTGAATTATTCGCGAAGAATTCATCAGCCGAATCAATCAGCGATTTAATCGTCAATTCCTGTTTAAATTACGCACTTCACGAGTTATTCGTGAATCATTTGTGAATTAAACAAATTAATCGCTAAGTTTGTTACTATTTTTCATATATATGGATTTAAATATATATTTACTTAGGTGATGGACAATGAGATGCATTAAAATTTGTATTTTTTCCCTCAAATTTTTGACAAGTTTTTTCTGCATTCACCGAATTTTTACCGAATTCCGAATATTAAATCTTGCCGTAAACAAGTTAATATGAGAATTAGTTAATGAACAAGTTAACAATGTAGACACAAATGAAAATAGAGAAAAAGTGTTAGTTAATGAACAAGTTACCAATAGAAATGAAAATAAAAATAGAGAAGTATTAGTTAATGAACAAGATAACAATGTAGACACAAATGAAAATGAAAATAGTGAAGAAGTATTTGTTGATGAGCAAGATTGTATTAATTCTCATACTCATAGTGAAAATAGAGAAGAAATATTAGAATAATCCACTACTAAAAATATATTTGATCCAAGTCAATGGACAAATATTGATACAAGTTTGAGAGATTTATTAGTAGAAAATGGTCCTATTAAAGTTACCGATATAGATTTTCCTAAGGATGAATTTGCAAGATATTTTTCTTCATCACTTTACATTCAAAAGTTGTCCAACGGAGAAAAACGTGAAATAAGCTGGTTGGTATATTCCCATGATTTGGATAAAGTATTTTGTTTTTGTTGTAAATTATTTAATGCTATTTCTAGTACAAGTAAATTAGCAAGTGAAGGTAGTAGAGAATGGAGAAATATTAGTTCTAAGTTGAAGAGTCATGAGATAAGTAATGAGCATATTACTAATATGAGTTCATGGATTGACTTAGAAATGAGATTGTTAAAAAATAAAACAATTGACAAACATGTTCAAGAAAGAATAAATAAAGATAGGGAGCTTTGGAGGAATGTATTATTTAGAATTATTGCAGTTGTTAAAGCTATTGGAAAAAAATAACATGGCCTTTCGTAGGACAAACGAAAAGATTTACCAAGAAAATAATGAAAAAATTTTATGCCTAATTGAAATGATTGCAGACTTTGATCATATAATGCAAGAACACATTCGTCGAATTAAAGATAATGAAATTCATAATCATTATCTTGGACATAGAATACAAAATGAATTAGTAAATTTGCTAGCAAATGAAATTAAAACTAAAATTTTAACAAAAAATTTGAACGCAAAATATTTTTCAATCATACTTGATTGTAATCCTGATATAAGTCATCAAGAACAAATATCTATTGTATTACGATGTGTGGATACTTCTTCAACCTCAGTACAAATCATTGAATATTTTTTAGAATTTTTAAAAGTAGATGATATAAGTGGAAAAGGTCTTTTTGATATTATTATTAATGAAGTAAATACTATTGGACTTGATATTAGTAATATGAGAGGACAAGGTTATGATAATCGATCTAATATGAAAGGAAAACATCAAGGTGTTCAAAAAAGGTTTTTAGATATTAATCCTAGATCATTTTATACTCCATGTGGTTGTCATAGTTTAAATTTGGTACTTTGTGATATGGCTAATTGTTGTCCTAAATCTACATCTTTTTTTGGAGTGTTGCAACGTATATATACACTATTTTCTTCTTCAACTAAAAGATGGAAAATTCTACAAGATCATAACTGTCATGCCTCGCTTCTCAAAAGGAAATACAGAATACGGATACGTGACTAAGCCCAGCGAATAATTTTCATTATTCATAAGCTGTTCAGAATCTTTACAACGTCTCACAGAAATAATCAGAGTCGAAAGCAAAAGGAATCAACCATGTATGCATAATCGAATCAAATATACCAACAGAAATTTACTTGAAACCAAAATGTAATATAATCTCAAATAAATCAGATCTGAATAAGTTAATATACAGGATCACATAGCCCAAATACAAATAAATCCAAGTATCAAATACAATATTACAAACAAAGCAACATAAATAATAATAAGAACTCGAGCACTAATATCTCATATCACCAACTCCATCTGGCAACTGGTCATCCTGATCTGCAATTAATAAATTGCAGGAAAAAGGAAAAGATAAAACAAACTCCCATCAATACAAGTTACGGGCCGCTTGTAGTGCAGGATACAAGTACATGGGATAAATAACAAACAACAGAACAAACATGGCATGGTATAGGCATATTAACAAAATATAATATCTAACATGAATCAGGGAAAATAAATTAGATAGCATGATATACTAACAGATACAGATAACATGTGTCAAGTGTCAAGTATCAGATGGTATGCAGACAGATATACAGATGATAATGTCAGATGATAGTCAGACAGATAACAGATAATCAGATAACAGATGTCAGATAACAGATACAGATAACAGATAACAGATGTCATGTTCTTATAAGTTGTGTGATTACTAGCTAGGTAGCACTTCATGCATCCCAGGTTTTTACTACATGGTTGCTACATTCAAACAAGTTACGTTTAGATTTCGTAGTGGAGTCCATAGGACCGTGTAATCATCGATTAGACAGACAGATATCAGATACAGATCAGACAGATAGAACCTATGGGTTCTCTTCTGAGTACACCTTCCTATAGGGAAGTAAAGTAGTCAGGATTTAGATAAACAGAGTCATGTATCATGTAGACATGAACACGTAATAGGTAGGAAACACGGGCCCTCTTCTCAGTACGCATTTCTGTATTTTCCACTACTAGATCTTTCCCTTACCCCGACTTGGTTATTTTGTTATTATTATCAGACAGGCATGTATGTGCAAAAAATCAAGTGAGAATAGCATGGTATAAACATGTAACAGGTTCATAGTGACAGATAAATATGTACAGATGATAGACAACTCATAAAAGAACAGTACAACGAAAATTTTAGTTCAGGACAGCAACACGGTACTGCACTAAAACAGGGATTCCCGTTGCTACAAGAATGCAACTCTGGATCCGTCGAAGAAGCTGGAAAATAGACTTCCGGCCGAATCCAGAAAATATATATAAGTCATATAGTATTTCACAACATCATAACTCAAAACAAGTTTGGATCCAGAAAAAACGTTCAGTCAGAAATCAGAAGATTGTATTCAAAGTCAGAAAAGCAGCATGAAAACTCATTAATTAAATCCACGAAAAATCTGGGGTATTTCCCTATATGTTTAGTATCAGAATATAAAGTTTCAAAATTTTCCAATATAAATAGTTCAGTCAACAAAAATCAGAAAATATCAAGATCCAGTAGTTTTGTAAATCTGGAGTTATAAACACTGTAGTACGAAAACAACAATATCTCACAAACCATAAATCGAAAACCAAACCCTCTAAAAGGGTGATAAAATAGATACAGTAGGCTAACTTTCATATTCAGAAATATTTTACAAACAGAAATTATAATTAGGTCGAAAATCAGGTTCTTTATTGAACAGTATGAAAATCTGCTAGTATAGTAATTATTTGGAAACATAGAATGGTTTGTAAAACTCATCAAATAAATCCACAAAAATTCAGGGTTAATACCAATAAAGTCTAGAAGTACTGAGAAAAAATTCAGATCAAAATACTTCTAACATCATGATAAAAATATATTACTCTTCAGAATTCATAGAAAACAAAATTTGGAAATCTTTCGACACCACTGTAATAAAATAGACATAACTCACAACTCGTAAAACGAAACTGAGATCCGTCAAATGGGTTAGAAAATAGACAGAATTCTCTACAGTTCATGTTCACAAAATATTTTCATATACTGACCTTAATAGGGTCTAAAACACTGAACAATATTTTTCAGAATTGTTCTTTATACACAAATCAACATAGATCATACAAAATTCATCCAAATCAACCCAAACATAAAATATAGGGTACTAGATGTCCAAGCAACATGGTATAGGGTATTTTGCAAGTATTCGACAAGTATATCACTAATAACACACCAAGCACAGATATTTCAAAGTAGCATGAACATATACATCAAAAGTGGTCAACCCTCGGTTAATTCATGTCATGTATATCGTGAGGAAACTATGGTCAAATTACCACAATAGCGACAATATCAATAAGGGGATTCACACACAAATTGTCTCTAGAACCCAACTACACTACATGCGGTATTTAGTACTTGTATTACACAAAGAAAAGAATATAAGTTACTTGCCTTAACCGACGATGAAAACCGACGAATCAAAAGCAAGAATAACGGGAACGAATTTTCGGGCAACGAACAACGAACGAAAACCACGAACACAACGAACCAAAACAACGAACCCAACGAACCAACTAACACGTGCAACTCTCGCACGTGCAAACAAAGAGAGTGGACGGGGAGACAACGGACAATGGGGATGAGGAACGGTAGTGAGAGAACTCACGCAGCTGTTGTTCTCGCTGTCGACATCGGAGGGACAGCGGGACCAGGGCGACATCAGGGGGGTGCGCTGCAGACTTCGGGAGAACGTCAGCGAAAGCTGTCGTTGATGCTGTTGTTGCAGGCTGTCGGAGAGGAGCACGGGGGGCTGCCGGCGCTCTGGAGGAGCGGGATGGCAAGACTGCATCGGGAGGGGGGTCAACGCAGGGAAGAGAACGGAAGAGATGAGGCAGGGAGGTCGGGAGTTTGGGTTTAAGGAGAGAGCAGCTGAAGGATGGGGATGAACAGGGGGCATGCACGGGGGTAATTATATAGGGTAGGAGAGTTAGGGTTTCAGAAGGTGGAGAACAGGGGCATCGGGTTATGGGTTTGGGCTGCTAACGGGTTAGAGTTTAGGTGCAGTAGGGTATGGGTAAAATGTAAACAGAATAGGGTAGTGGTAAATAAATAATGTGTTTGGGGATTAATTAAATTTGGGTAATTGGTTATTAGGGGATTTGTTAATAGGTTTTAGGGAGAAATTGTGTAATAGGATCAAAATACTGGCACGATCAAGTAGAGACGAAACATAAAGAGACAACAGAATCAAGAACTCAAATAAAAGATTATAAACAATAAAATAAATATATTGAAAATAAAAGATCCAATATACGGTCAAAGGAAAGAGATACAAGAAAAATACAATACCAAAAAAAGAAAAATACACCCAAAATACATAAAATGAAAAACAGGGGTTACAATATCCCTAGCCTAACTCTTGAATCATTGTCACAAACACGTTGGGAAAGTTGTATTGAAAGTGTAAAAGCTTTAAGATTTCAAACTTCACAAATAAGAGATGCTTTATTGAAATTAGGCGAAGTTAATGATGAACCTAAAATAAAAAGTGAAGCTGAATGTTTAGCGACTTATGAGCTTGAAAATTTTGAGTTGTTGTTAGACATAACTATTTGGTATAAGATATTGTTCGCGGTAAATTCAGTTAGTAAAAATTTTTAATTAAAGGATATGCGGATGGATGTTGCTATAATACAATTGAAAGGTCTTATTTCTTTTTTTGAAAAATATAGGGAAAATGGATTAGAAAATGCTATAATTTCTGCTAAAGAAATTGCTATTGAAATGGATATAGAACCCAAGTTTCGTGAAAAACATGTTATTTGTAGAAAGAAACAATTTGATGAGATTATGGACAATGAAGTTTTAAAATCTCCTGAAGAATCATTTAAAACTGACTACTTCTTCTACATAATAGATCAAGCAATTATTTCATTCCAAAGTAGATTTGACCAATTTAAAATATATCAAGATATTTTTGGTTTTCTATTTAGTATTGAGAAATTAAGTTTATTGGAAATAGAAAATTTAAGAGAAAATTGTCTTAACCTTGAACGATCATTAAAATATCACGACAACTCAGATATTGTTGGGTTAGATTTTTTTTAGAACTGAAAATTTTAAGAGAAATTATATAAGTGGAAAATGATACACCAATTGACATACTTAATTATATTAAAAGACTTGATTATTTTTCAAATGCATATATTGCTTATAAAATAATGTTAACGATTCCCATAACTGTTGCTTCGGCGGAAAGAAGTTTTTCAAAACTAAAATTAATAAAATATTATCTAAGATCAACAATGTCTCAACAAAGATTAAATGGATTGGCTTTATTATCAATTGAAAAATAAATGTTGAATGAAATTGATTACAATAATATAATCAATGATTTTGCATCTCAAAAAGCCCGAAAGATAACATTTAAATAAAAATATATCAATTTTAACAAAATATTATTATAAACTTTTAAAATGCCTCATTTCGGAGTTTGCTTTAAGCCTCAGTAAGTGTTGGACCGGCCCTGTCCTCAAATATCCAACCTTACCAAATCCGACCCGAGCCGACCCAATAAGACACTACAGTCTACAGATCACTTTGCTCAGACCATCTCCAACCACACTAGCTATCTCTATTTTTTAGCTAAAATAGCAAAATTTTGAAGAAAACTTTGCTGCAACGGTACTCACCAAATCACTTGCCAAAATAGATATCTCAGATTTACTCGCTAGATTTGGTGAAGTTGAAAAACTAAACGCTCGCTCACCAAACTTCTTTATGCTCTTTCCATCACTCGCAAAAGGAAAATAACTAAAAAAAATGGACGAACAAGATCACAATTTCGTGATCTCGAAAATCGCAATATCAGGTTTTTTTTTCTCCTAAAACTTGGGCTTGATTTTTGTTTGTATGTTTGAGCTTTAATTGTTTATTAATTGTTTGACATTTTTTTTGAGCTTTAAGAGATTAGTAAATAAAAATAAAACTATTTATAGCTAGCCAAAATAGCTAGTATAGTTGGAACTAAAAAAAAATTCCGCTAACCAAATTATCTAATTATTTTCAATTTTGCATTTTCAAGCCAACCAAAATAGCTAGCATTGATGTAGGTGCTCTTATGTACATTCTACGGTCGAATCAGGATCCGCTACCACCCAAGATCGAAACCCACTTCCCCTGTGGGCCACTTCATCCAATTTCTCGCCACGGTACGATAAATTGAACAACCCCACGTCTCATTGACCAAACCGACGAACGAAACAACGAAACGCCGCGGAGCACGAGGAACGGCCCCGATTCCGAGGTGAACAAAAAAACGTTTTTTTTACCGCACGCTTTTCACTTGTTCACTTTCAAGGCTTCAGTGCGTAGTTTGCAATATCTTCAAAGTCTAGGGGGCTAGCCGCAAATTTGTTTTAGTCTTCGCAGCTGCACGCAAAAAAACGTGCTTCCGTTGTTCCGCACCTCCGCCTGTCATCATTACTCCTGTCACCCTCTCAGTGCATTAAATGCTTAAATGCTTCGGGTTTTTGGTGGGAAGTAGGGCGTGGAGTTGCGGTTTATTTACAAGAGTGCCATTGGGGATTTGTGCTGCCGACCGCCGTCCGTTGCTCGGCTGCTGCTGCTGGCGCGGATCTTGATGCGGAGGGCCGTGACTGAGCCCCTTGAAAAGGGGAAAGATGTTGGGATATCTAGGAAATTGGAGGAGACAATTATCCAACGGTTCGGATTTATTATTGCAAGAGTATCTGGATTTTTCAGTTGAATATATACACCATCCATCCATAAGTATTTTTATCTTTATTTTGTCGTTTGTTTTATCTACTGAATAATAATGCAAGTACCGTGCAATGCAATAGAGTTCGCTCAACAACAATGCCAATTTTTCCTATTTAAAAATTGTTAGGTTTATGTCTTGCATACTATATTGAATAAGAAGACGATGAGAGACGATGGAGGAATCGAGATGATCGGAAACGGAGTGGAAGCAAGAGAAACAGTCAACAACTGCAGCAGCAGATTGAGTTGCAATCGAACGTACTTGGGTTGCGGTCGACCGCCCAACTCTGCAGAAGTTCTCGAGAGGGGGACGGTCGACCGACCTTGTGGTGCGGTCGCCCGCGAGCGGCGCTGATGGATAATTTGGGTGGGGTCTTAGTGATTCGTGAGAAGCCCAACTTGCTCTTCAAGTCAGATCGTACAGGCTCTTATCATAGGATTATCTCTTCAGTAACATCTAACGGCTATTGTATCAAGATATCAAACTAGGTTTTCTCTAGATCTCTATATATTGTTGTTATTGGCCTCTATTGAGAGCCAAGAGAGAGAGAGTACTTCATTGAAGGAGAGATTGAGTGGTTCTCTAATTGTAAACAACTAGTACTTGCTGGTGAGGCTTGAGAGAGGATCGTGGTGAGAAGTGTAATATTCTTGTATCTTCTCTAGTTGAATAGCATTTTGAGTTTCTTTTCCCCCGGAATAAGGCGAAAGTTCCAACCGGAACAAATTTGTGTGTACTTTGGTGTGTTTGGTATGATCTCATATGTGCTTGGTGGTTTGTATTAATTGCATCGAATAACTTAACAAGATCCTAAAGAAATTTTTTTTGTAGAAATCCCTAATAATTTGTATCAGAGGTTCAGGTTAAAGGGTTTGTTCGAGTTCCTTGGAGATGATGGCAGACCAGATCACGAAGATCAAGTGGTTCAAAGGCAAGATCAACTTTGATCTCTTGAAGGTGGACATGCATGAAGCATCGGTTCAACAGGACTTGGATCTAGTCCTAGAAAGAGATAAAGGGAGACCAATCGGCACAAAGCATGAGAAGTGAAAGAAGATATGTTCATAAGCCTTGGGTTTAATCCGACTGTCATCGACGAGCGAAGTTAGGTATAGGAGAAGTACGACGAGTCTTTGGGCAAGATTCAAAACTGACTACTCGGATTCGTCACCACGGGGTCGGATGTACCAACAAAGAAAGTTGTGGGATTTCTCAATGAAGGAAAGTACCGCTCTTCTAGATCATGAAGTGGAGTTCAATATGGAGTTATCTGAACTGAGGGCGTTCAATTCAGATGATCTAAAGGTTTCCAACTCGATATATTCACCACCAAATCCGTCCAACATGATAATCATGCTAGATGAGAAATCTATCAAGGAAAAGTTTTTCATAGCAGGTATGATCAAGGGATTGGAAAATGATGGACTTAGAAAGGAGATTCAGAAATCGGTGTCAACTTCTGTGAGTTGCTGGGAGGTGAATTGTACTTTGATTGAAAAGAAAAGTGTATGTAGGGATAAGGTCCGTGACCACCAGTGCAAAATGATTGAGCATTACATGAGAGACTGTTGCAAGTGGTTGAGTCAGAAGGGCATTTTCAGTGCCGCTGAACCAGGTGATAGCTTAAATAGTGCTTTTGTTTTAAGTTCTTTAGAAGTGAATTCCGGTTGTTCTTTTGATACGGTTAGTTCTTCTCAAGTTTGCTCCGAGAGGAAGATGGTTTCTACCTACAAATTTGCATCATGTCGTTGTGTGAGAACGAAGGTTGATAAAATTTGTGAAGTAATAGTATCTACTTACAAGTCTGCCTCATATCGTTGTGTAGGAACGAAGATTGACAAGACTTGTGAAGTAAGAGGTGAGAAAACAAATGAGTCGAAGATAACAAACGGAAGAGGATACACTCTAGAGGAAGGCTTGTATATTCCTTTGATGAGCAGAGCCTTATATCCATGAAAACTTTAGAAGCTCGAGACTGCAGGTACACAGATCCAGGTGGAGTTCGTTCAGTTTGGGAAAGTTATCTTAAGGTGATGAAGGGTGAAAGGGGGATTGAGCAGGCCCAGCACAACCTCTAACAGCTTTGGAGCAACAAAAAAACTTGCACAAGTTTTTCGAAACCCATTGTTCCTAAAGCATCATCTAGTATGCCGTCACTAGAATCATCCGAGCAAGATTGCGATGTTCAAATATCGTCGAAAGGTGGAGAGAGCTTTGAGGTAGGTGGAGTTCGTGTGGAGGGTGACACCTCCATGATTACATCTACTGGGGTGTGCCTTTGAGGGGGCATACAACGGGAGAAAAACAAGTGGAGATAGATTCAACTAGTAGAGAAAGCCATTGAAATGAGTTATTTGCAAGAAGAGAAGAAAAAGAGTCTAGAAGATTTTAAATCACACAAGTGTGGATTCATGAGTATGCAATTTAAGGTGGAGATTGTTGGGTTTATGTCTTGCATACTATGTTGGATAAGAAGACGATGAGACGATGGAGGAATCGAGATGATCGGAGACGCAATGGAAGCAAGGGAAACAGTCAGCAACTGTAGCAGCAAATGGAGTTTCGATGGACTGTACTTGGGGTGCGGTCGACCGCCCAACTCTGCAGAAGTTTCTGAGAGGGGGACGGTCAACCGACCTTGTGGTGCGATCGACCGCTAGCGGCGCTGATGGATAATTTGGATCGGGTCTTGGTGATTCGTGAGAAACCCAACCTGCTCTTCAAGTCAGGTCGTACGGCTCTTGTCGTATGGTTATCTCTTCACTAACATTTAACGGCTATTGTATCAAGATATCAAACTAGGTTTTCTCTAGATCTCTATATATTATTATTATTGGCCTCCATTGAGAGCCAAAAGAAAGAGTACTTCATTGAAGGAGAGATTAAGTGATTCTCTAATTGTAAACAACTAGTATTTGCTGGTGAGGCTTGAGAGAGAGTCGTGGTGAGAAGTGTAATATTCTTGTATTTTCTCTAGTTGAATAGCATCTTGGGTTTCTTCTCCCCGGATTAAGGCGAGAGCCCTAACCGGGACAAATTTGTGTGTGCTTTGGTGTGTTTGGTATGATCTCATATGTGCTTGGTGTTTTGTATTGATTGCATCGAATAACTCAACAAGATCCTAAAGAGGGTTTTCGGTAGACCCTAACAGAAATGGCAATCTCGGGGAAACTACCGCTTTCAAAGGAATTCTCTATAGATTTGAAGCTTGGTCGGGACTCAGGGTTAACTTCCACAAAAGTGTTATTATCCCCATTGCCCTTACTACAGAGGAGGCACAAGAACATGTCATGATTCTTAACTGCTCCATTGATAGTTTTCCCATTAATTATCTGGGGTTACCACTGAGACCGGGGAAACTTAATAAGGCGGACTGGCTACCTATCATTGACTGGGTGGAAAACCGTCTGGCTGGATGGAAAGGTAAAGCCTTATCCTTGGGAGGATGAGTCACTCTTATCAACACAGTTCTCTCAAATCTACCTACATATTATTTGTCCTTTTTTCGAAATGCCACGATGGGTTATCTAGAGAATTGACCGAACTCGAAAACGGTTTTTATGGAAGGGGGTAAATCTAGATAGAGGCGGATATCACCTCATCAGATGAGAAAAAGCTTGCATAAGAAGGATACACGGAGGACTAGGTATTATTGATCTAAATGATATGAATCTGGCTCTCCTGGAAAAATGGTGGTGGAAAGTCTTTCACCCTAATGGAGAAGGATGGCAAGATTTTGTTCAGACATATCTACATGGGAATGGCACGAGAAATCTGGGTTTCAGGGTAGGGCCACGCGCTTCCTGGTTCTGGAAAGGTATCGCTAAGGCCTACGACCCTTTCATTAGCTGTGTCACGTCGTCTATTGGGAATGACAGACTCACCAGATTGTGGTGGGATAAGTGGTGTGGTGAACATACACTTAGAGCCATGTTCCCTGATTTGTATGATCAAGCATCACAACCACACTGCATGGTGGCCGCAACCCGGAGAAGAAGCTCCTGAAAACCGATCTTTAAACATCCTCTTCACCCAGGATCCCAACATAGGCTCATGGAACTTCAGACCTATATCGCCAGCACCGGAGTTATATGCTCCCTGGGTCCAGATCGGAAATCTTGGGGACTGGAAAAGAATGGCACATTCACTGTCCGCTCCCTTTATAACCGCATTCATTTTAGGGAATGTAGCCCGAATTGGTCGGCCGTGGTGTGGAAGGAGAAAACTCCGCTGAAAGTTAAAGTTTTCCTATGGCTGGTACTGAATGACGCAATATTGACTAAGGAGAACCTCGCTAAACGTCAACCGAATTTTGACTCTACCTGTGGATTCTGCAATGCTGTCTCTGAGACAAGAGACCATCTTTTTCTAGAATGTCCCAGGAGCAAAGAAGTCCTTGTGGAGGTACTTAGCACCTTGGATACGACTGAGTATCCTAGTAAGTATGAGGATCTGTAGGTAGGACCGAAGTTCGCTAATAAGAGACGAACGATGAGAGAAGCTTGGTTTATTGTTATTGCCGCTACGACCTAGGATCTTTGACTAGACAGGAATAATTGTTACTTCCGTAGGACATGTAATAGTATTTCTAGTAATTTAACTCACATTATGCATCTTATTTTTTTTTGGGCAAACGTTGCCGCAGTAGGTCCGAGAGGGAGGATTGCGAGCGTCTTTCAGGTAAAGGAGTACGATGATGATGAAGTCGAGATTGGGCCGACGCTAGACTGAGGGAGGAGCGCTGTCCGTCAGACATGTACTGCTGATTGATCCCCACCACCCTAGACATGTACTTGAGCATCGTCCCAAATAAAAATTTATTTTTTTATTATATCGGACGGATCGTGAAGCTCCGTCCCAACTATTTTTTTTTACTTCCAACCTTGGACGGATCTTCAAGATCCGTCCCAAATAATAAAATAATTTTTTTATATGTAACGGAACTTGAAGCTCCGTCCCAACTATTTTTTTTCGCTTCTTTATCTTGGACGCCTTGTTTTTTTTAAAACATTTTTTTAATTATTAAAATTATTAAAACATTAAAATTAATTATTAAAAACTGTCCAGATTTTTTTTTTTTTCACGAGACAGAACTTAGAGTTCCATCCGATCAATTTTTTTTTAATTGCTATATTATAGCATTCACCTTTGCAGCAAACGTTCAATATATATATATGTATAATATATATTTTGTCATTTTTTTAGCAATCACGGACTGTGAATGCTCTATCAAACCAATGTGGATGCTCTTATGTATTTTATCCAAATTATGCTCAAATCTAAAGAAAGGTTTTGTTATCTTTTATTTTTCAATAAAAATAGTCCAATCAGTTGTAACTCTAATGGTGAAGTAACGTTTATTTTCTCAGTAATTGCATATGCATATAGCTACAATTATAATAAAACTAGTATTATACACGTGCACACGTGCACGTGGAAAAAATTGAAGGATCATGAAAAGGGTAAGAAGAAAATAATTTCCAAACCGATCTACTTTCGAAAATATTTACAAAACAGGTCCACGTTCGAAAATATTGTCCCAAGTTAGTCCATAATTAAAAAGAAAATAATTTTCAAACTGATCCACCTTCGAAAATATTTACCAAACAGGTCCACTTTCGAAAATATTTACCAAAGTAACCCAACCCGTGCGATGCACGGGTTGGGTTACTGACACGGTAACTGACTAAGGGGCTCTCCCATTATAGTAGTAGAGATAACTAATATAAAGTAATAGTTTATTTTGTGCAATAAATTCAGTAAAGTAATAGAAATATATAATTGTATATATGTCGCGAATTTGATGCCCAGTTCGGTTTTACCAACGTAATTTAAAGTTTGCTGCTATGTACTTCCTTTGTTTTAAAATATAAGTTATTCTATGTTTTTAGAATTGAGTAAAATTGCTTTATTATTGATTTTTGAAGCTTATAAATGATCTATCAATTGTATAATATTCTATTTGTTCTCCTCTATAATTTTTTATTATTTTTCTTAGCAAAAAAAATAAAATTAAAAATAAAAATTATATAAATAATTAATTTATAGACATTTAAAAATAACAAAATATATTATCGAAAACTTGAAATGACTTATATTATGAAATTAAGAAAAAATTAAAATAATTTATATTTTGAAACGGACGGAGTATTTGCACAAGCGAAGATACGTAGCAAGTATTGGTTGCTGTGTATTTGCACAAGCAAATATACCGAACAAATACTGTACGGGAGAGTTGACAAAAAAAAGAGGTATAGCCACTTGACACTTGCATGGCACCAGAAAAGTGCTACTAGGTACGTACGGGCCCATATACTATACTTAATATCTGTTTTTGGGGCCCAATGCTTGTTGTTGATGATTTGACACATTGATGGATATAGGTGATGCTCATGCATCATAGATACAGTAGAATTTTTTAGATTGCTGTGTGAGGCATTTTTGCCTCTACCATTCTTGAGAAATGTTCCAGATAATATATTGATGCCTAACTCAAATATATATTGAACTTATATTTTTAAGTAATTAATAAAATGTTTTTTTTTTATTTTAAAGTAAATAGTAGATTCAATAATTACTAAAAGATAATTTTAATATATATTAGAGATAAAAAATAATATATGTGTAACATTTGTCATCATTCATCTCTAATATTATAATGGAAGAAGACCTTAATGTCATTTGTCATTTTGTCATTCTACCAACATATGCAATATATGTACATAATTAATATAAAGATGATTTCCGGTTCAAATCCTCCCTACGTCAGAGTTTTTATTTTTATTTTTTAAAATTATTAAAACGTGTATCGCACGTGTAAATTACTAGTCACTTGTAATGCTTGGTTTATTCTGGTTTCCCGATGCTTGGGACCCACTAACACATTTGAGGAATTTTTTTAAAAATAACCCACCTTTTCACAGTATTTATCAAAATGACCCACTTGAAATATCAAATATCGAGTTTGTTGAAAATGCTCGCGATATTTGAGATAGCGAATGTAGCCTTAGGTATTTGACCACAACTTGAAAAAAAACTTGGTAGAAAAAATATCAAAACAAGACTCGCTATCTGAAACAACGAGCGTAATTAAACCACAGACAGCGATTCTTACTTTAATATTTTTTCTACAAATTTTTTTCTACAAGTTGTGGACAAACATCTAAGACTACACTCGCTATTACAAACAGCACCGTCATTTTTACTAAACTCGCTATTTGAGATACGCTATTTGAGATAGCCAATGGGTCATTTTGATAATTTTGCACCAAACACTTCAACATTATCTTCATGATTTGGAAATGTCAATGTCAAATACTCGCAGAAGTAACTGAAAACATTTTTCTAATTCTTATAAGGGAGACAATAGTGGAGGTAAAAAGGAAAAAAAGTGAACAAAAATTCAAAGTCAAAACACCGTCCAAACTGAAATTAATAAGCCTTTTCAACGATGATAAGTAATGAAATGGTAAAATTATATTAAAAAAAAAAAAGAAGTAGAAAGTGCTTCAAGCTGTACATTTTTTGATTGTACCAAGTGGTTTGGTCTTTTAGGGGAAAAGATACTTATGGTTAACTTGGTGAAAATGTTTAAACCTTTTTAATCTCCTTTTCAGTTTCTTTTATTGGTTAAATTGATGGCTCTATGCTCTAGGTTTTTTTCTATGAAGTTATAAGAAGAATAAATTATCTGCCTGTTAATTGATAGAGATCCTTCACCAACTCATTCCCTTTTGCCCATTTCATCTGTATATTCCTAATTAAGGGATAGGACCCTCATCACTTTACTAATTAATTAATTAATTACTTAACCCATTATTTGACAAAGAGGATAAAGATATATAATTAAGCTACCTTTTAGACTTGCTACGAATCGTCACTGACTCTAAAAAGGGTAGAAGAATGAAAACTACTATAGAACATACAATGCATTACATATGTATGATTATTATATACTTAATTATTCATTGGTTTAGGTGGATGAAATCAATTAAGCAGACAAGACAAAGAATTTCATGATTCACTCAAAAATTCTAAGTATAGGAAACGAAACCAACCCAAAGAAGCGTGTTTGATATGCTTTTGAAATCAAAGAGATCGAGTACGTGAGCCTAGTACACTATAGCCATAGCTTGTGGCCTCAAAATAATTTTTAAAAAAAGTATGAGATGAGAACAAACTTTGAGAAATTTTTTTGTGTTCTCTTATTTTGATTAACAAATTAACAAAGAGTGCCCACTCCACCCATATCACTAGTACGTAGCTACCATCTCCTAACAAGGAAGGGACAAACCCCTTGGTCTCTATCAAACACCTAACTTTGGCCTAATATATATAATTATTGGATCACATACATCAAAGTGGGTTATGTTATGTACCCTATTTTGGGTTACATTTTTGTGGGCTCTTGTTTCTCTATCTTTCTTATGAAATGGGGTCCCCAGTTGCCATCTTTTGAGTCAAAAAATCTATGAATGATAATTTCATTTCTGTAACTCTACATTTAGTTACAGATAGTAAAAGAACCATAAGAAATGGATACCTACGAGAAATTTAATTATCATGATAAGTATTAGATGTTAAGATTATTCTGAGAAATCGACTGAAAATGTCACATATGAGAAGAATCAATGAGTTTGAAATATTCAGGCTATGTATAGTTTTTGCTATAGGGATATTTCGTAAGAATATATATAGGGGATGTTTGGTATATAGGAATGTGTAAAAAGAATGTAGAATTCCCTCATAAGTTATCTGATTTGAACAGATGGAGACACAAATTTGAAAAGAATATTAAGATCTCATGAGAATTAAACCCTTCTGTAAGGAAGGATTTTCTCCCTCTAACGGTGTGTGGAATTGGTGGATTTCCCTAGCCATGTCTCCATCACATTGGTTCGCTCTCATGCGGTTAAACAGGGATTTTGATTCACTGAATAGCATTAAAGATATACTCCATATATATATTGCTTTGTTGATAATGATATTTTGATTCACTGAATAGCATTAGAGATATACTCCTTTTATATATATATACTAGATTTGCCCGTGGGCACGTGCCTACGGTACGTCTTCGAAATGATACAATATATGAAAGTCTTGTAAACAGTAAAATAACAATTATGTAGCTCAAGTTTGAATAGTAAAACAATAATTAGTTGTAAATAAAAGTCCATATTTCCATTAGTATAAGTTAAAAAATAATTATAAATGAGGGTATAAAATTCAATTTCTTAGAACTTTGAGTGTGGAATTGATGAAATTTAACTATTGATGGGATATTTGCCATTTTCAATGTAACATGAGCAATAAAAAAATACAAAAAACATCTGAAAATATAAATTTCTGAGTAAATAGAGAGATAATGAAGAAGTTGTTTTGGGGGATGTGAATTTGAGGGGGGGGGGGGGGGGGGGGGGGGGGGGGGGACTTTTGAGCGAAAAAACATGTTTTGTGAGGTTAGATCTGGACCCTTGATTTCAACCTTATTGAATTAGAACCACTTGATAGCTTTCTTTGTATTTTATTTACACACACACACACACACACACACACACACACACACACACACATATATATATATATATACACACACACACACACACACACACACATATATATATATATATACACACACACACACACACTAGACTTGCCCGTGGGCAATATATATATATATATACTAGACTTGCCCGTGGGCACGTGCCGACGGCACGTCTTCGGAACCATACAACACACAAAACTTTGTAAACAGTAAAACAACAATTTTGTAGCTCAAGTTTGAATAGTATGACAATAATTAGTTGTAATAAAAGTCCATGTTTCTATTTGTATATGCTGAAAAATAATTATAAATGGGGGTGTAAAATCCAACTTCTTAAAACTTTAAGGGTGGAAAATGATAAAATTTAACTGTTGAAGAGATATTTGTTATTTTCAATATAACATGTGCAATAAAAAAAATATAAAAATTCTGAAAATTTTACAAACCTGAAATCTTAAAATCGAAATTTCTAAGTAAATAAAGAAAGAATGGAGAGAGAGAAATATGAAAAAATGAAGAGAGAAGTGAGAGATAGTAATAAAGTAATGAGTTTTTTAGTTTTTGGGGAAAATTTTGATTTTGGGGTTTGAAATTTTGGGAGAAAAAATGTGTTTTGTGAGGTTGGATCTGAGCCTTTGATTTTGGGGGAATTGATGGTGAGCCACTTAATAGCTTTCTTTATGTTTTATAATATAGATATATATGTTGCTTTGTTGATAATGATGGGGTGTACGTGGGGAACGCCATCCCATAACCTGTTGGATCCTGTAGGCGAGACAACAAACACTAGAGGGGGGGGGGGTGAATAGTGTTTAATAAAAACTGCGGAAATTTTTCTCGGTGCAGTCGACTTGGTTATGAACCAGTCGACTGATATAACCAAAATAAATTAAAAATAATAACTCTGTGCAGTCGACTGATGAATAAGACAGACGACTGAAGGCACAATGAAACTACAACTACAAACGGCACTGACCAGTCGACTGATAGTGCAAGGAGTCGACTGTCCAGAAACTTTTTGCAGAACTTAAATTAAACAAGAGTAAATGCAAACACAAGACAATCAATCACAGAGTACACAAGATATATCCTGGTTCGGTCCTCCCGACCTACGTCCAGTCCCCAAGCAACCCACTTGAGATTTCCACTATTCTTGAAAAAGATTACAAGAATACCCTACGGCGTTACGACAACAACCTTGTCTAACCCGTAGTCCTTTCTCTCAACCAGAGAAAGCCGACCCACTCTACTACCAAGAGTGAAACAAAACCGACTCTACAACCTAGAGTCAAAAACACTCTCCAACCGAGAGCAAGAGAACAAGAAATACTTTACAGTCAACCTATAGCCTTGTTGGTGTATGTGTTGATGCACGTGGCTAATAAAACAGGTCGACTTCTATACTCAGTCCAGAGCGAATTCGTTGCTATACTGGACTGAGTGTAGAGAACCAAAGAGTACGATCTTGAAAGCTTTATTTCTCAAAAATCACTTAGAATTTTTCTCACAAAGAGTGCTCGGTTTTTCAAAGAGAATTCTATATGTTTTCAGTGAGATCTGAACTCTACTTAAAGAGTTTGATCGCCTGAACGTTGGGAGACAGTTACTCCAACTGTCAACCAACGGATCTAAGCTTTTGAGTTTGAAAAATTCGATTTTGAAAAACAGAAAACGGTCAAAAGCTCTTGAACAGTCGACTGGGTTGCCATATGAGTCGACTGATCAGAGTTTGAATAAATTTAAACAGTTTTGTACTATCAGTCGACTGGCAGAAGCTTAAGTCGACTGGTACTCAAAAGTTAAATTTCTTCAAACTGTTTTGACTCTTTTTGGGGGGGTTTTAAGAGACACACATTATGAAATTTTGAGTGTGTGTGTGTGTGACAAGGCTTTACATCAGACTAAGACTCAACAAAAAGTAAGATACAATGTTTTTTACAAGACATTATAATTTGACATTATTGAGCTAAGGTCTTGAGTCTTGAGTCTTGTCTTGAGTGAAGTCTTGGATCTTGTCTGAGTGAAGTCTTCATCTGTATCCTTTTGAGCTTGTTCATTTGTTCAGCTAGAATAGTCTTTTGTAGTACAACCTGAAATGTTAGCTGTATAACATAGACACATGTTGCACTGTGTTGTGATCATCAAAATCAAGAATCAACATAACCACCACCATCACTCGTGTCATATGGCAGTAACTAGTATACTCCTGTACAAATTGTACAAGTTATAATAATTTTGGAGAACTCATAAAATTATATGAAAATTCAAAAAATTAATTAAATTTTTTAACTATATGTTGGTAATATCTATATGCAATAAGTTCAACTACAAATTTATCATTCTAGAGTTTTTTCAGCATTCATTTTTTTAAAAAATGGACACATTTAGTTTATAAGAGCATATGTAGTCGTTTTGCTATAATCCCAAATTTTACAAAATTTGGCGAAAAAATTCTCGCAGTCGTTGGCTAAATACCAAAAATTTTGGTTTGAGAGAAACAGTGACCTACCATATTTGGGAAGAGATATAGAAATTTGAAAAATATGGCAGGCGAAAGATCATATTTCGTCCATTCAAAATTTTTCCCTAAAAGGGATCGGGCGAGACATGATATCTCGTCCCAAATTTAAAAAATAAAAATAGAACAAGCGGGATTTGATCTCTAGTCCGTGTTTTTTTTTAATTTTTTAAAAAAATTCAGATGGGATTTGATCTCCCATCCATTAATTGTCCATTCTTTTAGGGTGTGTTTTATGGAATTAGGCCTATAAAATTTTTTATGGGAACATATTAGCTTTGTGATTGGTGTTGATATGGCTAAAAATGGGATTAAATCAGGACCGTTCAAATCGGACACAAATCTTAAAGCTCAGGGGTAAAACGGTAATTTCACCTACTGACGGGTCTGAAATGGGAACTGGGTCTTTATTCAAAGCCCAATAACCCATAAACGGATCCATCTCAACTGGGTGCGGGTTTCAACCCGCAGCGAATCCAATCCTGCAGGGTAGAATTAGGGTTTCTGATTAATACTAATCAACGGCCCTGATTCACATCTATCCTTTCACTGGGGATTAGGGATTACATTCCTAATCTGATCGCAGGGATTACATTCCCAATCTGATCACAGGGATTACATTTCTAATCCGATCCCAACGGCGGCTATAAATACCCCCCATCCACCACCATTAGGAGGGAATCAATACTTTTCCAGTTTAAAGTTCTTGCTTAATCATTCAGATTACTAACAAGAACATCGGAGGGTGCGTCGCCGGGATCCATCCCGGTGTCTCGCACTTTTTGCAGGTTCGTAGCAGCGGCAAGAGACCAAGTCAACACATTAGTGAAGGTCACAGGTTTGCCTTGTTCATTTTCTTAAGAATCCACAAATTCCATCTGTTTGCTCCCACACCAAAATTAGCAGCAACAGATTGGCGCCGTCTGTGGGAACCGAAAAAGCAACCTGACCTAACTTCATCAACGATACTAGTTTCAAGCCATGCATCCAAAATAGAAGGGGAAGGCAGCTGTCTCTAACCGAAGAACCACTTCTCTTCCTCCTCTCCCTCCTCCGGTTCAAGGTGCTCCTACTCAACAGGCCCCTCAAGGGTCTCGGGGGGCTGCCCAGGAGGGCTCCCGTCAGAGTCGTCCAAAGCAACATCCTCCTCATGACCAAGTCACGGGTCCCAGTCCTTCAGTTGAATCTCTGGCTTCTCAAAGCCCTTTCGAGCGGGATCTTCATCAAGTAATTGCCGACCGCCAAAAGGGGGTCGACCTTAGAACTCGCCTGAATGGATGGCGAGCCCTTGGTCGAGTCCATCAACCCGAGAACTTTGGGGCTTCAAGAATCCGAACCCCCCGACGACCGAGGACTAGAAGATCCTCTCCCTCGAGGAGGCAAAGAAAGTCCCCTCAGCGTCATCGGCGGAGAGCTCATTCTCCAGTAAGCCGAGCCACACATAGGGACCGCCAAACTGGAGAGGCACCAGTCACAAGGGCAGATCTTCAAGACTTCCAAGCGACAGTCTTACAGGCCTTCAATATTGCCCCAAAGAACGACCAGATGCCATCTACTCATGAACCAGCTAGGAGCCACCGCCTTCACACTCTCAGTCCTCGTCCTTCTCCAAGCTACCATCACCGCAGCCCCAGTCCATCCTCATACGAAGATGAGTCCTGGGGCTCGGCAAGATATGATCAAAGAGAAAACTCAGTCTATCGCCGTCTCCACGAGATGGAGAGGCACCTCGGCCGAATTGACAAGGAAGAAGAGCAACGGGCGATAAACTGTAGCGCCCCAAATTTCTAATATGATATCTTAGAAAATACGTGGCACAATCCCAGCATCCACTTTCATGTAACATTAAACACAACCAACACCACTAAAATTTTCAACTTTTATTACAACAAACTTTTACAAATCACAGCGGAATTCAAAACAACTCAAACAATATTTTCTGTCATTTACAACTCAAATTATCTCAGGACTGCTTTTACAAATTTACACAAAACTCTTATGAATCAATTTATCCCAAAAACCAACTCAAGCATCCAACCTCCAACTCTAAGCAACAACCTGCAACATATGAGGCTAGAGATGATCCCTAACCCCCAAAACTAATGGGGTCAGCCATAAATGGTGTGAGTGACATAAAACAACAAACAACATAAATAAACATTAAGCAAGGATTCTTAAGCAACATGTAATAAACCAAATTACATAAAATATGAGATAGCAAGAAATACAACAACAAGTGATACTAAACCAAGTGTTGAGTGTAGAAAACCGGAAAACCACATGCATAAAACTAAGTCGAGAAAACACAAATTCTATGTGTGGACTCTCTAATGCATACTTGTCGAAGTCTATGCATCCCACTCTACATAGGTTCGGTGCAAGCCCTTAACGTCTTCACTTCATAGGGTTCAATCCCCCGCTATGCAACTAATCCTATCACGATGACTACTACGAGATAAAGATAAACTGTGAGAATTAGCCCATGCCTGATAATTCCGGAGATAGATCTCACATCTCAGGTAATTTACCTGGATAATTCTGGAGATCATCCCACACCGAGACATTGACACATCATCACATGAATACCACATGTGCGTCGCCTCGACTCCGATAATTCTGGAGATCAATCCCACACCGCAAGTAATTACCTGGATAATTCCGGAGATATATCTCACATCGCAGGTATTATACTTGGATAATTCCGGAGATAAATCCCACACCTCAAGTAAGTTACTTGGATAATTCCGGAGATTAAATCCCACATCTAAAGCCATACTGAGGTGCATAACCCATGTTCCCGTTCATCATATCACCACTACTGCCTGTCCTTATTATTTTTGGGTTACTTAATTACTCAACGAATCTCCTAGAGTTGGTGTACCCTACCGGACTTAACTCAAAACTGAACAACTGAAATGCCTCAACAGGCCTCAACAAAAGAACTCAACACCGGTATACTAGGGTCACACACATCCTCTAGAGACTCAAACTCAAATGTCCAAACCAACTTTCCACCATAAATAGCTCAACTGAATATCTTAAAATCATATGCTCAACAGAAGACAAAGTATAGACTAAAATATTTGAAGACCAATCATTCGAAAGAACATTGAAGTTTATGAAGACTCGTCAGTACCGGGCGACTTATTACTGTAGTAGGTCGACTGTCCAGAGGGAAAATGTCCATGATTTTGAGAAAATAAGTTAAGTAATATAAGTTGACTTATAAGAGTCATAAGTTGACTTACCAACAATATAAGATGACTTATAAAAATATAAGTTGACTTACCAACAATATAAGATGACTTATAAAAACATAAGTTGACTTACCAACAATATAAGATGACTTATAAAAATCATAAGTTGACTTACCAGATCATAAGTAGACTTATAAAAAAACATAAGTCGACTTAAAGGATACATAAGTCGACTTATAAGAACATAAGTCGACTTATAAAAACATAAGTCGACTTACCAGAGAGAAATTCCAGAAATCTTTAAGAAAATATTCTAAGTGTTATAAGTCGACTTGCAAAGTCATAAGTCGACTTAAAATACAATATAAGTCGACTTAAAGGTCATAAGTCGACTTACCAGAGAAAAATCTACGATAACTTTGAAAAATAAATTCTAAGTGTACCAGTCGACTGAAAAGGGTCTAAGTCGACTGTCCAGAACGGATTTTCAAGAAAAACTAAAGATACAGCAGCTGGGTCGACTGTCGGCCTACAGTTTTCATAATTTAGATCTGAATACAATAATCAAAACTAAAGTTTTTCTAAAGATTCATTGTTTATGAAAATAACTCGTATTCATATAAAAATGACAAATCTCAAAATATCTCAGATTGGATTCAATACTCAATCATCCAATATCTCAAAACTCAATTCTCATGTTCTAAATTCCTAATTCTTTCATTAGGGTTTTTCAATACTAAATTTCTTCACAACTCATAGCATGATCTGATTTATAAACCCAAGATCCAGATGCTCACCATCCGATCATAACCATACTCAAAACTTAACATGCTTTCTAACAATACGATTTTATAAACCAAGATCTACTAGTCATTCATAGATTTCACATGCATGGTACAAACAACAACCTTTGCATCGTTCTCATGCAAAATACTCTAACTAAACAACATATCAAACAAACAACCAACAATCGTTCCCATGAATCACTTCACAAACAAAGTTCATATTATTCACAAAGTCAAAACAAAACAAAACAATGTCACTCACCTTTAGAAACGACGAGATCCAACGAAAAGCCTCCCTTTTTTGCGAGATCCAAAACCACCACTTGCTCCACCAAAACAAATCACAAAATTCTGTACATTCCAGTAAATGACGGCTGGAAAAATCCTTTTTAACATCCGGAATAAGAGTTTAGGGTTTCACAAAATTTTTACAAAATAATCCCGTCAAAAATACAATTTTACATGTATAACTCTATTCTTGGAAATTCAATCAAATTCATTTAAATTAGGATTTAAAAGTAAAATATACTCATAAATCTCAATTGGTACTGTTCAAAACGTCCAGAAAATACATTTTACATTTTAACCCCTAAAAATGACAAATTTGCAAAAATGTCCTTCTTTTCTCAAAATTTGCAAATAGTTCCAATTAATTTCAGAAAAATCTGAAAAAATACTAAATAAATTTCAAATATTAAATAATGATTTTTCATGAAGAAAACCTGACTTTCAAACTTCGCAAGAAAGTATTTGCACGTGTTTTGCACGTGTAAAAGAATAAATCTTTTAGAAAATATTAATTAAATCTCCAAAAACCAGTTTAAATTCATTTTCAAATATTTAAAATGATATTTGAAAATACGGGGTTCTACATAAACCTCCGCCCGAGCAGACCTCCATTCTCCCGCACCATCATCGAGGCCCCCATCCCAGAAAACTTCAAGCCACCTCACTTCGAGACGTATACCGGGGAGTCGGACCCCGCAGATCACATAGAGAGTTTCAAAACTCTCATGATGATCCACCATGCTTTAGACGCCCTCCTCTGCAAGATCTTCCCTTCCACGCTGAAGGGGTCTGCGAGAGAATGGTACTCTCGACTCGCCCCGGCATCCATCTTCTCATTCGATCAGTTCGAAGGGCTCTTCCTTACTCATTTCGTGAGTAGCCGCCGGGCCGAGAAAACAAGTGTATCTCTGGTGACCCTCAACCAAGAAAAGGGCGAACGCCTAAGGGATTACGTTCGACGCTTCACCGCCGAAGCCCGGTCCATTCGCTCCCTCAACCAGTCAGTAGCCTCTGCCGCATTCGAGTGCAACGTCACTAATGCCAACCTCATGGCATCCCTTGCCAAGAAGTCTCCTCGGGACTTCTCAGAGCTCCTACTTAGGGTGGAGAAGTACATACGGGCGGAAGAGGCTCTCAACCCCCTTGCTCTTGAGGAGACATCTTCCGGGAACAAACTGAAGAACACAAGTGAAGATGGGTCCTAAAAATCCCAGAAGGACAGTAATGGCCAGCGCCGCTCGACTCCATGTTTTGAGAAGTTCACCCCCCTCATTGCTAATATATCAGAAGTTCTTATGGAGGTGGACAAGGAAGGACTACTCCGCGCTCCCCCTAGAATGAATACCCCTGGCAAGAAGAGGAACAAAAATAAGTGGTGCCGCTTTCACAGGGACCACGGCCACGACACGGATGATTGTCGGGCTCTCAAGGAGGAGATCGAAGAACTCATACAGCGGGGGCACCTGACCAAGTTCATCCAAAAAGAGGGGGCCGAGCTTCCCTCCTAAGGAGCCAACAAACGAACAGAAAGGCCCGCCGAGCTTCAAGACTCAGCTCCTCCCAAGAGGTCTTCACCTTATTGTAGAAGTAGGATCTTGATTTTCAATAAGGCCGATGCTTGTAACTCGGCCAATAGCATGTAATGATGGCTCGCCCTATTGAAGCGGCCACTTAGTTTATCTCAATAAAACTTTACATTTTTCATTGAAAATTATTGTTCTTGCCTCTTCTCTATCTCTTCGAGTCACATCTACGACTCGTTAAATGGTGAGTTCGGAGTCCAATTTCTTCTACATGGCTGCTCCCGCAACTCACTAAGCTCTAACAACGAGTTCGGAGTCCAACACTTGGCTTGATTCCGCTTTAAATAACTTGCTCTTCAGCAAGTTAGAAGTGGTTCGTCATTCGGAATTGCTCCTACAACTCGTTAGCCCTCTCTTAAACGACGAGTTCGGAGTCCAACACTTAGCTCGATTCCGCTTCAAATAACTTGCTATTCAGCAAGTTAGAAGTGGTTCGCCATTCGAAAATGCTCGCACAACCGTTGATACTCTCTTAAACGACGAGTTCGGAGTCCAACACTTGGCTCGATTCCGCTTCAAATAACTTGCTCTTCAGCAAGTCAGAAGTGGTTCGCCATTCGGAACTGCTCCCACAACCGTTGATACTCTCTCAAACGACGAGTTCGGAGTCCAACACTTGGCTCGATTCCGCTTCAAATAACTTGCTCTTTAGCAAGTTAGAAGTGGTTTGCCATTCGAAACTGCTCCCACAACCGTTGATACTCTCTCAAACGACGAGTTCGGAGTCCAACACTTGGCTCGATTTCACTTCAAATAACTTGCTCTTAAGCGAGTTAGAAATGGTTCGTCATTCAGAACTGCTCCCACAACCGTTGATTCTCTCACTTAAACAGCGAGTTTGGAGCTAAAACTCTTCCCTAGAGTTGTTCCTCAAACTCGTCTCCCAAATGGCTCTCCTAGAGCCGAGCTCTTCACTCCGCTCGCCTCCAAAGCGGACCTCTTCTCAACAAGTTCGGAGCACAACTCTCTCCTAGAGTTCCTCCTCACACTCGTCTCACAAATGGCTCTCTCCCAGAGCCGAGCTCTTCACTCTGCTCGACTCCAAAGCGGACCTCTTCTCGACAAGTTCGGAGCACAACTCTCTCCTAGAGTTCCTCCTCACACTCGTCTCACAAATGGCTCTCTCCCAGAGCCGAGCTCTTCACTCCGCTCGACTCCAAAGCGAACCTCTTCTCGACAAGTTCGGAGCACAACTCTCTCCTAGAGTTCCTCCTCACACTCGTCTCACAAATGGCTCTCTCTCAGAGCGAGCTCTTCACTCCGCTCGCCTCCAAAGCGGACATCTTCTCAACGAGTTCGGAGCACAACTCTCCCCTAGAATTCCTCCTCACACTCGCCTTCCAAGTGGCTCTTTCCTGGAGTTAAGCTCTTCACTCCGCTTACCTCCAAGGCGGACCTTTTCTCAACGAGTTCGGAGCTCACAACTCTCTCCTAGAGTTGCTCCTCAAACTCGTCTTCCAGGTGGCTCTCCTAGAGCCAAGCTTTTTGCTCCGCTCGCCACCAAAGCGGGCCTCTTCTAAGCGAGTTCAGGGCTCAAAACTCTCCCATGGAGTTGCTCCTTGCACTCACTTCAAAGAATGGATCTTCCCATGGCTCTTACGAGGATCTTCCTAACACATCTTCTCCGCCCCTAGGAGTGGAGCTCCTCTTCAGAAATCTCCAAAAACAGAGAGCACATCACCAGGCTTCGGAGCTCTTCACCTCTCCCATATGCTGACCCCCTTCCTCGTCGAGCTCCGACCCCTCCTCCGTCGTCGAGCTCACCTCAATGAACTCACCTCGATGAGCTCCGCCATGGCCGAGCTACCGAGCCGAAGGGACGAGGTACCGACCTCCACATATGGAGAAAAATGCTGCCGAGCCGGTTTCACCGTCAGATTGTCTCAAAAAACATGCTAGAACATGATGAACGACTCAGATCGTGCTACGTCTCTACAAAACGATAAGATAACGTTTTCTCGAAATTTGAGCCTCTTGTCTCGTGATTCGTGCCACGATCGTGATCAACCGTCCAGATTGAGCCACGTAGCTCGGATCTGAAATTCGAGCTACCGAACTACCGAAGTGCAAAGTGGCAAAAAATGCGCCTCAAAATTCGCACTCGAATTTGCCGAATAAAAAAAAAGAAAAAATGGAGAGAAGGGTCGGGTTTGGACCCGTTAGGGTCCCAAACCCGAACCCCTTCCCTTCTTCTTCTTCCCCATGCTCCCGCCAAAACAGAAACCCAAACTCTTCTTCGACACCGAGCTCCACGACACCGCCGACCTCCACTGTCGAGCTCACCCCTTCCAACGAGCTCCGAGCGCCACCGTCGCGAGCTCCATCACCGAGCTCCGTTGCCGAGCTCACCGACGAGCTCCATCACCGAGCTCGACCCTTCGTCTTCTTCGCGAGCTCATCCCCAACACCGAGCTCATATCCATTCAATATGCCGAAGCATCGAGATCCGACGTCCCACTTTGCCGAAGCTCCATTCCCGTCGAGCTCCTTCTCCATGCTCGAACCCACTCCACCTGTCGAAGCTCCGAAGCATCGAGCTCCACGCCGCCCAACTTCGCCTCGCCGAGCTCGACCCCATCACCATGCCGACCCCCCTATATGCCGAAGCCAACAAACGAAGCTCCACCATGGCCTGTCTCCAAGCTCCGCCATGGTCGACCACCTCCACTCCGAGCTCTGCTGCTTCATCACCGAGCTCCATGACATCGAGCTCGACCCATCGCCAAGTTTGCCACCTTCGTCACCGAGCTCGGAGCAAGCCTCGCCAAGCTCCACCACCAACTCACCTCAATGTCGAGCGCTTCGTCATGCTTGCCTCCCCCTCATCGAGCTCAAGCTGCCTCCGAGCTCCGACTCCGCCACCTCCTCTCCTCGCCGAGCTCCTCACCTCATCGATTTCCTTCGACGAGATCACTTACCGTCATTCCCCATCCCCTCAACGAGCTCCCCTCGCTCGGAGAAGGCGAGAAGAGGCGCTCGGAGAAGAGTCGAAGAAGATGACGAAGGCGTAGACGAAGCAGAGAAGGAGCAAAGGAGAAGAAACAGCGGCGTGAAGAAAGAAAGAAAGAAAGAAAAAAAAAAGTGCCACGTGGCATCACCACGTGGCGTCGACTCCAAGGGTCGGACGGTCACCAAGTTGCCGAGCCGAGGTGCCGAGGTACCGACCATGAAATTGGAGAAAAAATTCGCCGACCCATACAATCCGTCCGATCTTCTCAAAAATCGTGCCATGACATGATCGACGCACAGAAACGCGCCACGTGTCCAGAACGTGATCTGCTTTGCGATGCGCGCACATCTGATCATGATCGACGCTCAGAAACGCGCCACATGTCCAGAGCATGATCTGCTTTGCGATGCGCGCCATCTGATCACGATCGACATCCAGAAATGCGCCACGTGTCCAGGTAATATTTAATTAATTTATTTATTTGTTTTAATTATTTAAAAAATTCGAAAAAATAATTAAAAATAAAAAAAATTAATTAAAAATTCTAAAAATAATTATTAATTCAGAAAAATTATTTAAAAATTCTGAAAAATATAATTATTTAAGTAGAATAATTAATTAATATTTTCGATAATTATTTAATTCGGAAAATGAATAAAAAATTCAAAAAATGAGAAAAAACTCAGAAAAATCTGGAAAAATCACCAAAAATCCAAAAAATTCTGAGGATATTTTTGGACATTTTACAAGTCCAGAATAACACCGTTACACCCCGATAAAATCCTGTACGCCATTAGAATAACAAAACTACTCCTCGAAGACTGTAAACTCAGTCTCCCGGAGTGAGGGGCTCGTGATATGGCTAAAAAAGGGATTAAATCGGGGCCGTTCAAATCGGACACGAATCTTAAAGCTCAGGGGTAAAACAGTAATTTCACCTATTGACGGGTCTGAAATGGGAACTGGGTCTTTATTCAAAGCCCAATAACCCATAAACGAATTCATCTCAACTGGGTGCGGGTTTCAACCCGCAGCGAACCCAGTCCAGCAGGGTAGAATTAGGATTTCTGATTAATACTAATCAACGGCCATGATTCACATCTATCCTTTCACTGGGGATTAGGGATTACATTCCTAATCTGATCGCAGGGATTACATTCCCAATCTGATCACAGGGATTACATTCCTACTCCGATCCCAACGGCGGCTATAAATACCCCCCATCCACCACCATTAGGAGGTAATCAATACTTTTCCAGTTTAAAGTTCTTGCTTAATCATTCAGATTACTGAAAAAAGCGTCGGAGGGTGCGTCGTCGGGATCCATCCCGGTGTCTCGCACTTTTTGCAGGTTCGCAGCAGCGGCAAGAGACCAAGTCAACACATTGGTGAAGGTCAACAGGTCAACAGGTTTGCCTTGTTCGTTTTCTCAAGAATCCACAAATTCCATCTGTTTGCTCCCACACCAAAATTAGTAGCAACAGGTGTGTTCTTTGGGTTCAATGGATGAGATAGAATGTTTATGTGAAAATGGTTTTATAGGAATTTGAAGGAAATGTGTAGGACGAAATAACAAATTTTGTCCGATGCATATTTAGCCCACAATTTCGTTGAACACAAAATCATCCCCCGTTCGAGAGCATATTAAATTTATAAAAAAATTAAATGGGACGAAACTACATTTATCATTCGTTTCATTTTCATTTTTTTTTGGAAAAAAAAACCAAATTTTGGGTTTAACAACTACAACTACAACCCCAAATTCCTATTTTTAAATGCCAAATACCCAAATTTTGGGTTCAAACGAACTACAAATGCTCTAAGTCAATATTTCTAAAATATTATGGAAACTTTAGAAAATGCAATTTTTCAATGCACATAATTATTATGTTATCAAAAAAATGGACATAATTATTGTAATATTTTTAAATAAAATTTATTCCTATAAGCAAGAAGTTGTTGGTTCCTAAGTAGGTACATCTGAGTTGGATTTGAATCCTCTACACTCATAAAAAATAAGTGAATTGTCCACTTACTTTTAATATTAACCGTCCGTCATAGATAAAGTTTGAATGGCTAAAATTAATTAGATTATATCTAATTAAAATCATACACGCTTGAAATCAGCAAATTGTAATAGTTTTCAGAGTAATGCTTTAGCCACTACCAATTTCACTACCATTCTCTTCACTACCTTAGATAGTATACTCCTATTGAAGAGTTCCCCCACCTACTCTATCTTCTCCTATCTATTGGAGTGTGCCACCTAAAGTAGTGAAAGAGGAATGTAGTGAAATTGGTAGTGGATGTAGCATTACTCTAGTTTCCATCTACAAAAAAAATTAACATCCAAAATTAGGGATTCTCCCTTGAATTTTTGGCTAAGTTTTTTGTTCTAAAAAGTAACCTACAACAACTTATTTTTTGCATCTCCGTCTATTATATATGTTTTCATTTCTTCCATTCCTAAAACTATTAGAAACTTTTTTTGTATGCAGAGTCATTTTTTGTAACAGTCATTTTTTGTAACAGTGTATTGTTTTCTTAGTTAATGACGATAGCTTGTAAAATGCAATGGAGGTATAAGAATTGTTTTCCCTTATTCATGATAGAACCAAATGTAAATTTATTCTTTCTCTAATCTTGATTCCTATAGATTAGAGTCAAGTCTATTTTACTAACAATGAAGCTTTTAGAGAAAAAAATATTGGCCAAATATGTAGGGTGCTTTTTATGTTACCTTAGCAAAAAGTGCATGAGAGCATCTCCAACTTTGGGCTATTAATTTTTCTAGATGGAAACTATTCTAATTAGTTTGATTCATGCATATTTGTTTTTGATTATATATAATTTTAATTAATTTTGGTTATTTATCAAACTTGATCTATGATGGACGGTTGATATTAAGTAAGTGGATCATTCACTCATTCTTTGTGAGTGTAGAAGATTTGAATCCATCTGATTAATAACTTCTTTTGTGAAATTTGTTAGTTACTTTTATTAAAACAAAACTACAATAAAAACAAAAGAAAAGTATAAAGTTACTAATTTGTGCTGCATTCAAAGTCATTGTAAATTTTGGCAAAGTTTCTTTGAATATGTAACTTTTTTCTTGGATACATATATCATATTGATCCATTTCTAATAGCAAAATAATTAGAGGACAATCATCTATATAATAAAACACAAAGAAAGCTATCAAGTGGCTCTCATTTAATAGAGTTGAAATCAATGGTCCAGATCTAATCTCACAAAACATATTTTTCCGTCCAAAAGTTTTCCCCAAAACTCAAATTCAAATTCCCCAAAACAACTCCTTTATTTATTAACTTATTTATTTCTCTCTCTCTCTCTCTCATTCTCTCTCTATTTACTTATAAATTTATATTTTCAGATTCTAGGATTGTAAAATTTCAGATTTTTTATACATTTTTTTATTGCTCATTATACATTGAAAATAACAAATATCTCATCAACATTTAAATTTCATCATTTTCCATACTCAAAGTTCTAAGAAATTAGATTTTACACCGATTTATAATTATTTTTTAACATATAGTAATGGAAACATGGACTTTTATTGACAATTAATTATTGTTTTACTATTCAAACTTGAGCTACATAATTGTTGTTTTACTGTTTACAAGACTTTCATATGATGTATCGTTCCGAAGACGTGCCGTAGGCACGTGCCCACGGGCAAATCTAGTTACTCAATAAACATGGATTTATACACTTATCACACTTTATTAGAACTATACAATATCATATTCGATACTTATAAACACACCTCCCTCAAAAAATTATGACTCGAAACTTGAAAGAAAAAAAATAAAGATATCATAGATAGAGTTGAACGAACTTGTAAGAGAACCAAAATAATGAATATTACAAAGAATGTTAGTGGGTAAACTCACTTGTCCTACCTAATTCTCATTATTTCTAGAGATGACAATAAATAAGAATTTTCAACTTCCTCCACAAAAATAATAATTTAGTAGATATGAATCTCTTTCCTTGGATATATATATATATATATACACACACACACACTACTTTAATGAGAGAGTTGGGGTTTATAACCAAACAAATCCTAACTTTGTAACTAAACAAACACGTGTAATACACGTTCAAACTAAACTAAATTCAACAAATACATACATTTACATAAAAACAAACCCGTGCAAACCTAATATAAAATAGGTTTGAAGTTCAAGGCAAGCCTACGCTAAAGTTCTTACTTTTAAAAATATATATTTATTAAGACGTGCATCGCACGTGTAAATTACTAGTATATATATATATATATATATATATATATATATATATATATATAGAGGAACCTTCCGTTGCTCACTCTTGTTGTGGGCACTCTCGTGAGCACTCGCGCTCTGCCGTCCGATCTCTCGTTAGATCATGATCGCGATCTAATGGCCACTAACACCCTCCGCTCATATCAGAAGAAGCGAGGGCATTCTCGTCATTTCCCAAACCCCAAACGTCATCTCCCCCTCGCCTCTACTTCGCACGCTCTCTCTCCAGCAAAGCTCGCGATTCCTTCCCCTCTTCTCCATCGATCGAAAAATCCCTAGCTCCAAAACCCTAACTCCAAATATTCTCGGGAAGTACTTCGATCAGAACCCCCCATCTCTTCTACTCTATCCCTCTCTAATCTCCCGATGAATCAACTCTCCAAATCCACCAATTTCTGGAATTCGACGAAACCCTGCTCCGAATCCATTGCTTCCCCTTCACAGCTGCTCGAATCGGTCTCCACTTTTCCCTTTGGAAACCCTAGCTCCAGACTTTGCACCATTTCCAATCGATTGCAGGTATAAAATTTTTCCCTTTATTTCAGTTCAATCGAAACCCTAATTTCTTCCAAGATCAGTCAAACAAAAAAAAGGCTAAAAGAGAAAGTTATAATCAAGAAAAATTATGATTTCATATCATAAGTTAAATAAATTTTGGGTAATAAAAAAAATGAAGGAAAAAAAATAGTAGAAATGTGAAACCAGTTTAAATTAAGTTAAACAATTCATCTTCATCAGAGTTTCACATTTATACTACAACTTTTGACTATACAGTACTTGTATAGGGTGTCAAAATTCTTCAAATTATTGAAATACTTGTGTCCAAATTAGTTAATCTCACTTATAAAGGGTATTTAAAATTAATTTCCTGAAAATAAGTGTATTGTGTGTGTCCTAATTGGAATTCTTATATTTGTAGTATGCGTAAATTTTAACAAGAGGTGGATTCTTCCACCGAAGTAAGTTCCGATGACACTGCCGATTATATGGCTTGAGGGAAGTGTTCGCATCGCTGTTATTTTTTAAAATATTGTGTTCCCATTGTATTTGGCTTTTTTTTTTGGTTTGTAGGCAATGATGAATGCAAGGTATAGTCAAGTTTATTATTGAGTTGCCCCCACCTACCAATTCAGTTTATTTTTTAAAACGGGAATAGCATTCATTGTGTGCACCATCATTTGTTATTTCTACTATTTGAAAGGTACATCCAGTTTGAAACGCATGTCTGCGCAATGCATGCCCAGTTTCTCATTTACTGAATGTGGGTTACCGAAACAAATTTTTACTTACTGAATGAACGTGGGTTATTCTGGCTATTTGAATAACAAGGCAATAGTGTTTGGTTTTTGGTTACATTGGAGAGTCATGAGTGAGTGTGTCTGGTTTCTGGCTATTTGAATAACAAGGCAAACAGTTTCCAGGCTGATTCTGCATAATGCATCCTTAATATATATGTAATTTTGTTACGTTGCATAATGCATTTTGTTTAGCAGCTTAACTTCTGCTGCAGTCTGCAACCTTTCACTCTCATTTACTGAATGTCATCTTGTCCAGTTTTTGGTTTTTGGTTACATTGGTCCCTTCATTCATGCTTGATTTATAGTGCTTCCAAATTTTATGCATTTGATACGTTCATGCTTGATTGAAAATTTTCATAACAATACACTTTAATACCGAGCCTACAATTTTTTGAGTAATTTATAGCATTGTGAAATTATACTCTTTTAACACTTGCAAGATCATGCTTTAAAGTCTATTTTATGGTTTTTTATTTATTTTCTAGCACATGCAAGGCATGAAAGCCATTCTGTAGAAGCTTCAGGTCGAATCCTGCAGTCCATGTAACTGATGGGATGAAGCAGTGGGATGAAGCAGATGCTGAGTTGGAGGTCCGGCGACATGTCAGTTACTTCGGCATCCATGACAGTGCTCTCCATCAGCACACTCAAGTGGGGAAAATTTGTAAATTCTTAGTTAGTCGTGTGTATTGAGGATTTGATCCTAAAGGGAGGGGTGTGTTCAATGATTCGAAGCTTCAAATTGAAGTCTTAATTAGTTTTGATGTATAAGTCGGTTGATAGGTTGATTAACAATGGTGTACTTTGGAAATTCATCAACTGTTTGGTTTGTTTATATTGCTTTGAAATTGATGGGTTCTGACTTGTTTGTAATTTCTGCATAGTATTGATAGTAATTTGTTTAGTTTTTCTTACTATCAGATTCAACTTTTGAATGTACTTTGAGAGTTTTGAGTTACAGATCTGAAATATCCTATTCTTTTCATCACTCATTTCCTTTACTGCAAATAATAAAACCTGTAGTTTATTCTTACAGTTGCCAATCCTTGCAGATAGATTGCTGAGAATAATTGTTGTATTTTGAGTTGAATTTGCAAGAACCCTCTAGTAGCGTAAGGCTGTTTCATTGAAAAAGGTGATGTGATCACCAGCAATATTTTTTTGCGACATTTTTAGGAAGGGATGGCTTATTC
This sequence comes from Hemerocallis citrina, assembly GCA_017893485.1. Lineage (NCBI taxonomy): Eukaryota > Viridiplantae > Streptophyta > Magnoliopsida > Asparagales > Asphodelaceae > Hemerocallis > Hemerocallis citrina. The sequence goes on from CM030358.1 coordinate 84,301,173, forward strand.
TCTTCTATTTTAGTTTTTTGTAACAAAGCAAAAGGATTGTGATGGTCCATAATCATGTATTCATTCAAGTGTTCCACTCATATTTGCAACATCAGGTAGTGTTTTTTTAGAGTTTCACATTGAAGATGCCCCCCTGCATATGAAGGTTCAACAGTTTCACAGCTACTCCATTCATACTGTGAAGAAGCAACATAAACATTAAAAAAAAAAACCGAGTACATATCAGCCTAACCACTCTGAGTACATATCAGCCTGGAAACAAAATGAGAGCACAATCTTCAACTTAATAATTCCTGTACAACTTTAGTCATAAATATCAAAATCAAAATCTTTCAGTCATATACAATTAGCACTGCACTGTTAACAAAAATATCAAAATCTTTCAGTCATAAAATCAACTCCCTGTAATGTAGACATAAACTCCCACTCATCACACTCACTCTCACCATCTCTGTAATGTTAGACAGCCACAACATAAGCTCCCACTCATCTGCCTGCAAACATAAACTCCCACTCATCTGTCTGCAACCTCTCATCACTCTCACTCATCACTCTCACTCTCATCACTCTAACATAAACTGCTGCTGCTGCCTGCAACCTTTAACTCTCCAACTTCACCTCTGCTGCATCTCCAATTGCTGCATCTCCAACTTCACCTCTGCTGCTGCCTGCAACCTCTCACACTCCAACTTCATGGCTTGCATATGCTACAAAATAAAAAAAAACCATAAAAAGGACTTTAAAGCATGATCTTGCAAGTGTTAGCTGTTATGGAAAATTGTAGGCTCAGAATTGTAGGCTCAGAATTAAATTGTAGGCTCAGAATTAAAGTGTACTGTTATGGAAATTTTCAGTCAGGCATAAACGTATCAAATGCGTAAAATTCGGAAGCACTATGGCGGCATTATTATGCCATGCCTAATAGTTCAACCAAATTTCTAGCACCCCCACCTCTTAAATATAAACAATGAAGGGACCAGTGTAACCAGTAAATGAGAGCGAGAGGTTGCAGGCAGCAGCAGTTCAAAAGTTGAACTGCTAAACAAAATGCATTAAGCAATGTAACAAAATTACATACTAAGGATGCATTATGCAGAAACAATCTTGAAACATAAACTCCCACTCCTCACTCTCACTCTCATCACTCTCACTCATCAGTCTCCAATGTAACCAAAAACCAAACACTCGACAAGTTATTCAAATTGCCAGAATAACCCACATTCACTTAAATTCAGTAAGTGAAAATTTGTATATGCAATATTATGACATGTCTTTCAAACTATTCATCATTGCCTACAAACCACATAAATATAGAGATGTGTTCGGTTGTGCACTTGCCTAGTGCACACAGCCGTGTGCACTCTGCCTCACCCGTCCGATCACCTGTTAGATCATGATCGTGATCTAACGGCCAATGACACCCCCCCCACTCATCTCATACTCTATGAGGGCATTCTCGTCATTTCCCTACCAATATTGTATCCGTCCAACTCTCTCATCGCTCGCTCACTCTCTTCTGCATAGGCTCAGAATTGAAGTGCATTGTTATGCAAATTTTTAAATAACCATAAGTGTATCAAATGCAGTCAATTTTGAAGCACTATGGCTGCATTATTATGCCATGCCTAATAGTTCAACACAATTTCTAGCACCCCCACTCTTAAATAAAAACAGTCAAGGGACTAATGTAACCAAAACCAAAAACTGGACTTGCACACTGGTCCTCGATTTGTTTCGGTAACCCACATTCAGTAAATGAGAAACTGGGCATGCATTGCGCAGACATGCGTTTCAAACTGGATGTACCTTTCAAATAGTAGAAATAACAAATGATGGTGCACACAATGAATGCTATTCCCGTTTTAAAAAATAAACTGAATTGGTAGGTGGGGGCAACTCAATAATAAACTTGACTATACCTTGCATTCATCATTGCCTACAAACCAAAAAAAAAGCCAAATACAATGGGAACACAATATTTTAAAAAATAACAGCGATGCGAACACTTCCCTCAAGCCATATAATCGGCAGTGTCATCGGAACTTACTTCGGTGGAAGAATCCACCTCTTGTTAAAATTTACGCATACTACAAATATAAGAATTCCAATTAGGACACACACAATACACTTATTTTCAGGAAATTAATTTTAAATACCCTTTATAAGTGAGATTAACTAATTTGGACACAAGTATTTCAATAATTTGAAGAATTTTGACACCCTATACAAGTACTGTATAGTCAAAAGTTGTAGTATAAATGTGAAACTCTGATGAAGATGAATTGTTTAACTTAATTTAAACTGGTTTCACATTTCTACTATTTTTTTTCCTTCATTTTTTTTATTACCCAAAATTTATTTAACTTATGATATGAAATCATAATTTTTCTTGATTATAACTTTCTCTTTTAGCCTTTTTTTTGTTTGACTGATCTTGGAAGAAATTAGGGTTTCGATTGAACTGAAATAAAGGGAAAAATTTTATACCTGCAATCGATTGGAAATGGTGCAAAGTCTGGAGCTAGGGTTTCCAAAGGGAAAAGTGGAGACCGATTCGAGCAGCTGTGAAGGGGAAGCAATGGATTCGGAGCAGGGTTTCGTCGAATTCCAGAAATTGGTGGATTGGGAGAGTTGATTCATCGGGAGATTAGAGAGAGATAGAGTAGAAGAGATGGGGGGTTCTGATCGAAGTACTTCCCGAGAATATTTGGAGTTAGGGTTTTGGAGCTAGGGATTTTTCGATCGATGGAGAAGAGGGGAAGGAATCGCGAGCTTTGCTGGAGAGAGAGCGTGCGAAGTAGAGGCGAGGGGGAGATGACGTTTGGGGTTTGGGAAATGACGAGAATGCCCTCGCTTCTTCTGATATGAGCGGAGGGTGTTAGTGGCCATTAGATCGCGATCATGATCTAACGAGAGATCGGACGGCTGAGCGCGAGTGCTCACGAGAGTGCTCACAACAAGAGTGAGCAACGGAAGGTTCCTCTCTCTCTCTCTCTCTCTCTATATATATATATATATATATAGAGAGAGAGAGAGAGATCTTCCATTGCAAACGTTATTGTAACCCGTGAAAACCACTTAACCCGCTATTGTCAATAGCGGGTTAAGGCATATTAAAAATAAACTTGTTGATTTGAAACAACGGGTTTAATATGCCTTAACCCGCTATTGCCAATAGCGAGTGAAGTGTTCACGCGTTTGCACGCTACAGTAACATTTACAATGTCATATTGCTCATATATATATATATATACTAGATTTGCCCGTCGGCACGCCTTTGGAACGATACAGCATATGAAAGTCTTGTACAATTAAACAACAATTACGTAGCTCAAGTTTGAATAGTAAAACAATTATTAGTTGTAAATAAAAGTTCATGTTTCCATTAGTATATGTTGAAAAATAATTATAAATGGGGGTGTAAAATCCAACTTCTTAGAACTTTTCGTATGGAAAATGATGAAATTTGACTTTTGATAAGATATTTGCTATTTTCAACGTAACATGAGCAATAGAAAATACATAAAAAATATGAAAATTTACAAACCAGAAATCAGAAAATATAAATTTCTGAGTAAATAGAGAGAGAATGGGAGAGAGAAATAAATAAATAAATAAATGAGTTGTTTTGGGGAATTTGAATTTGAGTTTTGGGGGAAAACTTTTGGGCGGAAAAATATATTTTGTGAGGTTAGATATGGACCATTGATTTCAAAACTATTGAAAGAGAACCACTTGATAGCTTTCTTTGTGTTTTATTATATAGATATCAACTTCTAGAACTAAAGTAATTAGAGGATAATTATCAATCAATAAGCATGAATTTATACACTTACATTCACATAATATTAGAACAATACAATACCTTTTTTGACACATAAAAACACAGCTCCCTCAAAAAGTTATGACTCAAACTTGAAAAAAATATATATAGATATCATAGGTAGAGTTCAACGTACATGTAATAGAACCAAAATAATGAATATTATAAAGAATATTACAACTAGATATGGTACAGATGACGTGGCCCCTCCTGGGCCACCAGATTCCCTCAAAAACCGTGCTTCTGTGATCATCAGATCAACCCTGAGCCATATGGGCTTCTGCCACGTTAGGCCCACGAGCAAACGGTTCTGACCCGGCCCAACAGGGTCCCAGACCCGTTTTCCCTGCCTATAAATACCATACCCCCTCCACTCTTCTACAGGTAATCAAACTTTCTCCCCCTGAACCCTAGCTACAGTTGTTTTTCCAATGATTGACTAGATCGTCGGAAGGCCTGTCGCCGAGACTTCTCCCGGTATTTCTAGGCAATGTGCAGGTACCCAGGGACCGAGCCGAGCCTCTTCATCCGAGCCAAGTTGCTGGATCCGAGCCGAGCACCCGGTCCCCGCCTCACTCCTGCTACTCTCGAGCCGGTCCCCCAACTGAAGGTCGGACCAGAGCCAGTACCGTAACTTCCACTATACAAACTATAAGAACTCACAGCTGTTGCAGCCACACCCCCAAAAACAAATTCCATCACAACCTAACTATCATTATTTCTAGATGACAACAAATTAAAATTTTCAACCTCCTTAACATATATAAATAAATAAATAAATAAATAACAGTTCAATAGATATGAAACTTTCTTTGGTTACATATATTATACTGATCCACTTCTAGAAGCAAAATAATTATAGGACAATCAACAATCAATAAGCATGGATACAAAGAATATTACAATCCAAGGGTGGGTAAACTCACCTATATGTACCTAACTCTTATAATTTCTAAATGACAATAAATAAGAATATTCAACCTCTTTAATAATAAATAAATAATTTAGAAATTGATGAGGGTGAAAATCGCGGCCGATTCGCACCGTACGATTTCCGCACGAATCTTGAGGATCCTAAACTAGACAACGGGCCCAGGGACAGTTCACGTGCCTTCTGCAGGCCCACCATCTCAACTCAGCCCACTATGGGACAGTTGACCAGTCATTTATAGTCAGTAATCAAATCCCTTAAAATCAGGAGATTAACGACTCCATCATACCCCTAATCTGCGGGATCTAATTAGGCAGCTGGGGAATCTTTTCCTAATAGATTTCCACTAGCCTACAAACATAGGTTTACCTCAACGGTTACAAGGTAATCAATATTTTTCCACTAATCCCTACCTTTACTCTCTCAGCTGCTGACTTGATCGTCGGAGGGCATATCCTGGGAATACTCTGGGTGTCTCGGACTTTTTTGCAGGTGTTTGGCAGCTGACAACAACACCAGGTCCACATACTCCACTTACATATTAACCTCTCATCAGGGTCATCTACGACTGAGATATGTGTTTCTTCCTCGATAAAAAAAATCATCATCTGTTGCTCCCACACCCAAAAAATGCAACATCATATTGGCGCCGACTGTGAAAAATATGGATTCAACCTCCGACCCAGATCTTACCTCGTAGCTGCCTTCTCCGATGGCCTCCAAGGCCAAGAAGACCACTACTGCGGGGCGTCATGCTGACCACCCTTCACCTCCTCCTCGTTCGTCCCGCAGCCGTCCGGCCACCTAAGGGTTGCAACAGCAGCGAGACGAACGTCAGCAGAGGCCTGCTCTGAGCGCCTCTCGATCAGTCGCCTGAAGGGCCGACCACCCTGCCATATCAAACCCCCAAAATGTCATCAACAATTGACAGGACGAGGATGACCTTCGCCATCGCCTCAACCGTTCCAGGAACGAAGGACCCTCGAATCAAGCTCCGAGCTGAACCCGTCACTCCTCCCACGGAGAGGAGAAAGAGCGCAGTCGCTCCCTGAGAGATCGTCGACTCCCGAATGGCCACGAAGAGGGAGGGCACATGACGAGTTACAACAATTTTGGAACGAGGTCCTCCAAGCTCTCTGAGGCAGAGCCAGGAACGACCAACACGCCGACAATCCTCGTATCGGAGTGACAGAGCATGAAGAGTCCTATTGGTCAACCCGATCCGAAGGACGAGAGAACGTCATTTTTAAGTGACTGCAAGATATAGAGGACCGCTTCGCCCGGATAGGGGAAGATAAGAGGCAATCAGGTCGAGGGTACCGTCCGGTCCGGCCTCCCTTCTCCTCCTACATCCCTGAAGCCCTGGTCCCAAGGAGCTTCAAGCCTCCCGCCTTCGAGACCAACAACGGGGAGTCGGATCCGGCTAATCACATCGAGAGGTTCAAAACCCTCATAATGATTCACAACGCTTTAGATGCTCTCCTCTGACATGCATTCCCTGCCACACTACGTGGCTTCGCCCGATAATGGTACTCTAAACTTTTCCTGAACTCGATCTTCTCCTTTGACCAGCTCGAGGAGAGCTTCCTCGCTCACTTCGTGATTGTAAGGCCGAGAAAACGAGCGCCTCCTTGCTTGATCTGAAACATAAGGATGGGGAGTCCATTTGGGACTTCGTTCAGAGATTCACAGCCGAGGCTCGATTTATCTCTCTCGACGCCAGTGTCGCAGCAGCTGCCTTTAGGCACAATGTCCGACATGACCTTCTGAAAACCTCCCTCGCCAAAAAGCCTTCTGCAGATTTTCCCGACCTCCTTCTCAGGAGCGAGAAATACATCTGAACTGATGAGGCTCTGCACCCGGGAGGCCGTAAAGAATCCCCTGCTAAGGGGGAAATGAAGATGGACAACTTTGAGGCGCCGAAGAGGGCTAAAAAAGACGCCTCCGAATAGAGGCGCCTTCCCCCAGTACCCCGGTTCGAAAAATTCACTCCGCTTAACGCTAGTGTTTCAGCTATCCTCATGGAAGTAGAGGACGAGAGCCTAATCCGACAACCTCGGTTAAACAATGGAAATAAGAAGAGAGACCGAAGGTTGTACATCGGTTCCACCGAGATCACGGTCACGAGACCGACAACTGCCAGGCGCTAAAAGATGAAATTGAGGCCCTCATTCAGAGGGGGTACTTATACAAATTCACCCGAGATGGTCCAAGGGCCTCTCCTGCTCGAGGTGCCAACAAATGTTCGGAAGTGAATTCAATTCACAACTAACCTCCTTCCCGTGGCCAAGGATTGGCAGTCTCGTTCTCAGATGAGGACCTTGAGGGCGTCTGGATCCCTCACTGTGATGTCTTGGTCCTCAGCATCGGCCAAGCCAACCACGAGGTCCGACGCATCCTCATGGATAACGGCAGCTCGGTCAACATACTGTTCACCGCTGCCTTCGTGGGACTGAAACTCTCCCGGGAAAGGTTGAAGTCCGCCGGCTATACCCTTCACGGCTTCTCGGGCGCCCCAGTTCAGATTGAAGGGATCATTACTTTGAACGTTATTGTGGAAAAATCTCCGATCTCCCAAACCGAGCCTACGGATTCATGGTAGTCGACGTCAAAGCGGCTTATAACGCCATTCTCGGGAGCCCCGACCTCGTTCTATTCAAACAGTACTCTTGATATACCACATGAGGATGAAGTTCTCAACCAAGGCTGGAGTCGGGATCGTCAAGGGTAATCAAGAGGCCGCTCGAGCCTGCTATACAGCCACGATGGGGGTTCGATCCTCCCCCTCGATGTAGTTGAACTCCCCTGTGATCGGAGCTCAATTGGCTCCAAGCCAGTTAAAGAGTTGGAGGAGGTCCTCTTCTCCGAAGCAGACGGGACCAAATGGTTCCATGTTAGCAAGGCCCTACCCGCGGACCTAAAGAAAGATGTCATCAGCTGCATCCGGCGGAACCAAGATTTATTTGCCAGAACCCCTTTGGATATGTCGGGCATCTCTCTGATCATGCATAAGCTAAGTGTCAATCCGGACTCCAAGCCGGTGCAGCAAAGGCGCAAGAAATTTGCCCCCGAAAGGCAACAGGCAGTGAAAGAAGAAGTTGAGAAGCTCTTCTCGGCCCGCATCATTCAAGATGTCAAGTACCCATAATGCTTGGCCAATGTCGTGATGGTGAAAAAAGTCAGCAAGAAGTGGAGGATATGCATTGACTTCACAGACCTCAACAGAGCCTGTCTGAAAGATCTCTTCCCCCTTCCGAGCATCGACGCTCTTAACGATGCAACGTCCGGGTATGATCTCTTAAGCTTCAAGGACGCCTTCTCAAGGTATAATCAGACTCGGATGTCCCCCCCGCGGATATTTCGAAGACCTCCTTCGTAGTCGACCAGGGACTATTGTTACCGAGTCATGCCCTTCGGACTCAAAAATGTTGGGGCCACATACCAGAGGCTGGTGAATCGAGTCTTCAAGGAACAAATAGGTAGAAATATGGAGGTATACATGGATGACATGCTCGTCAAAAGCCTCAGGGAAGAGGACCATGTAAAGGACTTCGAGGAAGCCTTCAGAGTCTTAAGGGAGCATAACATGAGGCTCAACCCTTCCAAATGCGTCTTCGGCGTTACCTCGAGTAAATTCCTCGGCTTTATGGTTAGCTAACGGGGAATATAGATTAACCCCAAAAAGATTAAGGTCATCTTGAACATGACCCCTCATAAGAGTACCAAAGAGGTACAAAGGCTCATTGGTCAGCTCGCAGCCATTGGGCGGAATCAGTGTTCTAAATGGGGTTCGCCTCAGGCGCCTAGGCGCTCAGATGGAGGAGAACGAACCGCCTTTGCATTAGGCGATTAGAGGCAATTAGGCGGCTGTCTTGTTGAGTAAGCGTCCGTGGCGCTGATCAGGCGTCCGCCTGATGTCCAATGCCCAAGCATTTTCTATATTTTAAAATTTTAAATACTATAAAATAACACAAAAAAAGAGAACTACTATTAATCTATTAATCTGTTATATAATATGTATGGATCTTTAATAGTAGAGGAATTGTTTGTACTTTTTTTTTGTATTATTGGTGATGGATTGCACATATTACATCTATTACACATATTACAATAGTACATGTTACACATATTACACATATTGGCATATTGCACATATTACAATTGGACAATTCTTTTTTTAATTGCACGAGTAAGCTTTTTTTATGCACTAACATCCTTTAATTACACATATTACACAAGAATATGATGAATATTTGCAATTGGATTGCATGATTATAAGGGCTGAAATTAACTAAATCGGCAAAATAAATTCAACCGCCTAGGCGCCGTCTAGGCACCCTAGGCGCTAGGCACCCCTTGACCGAACCGCCACCGCCTAACGCCGTTTACAACCTTGGGCGGAATATCTCGAAATCCGGAGAGAAATCCCTTTCATTCTTCAAGACCCTCCTGGGGGCACAGGATTTCAAACGGGGAGAACCCCAGCAACAGGTTTTCGACCAACAAAAACAGTAACTCGCCAACCCACCTCTACTCAGCAAACATGAACCCGGTGATGTACTCGACCTATACTTGGCGGCGTCCGAGCACATGCTCAGCATGATCCTAATTCGGGATGACGGTGGGACACAGAGGCCCATCTATTATGTAAGCAAGGTGCTATGAGACGCCAAGCTCGCTACGCCAAAATGGAAAAGGTTTCCTACGCCATAGTCATGGTTGTGCAGAAGCTCCACCCCTATTTTCAAGCTCACTCCATCCAAGTGTTCACGGACCAACCCCTTAAGGAGGTCCTCAACAAGCCAGAGAGCTCAGGTCGGTTGGTTAAGTGGTTCATCGAGCTTAGCCAGCACGACATCAATTATAAGCCAATGACCGCTATCAAGGGTCAGGTGCTTGCTGAGTTCATAATCGAGTGTACCATCCCCGAAACATCCAAAGTCTAGGAAGATGACCTGGTGTGGGGACTCTATGTGGATGGCTCATCCTACGAAGAAGAAAACGGGGCAGGAGTGATACTGAGTGCTCCAGACAGCTTCGTCCTACAATATTCCGTGCGCCTCATTTTTAAAGCTTCCAACAACGAAGCTGAGTACGAGGCCCGAATCGCTAGACTCCTAGCCTGCAAAGTCGGGGCCAAACGGGCCAAAGCTTTCAGCGATTCTTAACTGGTAGTCAATCAAGTATATGGGGAATACAAGGCTCGTGATACCGGATGATTTAGTACCTGGTACGCGTCAAGCTCCTTTTGGTGGATTTTGAAAAGGCTTTCATTATCCTAATCCCCCGAGAGAAGAATAGCCCGGCGAATGCGTTATTCAAGTTTGCGTCCTCTTCTTTCAAAGGTCTTAATAGCACTGTACTAGTGAAAGTCCTCGTTCGACCGAGCATCGACAAAGAGAACCCTGAAGTCCATTGCCTCGATCTGTCAACACAGCAGCAACATGGATGGATCTGATCATGAACTTCTTCAAAAATGATGGTGCCACAAGACCCGTCCGAAGCAAGAAAGGTCAGAATTAGGGCTGAAAGGTTCGTACTCGTCAATGATGTGCTTTTCAAGCAATCATACCCCAAAGAAACCAAGTATGCACACAAAGAGATGTGTGTGTGTGGGTGGGTGGGTGGGTAGGTGGGGGGGGGGGGGGGGGGGGGAGTTGTCACATGGGCAGTAAGTCGCTCGCGAGAAAAGTCATTAACCACTAGTACTACTAGTCGGCCCTTCTATAGGAAGCTCAAGATTTTGTTACGAAATGTGGCCCCTACCAAAAGTTCTACTCAGTCAAGCACATCTCTCAGGCTGAGCTTAAATCATTGGCGAGTCTAGTCCCTTTTGCCATGTGGGGGATGGATCTGGTCGGTCCGTTTCCTAAAGCGACGGGCCAACAACGCTTCATAATCGTGGCAATAGACTACTTTACTAAATGGGTCAAAGCAGAGCCTCTAGCCACTATCACCGAGCATCATGCCCAACAGTTCTTTTGAAAACACATCGTTTGCCAATTCAGGATCCCTCAGATCCTCATCACCGACAATGGCACTCAGTTCGCGGGCAGAGATTTTTGCAAGTTTTGCGAGGACCTTGGGATTCAACAAAGATTCTCTTCAATTTCGCACCTACAATCTAACGGCCAAGCCGAAAATGTCAATCGTCAGATCCTAGAGGGCCTCAAGAAGCGGTTGGACAAGTCCCCCAAAGGGCTGTGGGTCGATGAGCTACCCAGCATGCCGTGGTCCTACAAAACAACCAAAGGGATTCCTACAGGCGAATCACCGTTCAACCTAACCTTCGGAACCGAAGCCATCATTCACCTAGAAGTCAGATTGCCCACACCACAGATTATGAGCTTCGATGATGACCTGAATTCAAACCGCCTCAGGGCCAACTTGGATCTCCTTAACGATATCCGCAAACAGGCAAGTATCAGAAGGAATGTCTACCAGCAGGGGGTAGAACAATTCTACAATAAGAGGGTTCGACCGATCAACATCAAAGAGGGTGACCACGTGTTATGAAGGCTCGACATCTCCGAACTGAGAAAAAGGGAAAAGTTGGACCCAATTTGGAAGGCCCGTATAGGGTCTCCAATGTGATACGCCCTAGCACCTACTGACTTGAAGATCCGGAAGGCAGGACAGTCAAGAGAATGTAATAAATGCTCACCTTTCGGCAGCCAACGAATAAAATTTCATTTCAAATTTAAAATGTTTGTAAACTTTAGCCAAGTTCATCATTCGTTGTCCCTCGACATGGTATGCCGACCCCGAGGCCATCACAGATGTCTCTGCAATAAGGCTCACGTCGCGTGCATGGTTCCTCGGTGTGGTACCCCGACTCCAATACCTCACGAAGAAATTCTCGCATCCAGAATCTCGCCTCGTGCCTCACCCCTCGGTGTGATACCCCGACCTCGAGACCTCGCAAAGGAATTCTCATCACCCTGCTCTCGTCTTGTGCCTCACCCTTCGGCTTTTTTTCGATTCTGAGACCTTGCGAAGAAATTCTCGCAACTAGGCTTTTGAATAAAATTTCATTTTCAAATCAACAAGTTTGTCAGCTTTAGCAAGTTTATCATTCGTTGTCACTCAGCATGGTACCCCGATCCCAAGGACATAACAGATGTTTCCGCAGCAAGGCTCACGCCTCGAGCATGGTTCCTCGGCGTGATATCCCGACATTATTACCAAAATACCCCTAATACTAATACTTCTATCAATTCTAATACTGCTTCTAACATGACCGGCCCGAAGAGTTGGTATAGAATCTTGTTATTGTTGTATAGGTTATTAAAAATATTTGTCCAACATGAAAGCTAAAACTTGCAAACTAGTTTATGCAAAAAAAAATTGTGAAATAAAGGCAGTACAATTTTCCGCAACAACTGTGTTGTATATATAATATAAATTGTCAGAAGGAACACGGTATCAAGATATGTAAACAGCTATAGTTGAGGAGGCTGAATAAAGATGAAAGGAAAACTAAAAATTCAAAAGATCCAACACTAAACAAATTTTCTTCTTTGTGTAATACAATTTAAACTTGAATTACCATATAGAAAGAGAGCGTTTATTATAAGATTTGCAGATTCTGCCCTCGCAAGCCATTCCAGAAATCACGAGCGCTCATCACCTTCTTTCCAGGGAGCTGAAGCTCAAGTACCTACAAAACGAAAAAGAAAATTACAAATGGATTTATGGTATTCTGCATGTATGCATATGTGTGTTCTTCAGTAAGGAGCTGTTCAGTAGCTTGCAACTAGGCCTTTTGCAACTCTCGACCAATAATTAGCCTACTCGCAACCATTCATATGGGTTGCAACTCAAAGTTTGCAACCAGAGATGTAAATTGTGTTAACTTCCAAGTTTCATCTTGCAAACATATTGGGTGTTTTTCATTGTCTGCAACCACAATTGCAATAAACTGTTATTGCGTGCAACAATGGTCACAGCAATTGTCGTTGCTATTGCAATTTTAATTGCAAATGAAGAATGAGGAGGTGGCATTCAAGAGAATACTGCAACTTGGGTCGCAATTACTTTGCAGCCCATCCAAACACTTGAAACTGGGCTTAATTACAGGACCATGAGTTGCTATGATGCAGTTGCAAGAGAACTCAAGTTGCATACTTGTAATCACCACCACTGTCAGCCACCACAACTCTGCCTCTGGCCACTATCAATGGCAATTGCTTCGTTCTTCCACTTGCATAACTTGTGCACCAACTATGAACGCAACTAGAATCGCGTTGTAACTGTGGTTGCAAGTATACATTTTATATTTTATATTCATAAAATGTATACATTTTATATTCATAATAAGTACATCTTACTCACCTCAAGCCAAGATGATCCTGCACATGGAAACAGCAATGCATCCCTGAGAAAAGTGATGTTGTTGCCATCAGTCTTCATTTCAATGGTTTTCCCGACCCTTGATGTAATGATCTTCATCTCTAAGACATTGTGATTACCACTGTCATCGATAAGTTGAACTCTAGCTCGGGTTCCAGGCCAGCCTGCAAATGCCCGAACCTAGAAAAGTTGGTTTGTAATTTTTCCTCATAATGTCAAAAAAGAAATGAGACTGACCTTGTTATGTATTGATCTTGCTTCTTGGTCAAAATAAAGCCAAGATTCCTCAGAAGTCATCTGAAAAAAAGGGAGAAAATAAGATGCACATTACACATGGTGGTTCAAATTACATATTAATTCTCATATAACTTAAACATAAAAAATAAAAACCACCAAGATCATGAAAGTTTCCAACCATATTAGCCAATTCTACAATCATACATAATTGTGGTCTTAAAATTATAGATCATGCTAATGTTATTATCATACTCATGACTCTCAGACATGCATGGATTATCACATTATACAAATTCAGTTCTTGTTAATTTGAGTATGACCAGAACTTGTTATGTAACAATTTTTTTTGTCTCCAATATGAGTACGTTGTTGGTCTTTCCAAATAATTATCTATTCTTTTCCCTACACCAAATAATTATTTATTCTATTCCCAACATCTCATTAATTGGTATGCACCCTATTTAATATTCTTAAACAAGGATCTATTTTCACTTTATTTAAACTAGGTTTTTCCGATAGTTTGGGGATGTGACCTAGCTTCTTTATTATAAATTATCTATTTAAATGAGCATGACAAACATATTATGTATTATATAAAGAGAGATGAAATAAAGACTCTTGTTGTTTTATGATGTTCACATACACGTGACCAAGTATTTCTGGTTATTGTATGTAGGTATAATATGAGCTTGTTATTTGTTTTCAAACAATTTAAAGACCATTATACATACAAATGATAAAAATTGCAAACGACATCAAGTCTCCTCAAACGTTCCAACATGAATCCTTTTACTAGACTCAACTATCTCAAGGACCATCTCTTTTGTCTAGATAGCAACTAGCATATCCTTCTTAACCACCTCCTATGAAGCAATTATACGGATACTGGTTGCGGGTACGACACGACACGGGTATAGGGATACGTGATTTCACAAAAAGTTAGGATACGAGTGTGTTGGTGAGTACGTTAAATATAATATATACTTTATATTACATATAAATAAATATTTATTTATTTTCTTAAATATGCAAATATTTGAACCATTTCATATAGAATACGTTATAATTATAAGCATTTTTGGAGGAAAAAATGATAATCAAACTATCAAAACACTGGATATACAGGTTTTGCGTTTGAGCGTAATTTAAAACATCAAGTTTTTGAAATTAGACTAGGGCCCCAAACATTCAACAAAACATAATTGTTTCAAAAAGTTGCAAACGTGTATTAAAAAATTGGATAATCCTTGGGTACGCACCTGGGAGTACCGAAAGAGTATCGGCACCAGATATGCACCCGACACGAGTACGTTGGCCGTTTTGAAGTACTCGTGCTTCCCAGACCACCTCAATCCAAGTCCACTTGGGTTTGCCCACGACCGTCTTTGCTCCATCAACTATAGTCCTATAATCGTTTCTAACTAGAGTATTTTTATTGGCCGTCGCTCCACATGATGAAACATCTCAATCAGTTTTTCCTCGATTTTTCCCAATTGAAGATACCTCTAATTTCTTTCTATACAGATTTCTTATCTTTTAGTCTGCCTCTCATCATATCCTCATTTCAACCATGCACATTTTCCAATTATGTTTCTTATCTCCAACATTATAAAGAATCTAAACCATAAAACGTTGCTGGTCATAAATAATTGTCATATAAAATTTCTTCAATTTCATGGATATTTTGTGAGCACTTGATACTCGACAACAGCACTTCAATTTAACTTCCCCCCGCAATTCGAAAGGAAACATCCTCCTCAATCTCCTCATCATAATGCATATAGATTCAAGAAAGATAAATGATAATTTCTAGACAATCTCAGTTACCATTGAAATTTGGTCCCGTTGGACCAAAAAGGAAGCAACTTCTCTATATTGTTTGCTTGAACTGTTTATAGTTAATAACAGAAAAAGTTCCTGTTCAATCTGCAATATGATCATAGAGTTCCATATAAATTAAATTTGAGAATGTAATGTTTAAGTTAACTCATTCCAGTCCGTGTTTCATGCTCTTCGTGTTGGTAGGGGTTTTAGTGGGTCTGAGAATCACAACGATTAGTACTTGGTGCTTTGCGTAAAGATGAATGCATCGAGAAAAGGCTCATTTGGGTTTGCCTAAGAGAAGTGTACAATACTGTAATCTCCTTGACCCTATAGTAAGGGGGGATTAGGAGGCTAATTCTTTCAAACATCAAGAACACAAATCCCAGAACTTGGGCAACAAATTCCTAATAAAGACTTCTGCTTGAGCTTTTAACACTGACTTTTTCATGCAGCTATCTCTTCTGCCAGTCCACTATCTCTTTTCTATTGATAGGAGTCTTCTTGAATGAAGTCTATTTTCCACCCAACTGAGGCGTCAAGGGTAAAATGGGATTTGTAAGTGAAAACTGGAGTACCTAACACCTACCTCTTTTGTGTTAGGAGCTGGGTGTTAGATAATTCCTCTCCAAAACATGGTGTTAACTAATCCTAGGTAACCTAGCTACCAGACAATACCTTCAAACTAGACGATCCGAAAACTCCGTAACTCCAGGTATCAATCTATCATTTTCTGGTAATATCAGATGTTAAAAGCTTGGTAGGTAAAATCCAGATCTGAAACAGGTCAGCACGTCTTGGTATCAAGCGGTACTCAAAACCATGGTATCATGTATGATCAAGGAACCAAAATGCTTTATTTTAAGGTGCTAAAGCTCACATTGTATTATGTTTTAAAAATAAGCTTCCACAAATATTTAATCAAGCATTGGGAGCATTCTGAAATATGCTTTCTAAATGATAAGTTACAATTACTTGCCCTCTTTTGTTCATATTATATTTTAAATATATCTAAATAAATCAATCAGTCGTAAGTAATATTTCAAATCGATAAATAAAACAATATTTATAAAAATAACCATGCATAGCTCTGTTAGTAAATTTACAAATACTTGCCATTCTTTGCATATTTCTATTATGTATAATATGATTTAAAGTTATCATTGAATTCACATTTTATTCCACTAAGTGCAAAAATCAGAAACCAAACAAACTAGTGGTTTATATAGCAGTATATAAATAACGTATCTCTTAAAGTTCCTCCAGGTACAGCACAAAAGCCAGAATTTCATCTCGTATATCTACATTTATGCAAAGCAAATGGTATATCCAAAAGTAATATATGAGTGCAACTAACAGAACTATATTTCTTTGATAACAGAGATGAAACAACAGAATGTTCTAATCAATTTTATAAAGTTCCATTTGCACTATGATTACCTTGGGTGCCAAAGTAGCTTTAGAGTCATCCTGAGGTTGAGCTTTCAGCCTTGCAGTACCGTCGAAAAGAGATGGAAGTTCACGAATTAGAAGTTGTGATCCTATGGAACAAATAAAATTACCCATCAAATATGTCCAGGAGTTCAAACAATTAAAATAATCAAACTAATCGAATACTAAGGCAGAAAGGAAGAAGCATTGAAGATTACAATAAATAGACCCAGGATGAGTCCATGTGTGAGATATAAGAAGATAGATCTTAATTTATTAGCATTAAACTTCTTGCTATTGCAGTGTGATTGCAATTGATAATAGGGAAAATTATTTCCATGCCAAGTGCTTAAAACTAATTTACTTTAACCCATCTATTTTTAAATACTCTATTGACTGATGAAATAAGAGATGGATCTTTCAGAAGAGAAAAAAAAGATTGGTGTATCTCATTCATGGCATCAAGGTGACTTTATGTACATGTTAATGAAGACAATACAAGGCTTGAAAGAAAACATGGAAAGAGACATCACGATTTCTCACTAAATATGAATACCATTGTTGGTGGGTGTTGAGAGATTTGGTGAGGTCGTCCATTGTTAATAACTAGTTGGTTGCCCCAAACTAGTTGGACATACCATGAACTTTATATCGACCCTGTAACTAAACTGACTAAACTTAAACTCCACAGTTGTAATGAGGGTTGAAGAAATTATATTTCTATTTTACCGCACGTCAACAAATTGAGTGACCAGTTTGTAAGGAGAGATGTGAATTTTGCGCAATGTTCTTTTTTTAAAAAATCCATTGTACACGTGTGTGGTGGGAACTGAAACTGCACGGTTCTCATACCAAATGATTGACCTTAGCACCACACTAGAACTCCTATGCTATACTGAGTGTTGATGAATTTAAATTAATGTCATACGATGAAAATTTGGGAGTCATCGAACATAGACCGAGACAAAAAACTATAGTGTCCGAGAATCAGTTTGCATTTATTGCAAAGACAAAGGACAAATGAGAACAACAAAATTGAAACATTGGAAAGAATCAACTACACTGAGCTCCACAATGGTACAACTACACTGGAAAGAATCAACTACGCTTCAATCATCCTCGTTCCCAAGAAACAGGAAGTTCGAACAGTAGAAGATCTCAGACCAATCAGCCTTATTAACGGATCATTCAAAATCATCACAAAAGTTCTTGCACAAAGATTAGCTCCTAATATCCAGGACGTCGTCGCTCAATCTCAAAGCGGCTTCATCCGTGGAAGGGACATAATGGATAGCATAGCAGCCGCACACGAAATCGTGTTTAGAGGGAATAAAGGAAAAGTGGACGGTTTTCTGTTAAAATTAGATTTCAGAAAAGCCTATGACTCGGTCAACTGGGAGTGTGTGGAGGAGGCGCTTCGTCTTAAAGGGTTTGGGGAGAAATGGATAACGTGGATGAAAAGATGCATTCAAGGAGGAAAATCGTTCATCCAGGTAAATGGTTGGCAAGGAAAGGAAATCCGTTGCAAAAGAGGTCTTAGGCAGGGGGATCCTCTATCCTCTCTATTATTTGCTATAGTGACAGACGGCCTGGCCGAGATGATAAGTAGAGCTCAGACCAACAACCAGATCAAAGGAATAGAGATAAAAGGAATCGGACAAGCCATGACCATTTTGCAATATGCTGACGATACCCTGTTATTCGGTAAGGCTAAAGTAGAGGAGGTCGTAGCGATGAAAGTGGCCCTAGCATGCTTCCAAGGATGGTCGGGATTGAAGATTAACCTCCAGAAGAGCTGCGTTATCCCAATAAACGGTCAGCTATCCATTTCGAACACAGCGATATCACAAATTATTGGTTGTGTAACTGCGAATTTTCCCCTAAAATACTTGGGGACTCCTATTAGACCTGGCCCTCCGCTTAGAGAAGACTGGATGCCTTTGATAGAAAAGATCGCGAAGAAATTGGAAGGGTGGAAGAGCAAGCTTCTATCGCTTGGAGGAAGGATTACCCTGCTCAACTCGGTTATCAATGCCATCCCGTTATATCTTATGTCTATCTATGAAGTCCCTAAGTGGGTCATTCATAGGATAGATAAAATGCGAAGACGCTTCTTATGGAAGGGGTCCGGCGAAGGCAACAAAGGTTTTCACCTGGTCAAGTGGGGCAGAGTTTGTAAGAAGAGAGAGTTCGGCGGTCTGGGTATCCTCAATCTACATGATATGAATCGAGCATTGCTCAGTAAATGGTGGTGGAAGATCTACAATAGAAAACAAGAGTGGTGGTCATTGTCCTTTGATCTATACCGAAGAATGAAAGAATATCGGTTTGGGGGAACAAGCTCTGGACGTAAGGTGTCCTTTCTTTGGAAAGGTATTGCCAAACAAGGAGAGATCTTCGCCACTAACACGCTATGCAGAGTGGGGGACGGCAAAAACACCAGATTTTGGTACGACAAATGGTGCGAGAACAGAACCTTTAGGAATTTATTTCCGCAAGCATCGGAGGTCGTGGTTAACCCGGATGCACTGGTTGCAGACGTATGGAGAAATAACAAACTCAAGTTCACGGTTACGGACGGTCTTACACAGGAGAGCATCTCCCGATTCGAAGATCTCAATAGACTACTTCAGTCAGAGGGAGGCTATACGACCAACGATCCAGATGAGAGGAGTTGGAGCCTCCATAACTCAGCGTCATTCTCAGTTGCGTCTATGTACTCGTGGATCAATGATGGGGGGTTAAGGAGTGGAGTGGAGAGTAGAATTTGGGCAACACACGCTCCGCTAAAAGTTAAAGTGTTCGGCTGGCTTGTTCATAATGATGCGATTCTAACAAAAATTAATCTTAGGAGAAAAAATATGCAGATTGACGTTAGGTGTTCGCATTGCCTCCAAGGGGAGGACACGACTCACTTATTTTTTTCGTGCCCGAAGGCAGCACATACGTGGGAAGTTATCTGTAGAGGGTTTGGGTGCGCTCGGTTACCTAACTCCACTTTGGAGCTTTGGGGTACTTCGAGGGAAGACTACATCAGTGTACGGGATAAAAGGGCATGGGATATAGCTGTAGTGGCTACTATTTGGAGACTTTGGCTAGACCGTAACGACGCATGCTTTAGAAACATTAATCATACATTTACTTCTTCTATGCATAACATCTTCCTCCTAATTCATGATTGGGCAGGTAAGGCGGGCCAGGCAAAGAGGATCAGATTGTCAGAAGAGGAGCAGTGAGCCTGGGCATACTGAGGGGCTACCGCGAAGGTGGAGGGGATGATCTTCGTATCGGTTGTACTTTACTTTGGTTGTTTTAGCTGTGTCCATGGATGTATTTTGTTGCTTCACTGTGACTAGTGGGTCGCTAGACAGTGCAAGTGAGTTAGGGTCTACGGACCATACTTTTGGGATTATGTAACTGGCACTACTATATTTCTTTAATTCTCGTTAATGAAACGATGACAATGGTCATCTTCTTATCAAAAAAAAAAAACAAACAAAATTGAAACATGTATACTATCAGAATTAAGCTTTTTTGGGAAAAGAAAAACAGGTTTATTTACGAAAAAGTTGATTGGGTGTTTTAACATTAAGAAACTTTGTCGGTTTAAAACTAAATAGGTTTCAGACATCGGGTGCAAAAGTGATTTTCGCAGAAGAATCAATGAATAGAAGTGTTGCATCTTTAAAAAGGAAATGATACTGGTGCTTGAAAATGACTTCTTCAAATAGCTCCAAACACACGAGATGGCTATCCCATTGCAAAAGGATCTGCTAACACACCGATGTAGATGGGCCTTCGCTTCCTAACACGAACTTCCACAGAGTAGATAAATTTGCAAACTGATAGCAACTATGTTTGCCAAGCACTCGTTCATGGATTCCCATCCGGGTCAAGACCAACTTTTTTCTTTTTTTTTCTTTTTCGAGATGCTCAGATCTGGACCCAAGAATAGAAGTCGTTCAACTTTAAACCAGATGCAACTAGTAGTGCAGGCTTAATTTGGTATCCCATGTATCTCCTATCACAGGTCGGTGCCTCTTTACGGATCACTTAGGTAAAAATGACTACAGTATTGCAAGCTTAACTGAGTTACTACTTTTATCCTCCCCATCACAAACCGGTGCCCTCTTTCCTAATCATTTAGGTAAGTATAACCAGCTTGCTATATATAAAAAAGCAAACCAAAAGACTCAAATTGATGTGAATTATGAGTTCGTTGAATGTGCCAAATGATCTCTCCCTGTACTCTGTGTGCAGTTGAAGCTCAAATTATCGGATTGGAAAAGGTTAAACCATCGCTTAATATG
Organism: Hemerocallis citrina; assembly: GCA_017893485.1. Taxonomy (NCBI): domain Eukaryota; kingdom Viridiplantae; phylum Streptophyta; class Magnoliopsida; order Asparagales; family Asphodelaceae; genus Hemerocallis; species Hemerocallis citrina. Next base: position 84,322,078 of record CM030358.1, read on the forward strand.
ATATCAGTCGGCTCAATTGCCTCAATATTTAAGGTTAACATCCGCATCTCATACCAATTGCTTTGAACCAGCATTTCAACATATCCAAAAATGACTAGATCTGACATTGTTGACTTTGCTTGTGTCAGGTCATTGCTCCTCCTAAAGATGCAACACTTCTATTGGTTAATTATGTTCCATAATATGGGTAAAAATAAAACAAAATCGGGCATGGACCTTAAAGTTCTCAGGGGTAAAACGGTAATTTTCAATATAAACAGGCTCGACAAAATAAGTTGGGCCATTTTCAAGCCCAACAACCCAACCCAACCTGTAATAGGGACTCTTACAACAGCCATCACACAAAGAAGTCCAAATCCATCGAACCCAGTTTTAAACCCCCTATTTCTAGGGGGTAACTGATTCTGTCACTCCATGTCACTCCATCCACAAGAGAGAGTTTGAAAGCTCTATCTCTTCGTCAAGAGAGAGCCCAGACTCGATCTCTTCATGTGAAAGGGGTAACCGATTCTATTCAAACACCGGAAAGTCGGAATAGATGAACATCTTGAAATTGGCCCCCCTCGGCGACTATATATACCTCGAGACCTCCTCAGAAACCAGGTAACTGACAACTCCGCTCTAAAAACCCATAATATCTTCGAGTTTCTGACTTGGACGTCGGAGGGTTTGTAGCCAGGGCCACCCCCGGTGTTTCAGATTTGTTTGCAGGTCCAGAGGAGCGATCTCAGCCGTTCCTAACGGTCAGATCTCGTAGTCAAGACCAGCTTTTTGGCAGTCAAAATCGACAAATAGCGAAGGTTCGATCTTTACTGTTTTTATTTAAAAAATTCACGTATCTGTTTGCTCCCACACAGGAAAAAGCAGCAACATTCCGTCTCTGATTTATCAACAAATCTAATATCAATCATAAGAATGTTATAAATCAATTTTGTATCTTTGAGTATACTGTTCAATGTATTCTTCAATTTGAGTGATGTAACTCCAAATGCAACCGCATTGTGATCAAATATCCAATGTAAGGCATCGTGATCAAATATCCAATCTAAGGCATGTCATTCACATAAGTCATATAGTGAATAAACTTACAATGTCATATTATAGTAACATTTTTTAATCTCGGCAAGTGCTCAAAATCTACTTTCTGATAGGTTTGGAATCTCTCCAGTTTGATGTCCTTTATTCCAATTACGGCCCAACCTAATTTGAGACTGTTTAATCAATCATCGACTAATAAATTTAACTGTTCATTTCTTCCAATGCCCTAATCACAAACATAATCCAAACCCTTTCCTTTTATATGTTGAATATATCTTCTCAGAGGATGAATCCAATGCAGTTGTAGTCATTTCATACAAGACCTATGGTGCTAGTAAAATAGGTCAACAACACATGATGGAAGTCATGCAAACTTTGTGCTTGTTGAGAATGCCACCCGAACTCACAGGGCACAATACATGTTTATCTACAGCTGCTATTTCGGGATCCTAACTGGAGCTTTCAGGAGGGGATTATTATATTTTTCTTAAGGAGTCTCCAATAACTCATGGACACAGCTCACGTCCTGGTATTCGTACGGAGACTTTGTTGTTCATCTTCTTGAACACTGATTGATTTCTAAAAAGGAATGATGCCCAACTATCAAGAAATTTGAGTGAAGATTTCACTTCCCATCATCACATATAGGATTTCTGTCAAAATGCTGGGATATTAATTTTAACTTTTAAGTATTTTCCTTTTTCGATAGTGGAAAAGTGAGGAGGAGAATTTTTCCCTACGCTAGTCTGGCTTGCTTTAGTCCCACAAAATTTTTCCACTCAAATAAACCTTGGAAATTTTTTTTAAAAATTTATATAGATTTTTTGAATTTTTTTTTCTCTCTCTCTCTCTCAAGTCTCAACCTTTCCAACAAAAGGAAGCAAATGAGAGGAAACTTTCTGTAAAGAAGTGAAATCACTACACTTCAGTAAAATCGCATGTAATCAAACTAGCAAGAGGCCAACTATAATCCAACAGTACTGGAAAGAGAGAACTAGTTAAATAAATTGGAGAATAAGCATACCTAAGCCAAATAACGTGGTAAGCAATTCTGGTGCCTACAAGCAAAATATTTTAAGATTAGATATAAATGATAGAAAAACACTTACCTAAACCAAATAATATGGTGAGCAATTATGATGCCTACGAGTAAAATACAAAAATTAGATATAAACAACTTTTGTTTATCCTAAAGGATGACATGATAACAGTATTTCAGCAGGCACGTAAAAATTCGACGAACATGATTAAATTTGGTAAAAATAAGATGAATTAAGTATGATAATAGTAGATAGTGTTTTTGTCAACAACTTATTATTCTTGACATGATTGACAAAACACTCTTCCTGACCAAAATTACAGTCAATTTTGTCCTATAGTGCCACTAATATCTGTGACCCATGCATGAAGCACAAGGTACTTTCTAGTTTCTAAAAGATGTCCACAGTACAACAAGCTATGAAGCATGAGTACGTGTACGGGTACGGGGATATGGCAAACTGGTAAAAAGTAGGATACGGGGGTATGGCTATATTATTTTAAATATAATTCAAACTATAATTTAACATATTAAAATCAGCCAAAAAGAGAATCCATACACTCAAAAAAGAATAAATAAAGAATCCAAAATGCACTCAACATAAAAATTTTGAACTATTGAAAACAAGTCATCTAAACGTAACAAAAGTTTTTTATACTCTTTAGTGATGTCTATTTTAGTCACAAAAAATGGCAAAGTTCATAATCTATACAAAAGTACACTTCTAAGGTTTTTTTTAATAATTGGGTATGGGTCACCCGTTATTTTTCGGACCCACCTAGGTTTTTTATCAAAAAAAAAACTCAATACTTGCTTGCCGTACCCAGTACGGTACCCATGCATTTTTGTACCCGTACAAGTACCCATTATGTATCCGATACAAGGTACGGCTAGTTACACTTTGCTTTCTAGACAACAAGTATGGCATGGCCTAAACCACATACATAAATCTTTTCAATATCAATGATGGACCTTCATTCAAGGTATAATAAAGACACCAAGTTTAATGTAACTTGTAAAAAGTTCCAAAAGATTGTATTATATAAAATTAAAATTAGGATTTGTCGGGTATTTTCGTATTTCAATGGCATATTATAAGATAGAGTACGTTGCAGCAAACTATCATGAACTTAGTTTGCTTTTTTACTTTACTACCACAAACTTGCTATATTGCACATGATATGCCTACCATGAACTTGTTTCAAACAACTTTTTTTCTTTATTGCATGTCTTGTATCCTGCGCCTTCAGCTTCGGAACAAAATCTAACCATCTCAACCATTTCACATTTAATCAAAAATTAATTGCTCATGAATTAGGCCTGATTACTGAGTTGTTGAGAAATAGCATAATGATTCAAATACCTTAATGGAATCATCAATTTCCACCCTTTCCCAAGCAATGATTGGGCCCGCATCCAGTGCACGAACTGTATAAGCAAGTGAAACTCCAGTCTCAGTCACACCATCCTAACCAAAAAGGTTTTGTTTTAAAATTTTATTTTTTATTTTCTTTATAATATTCAAACAATAGTCTGAGTCAGGTCTAGAGGTTGTCAAACCTGCAATGCTCTTTGAACAGGTGCAGCACCACGATAAAGAGGCAGCAAACTTGGGTGTATATTAACAGTACCTGAAAGAAGGTTCAAGTCCAATTAAAAATTATTCAATTAACGGAAGTACTAATTTGATAAACGTTCAAAACAGGTCAAAATGGAAAATTTGGGACCCACAAGTAATAAATACTCCATTGAAAAATCATTTTTGGATATTTAATTCTCCATTTTATCTAATCCGCTGCCCATAAGTCACCATTGTTAACCAAACCCTTTCCCCATGCAAAAAGAGACTGCTAAGAAACAACTTAGGCTTAGCTTTTAAAGAGAAAAGAAGAAATTCTAAAGTTGAGATTAAGAATCTACAAAAGCACATCTAGTTAGCTTTGCACTTTAAATAATCAGTATTCTGCACAATGCCTTTGACCCTAGTACCTAACTAATAATTTTAGCATAAACAATAATACTTGAGATGAATATAAATAGTATCATCAATTTGGATTAATTTTGGAATTTATTTGGATCCCCCTATCAAAGTAGACAGAGTAAAAATAGCACCCATATCAGTTCATCTGAAGGCTTTCAACGTTTACTGTTAAGTTTAAACTACATGTATTACAGTCTACTGGAATACGTAACTGTATGATATCAAGTATAGCACGTCATGATACCTACAATGTTGAGTGTAAACTTATTCAGTATGACACCATCCAAAGCTTTCTTACACTTTCTCCGCTCTAATGCTCTTAAACTTGTCAGTAGGATTAAAGTTCTCTTACCATAAGTTGGAACATCAAGGAACTTTGTAGGTAAGATATTCCCATATGCTGCAGTGATACAAAGTTCCGGATTCAATGCCTTCAAATCAGTTAAAAAAGTTTCCTGTGCAAAGGAACAAAAAGGTAAATGATCTAGATCACTTAATACGTGAAATATATATAGTTATGAGGTTTAGTATAATTACTTCTCTAGTATAAATGAAATATTTTCTTAAGAAAAAAAAATATAACAAAAAGAAAAGGCTGACTACACGCAAACATTCTCTAGTTGTAAATTTATAATAGTAAAGATTTGTGGTCATTAAAAACAATAAGATGTTCATTACTTTGCAAATATCTGTAGCAGCGAACATGAAATGATCTCTAGTATAAGTTGCAGATAACCTTGAAAACTTCTCCATTAATAAATAACCTAGACAATCCTAACAAGAAATTCTACATGATAAAGTTCAGTACAGAAACCAAAACCTAGGTAAGTTTGTTTTAGTCTCTTCTGGGCCTCATGAATGTCATGCTGAACCAATTTCTGATGATTTACAAGTTTCATTACCTTCAACTTATACCACAATTTAATTTGATTGCATATCTTCTAATTCTTGGACCCTTTCCTGCAGATACTGTGCCAACAAACTCAATTCGAAGGAAACTTTAACATTCAATTTATAATAATAAGCATGTTTCATGCAAGGAATCACAATTCTCTTTTTAAATAATTATTGATTATTCTAAAACTTTAATAAAAAGTTCCTCTTTCCTATTGCATGAATATATATGAGCATGCAAACAAAATGAAAGAGAAGGTTAGATATCACCGGTTTTGAGATAAACGTGACACTCTGCCCTAAGAGATTGATACCACCTCCGTGCAGGCAGCACAGGCAATTGATGTTCCTAGTGGTCCTAATCCCCCCGACTTCCGGTTCCTCGTCGCACACGGGCAGAACATAGGGAAGATCCCAATTGATAAAATAGTGCTCAACTTGAATGGTAGAGTTAATGAGATTTTTAGGATGATTAATTGGAAGTAATAAATAGCATAAAAAATCGAACAAAGAGATTGTAGAGTTGAGACAGGACAGAGTTGAGCTCTAATTTGTTTTTTTTAATCATCTTGCAAACAGAGTCCATAATTTTATTTTATTTTAAATGAGACCCAACAGAAGAATATGAAGCTCCACTTAAAGTGCCCAAAATGAGCTCACTACTGCAAATTTTTCGACGCCTTTTGCTATTACCCCGTGCATGCAGCCGCTACTCTCTCAACTGCCTGCATCGTGATTTGTTAGCATATATCTGCATTTTCCACGAGATTCGCGAGGAACCATGGAGGAAAAAAAACAAAAAAATGTGACCTGATGGGCTTCGAACCAGAAGCAAAGGACAGATGTCCAATGAAAAGACACCTTCCACTTCTCTCATTCCATTTCTCATCATTCCCAAACCATCTAATTCTCCTTTGAATCACCATTCCTTTCATTTTCTCATCCTTGCCCATCACATAATTGGTAGTAGAGCCATTGTTCTAAATATCAGAAGAAATTTTAGTTTGGAGGCTTGGAGACATTTAAACCATACTAAAATTTCTCTTTGTTGATTTAGAGGGTGATTCTCGAACTTTTAGGTAAATCTGAAATTTCGGCCACAAAATATTACCCGAAATTAACATATTTGAGGTTACTACTTTTAGTTGCAATTTGTGCATATTAGAGCACATGTAGTCGCGACTTTTTTTCCCAAATTTTGCAAAATTTGGGAAAAAAAGTCGCGCGGTCGTTGACTAAATACCCAAATTTTGGGTTGGAGAGGAGCAATGCTCGGCTATATTTGGGAGGAGAAATGGGAATTTGCAAAATATAGTACGAAAGATTATCTTTCGTCCGTTAAAAAAAGTTATCATTTCCCGTTTGATCAATTTGTAAAAAAAAATTGATCGGACGGTGATATGCGTAAAAATTGAACATAATCGAAACCGTCCAAATCATGCACGAATCTTAAAGCTCACAAGGGTAAAACGGTAATTTTAAGAATAAACATGCCCGACAAGAGGGGCTAAGCCATTTTCAGGCCCACTAACCCGACCCAACCAGTAATAGGGACTGCTACAATAGCCCTACAGCAAAGGAGACCAGATTCATCGAACCTAATTTAAACCCCCCATTTCTAGGGTATAACCGATTATATCCATCCAAGCAAAAGAGAAAGTTTGAAAACTCTATCTTCATCAAGAGAATAGTCCACACTCGATCTCTTCATATGGATGGCATATCCAACTCTAAACACCGGAAAGTAGAGATAGATGAATATCTTGAAACTGGCTCCCTCGGTGAGTATATATACCTCAAGAACTCCTCAGAAACCAGGTAATTGCAAACTCCGCTCTCAAAATCCATCATATCTTTAAGTTTCTGATTTGGGCATCGGAGGGTTTGTCGTCGAGGCCATCCCGGTGTTTCAGACTTGTTTGCAGGTCCACAGGAGCGATTTCAGCCGTTCTTGATGATCAGATCTTGGAGTCAATAGCAGTTTTTCGTGGTCAACATCGATGAAGAGCAAAGGTTCGATCATTACTATTTTCATTAAAAAGAATTCACGTATCTATTTGCTCCCACACAGAAATAAGCAGCAACAGACGGGTGATTTCCCATCTGATCAACTTTTTTTTAAAAATTGATCGGACGAGAAATCATTTCCCGTCCGTGGCATTTTCTTTCCAAATGTTTTCTAAAAATTCTATGGAATTAGGCCTATAAAATTATTATGCATACATATTAGGATTTAATTAAGATTTAACTAAGATTTAATTAGGATTAAATTAAGATTTAATTAACTTTCTTAATCAGAAATCTCTCAAACAGGATATGATTTCCCATCCGATGCTTTTTTTAATTAAAAAAATATTTAATCGAACAGGAAATTATTTCTCGTCCGATACTTTTTTAATTAAAAAATAAAAAAATTATGGGATAAGACTTCATTTACAGTCCGATTATTTTTTTAATCAAAACCCAAATTTTGGGTTTGAAGGACTACAACTCTAACCCAAATTTCCTATTTCTATAAGCCAAATAGCCAAATTTTGGATTTGAACGACTACAGATGCTCTTAACTTAAATCCATAAAACCACCTGACTCGACCCAATAATAGAAAATTCTAGTCACCTCAAAGAAACTACGCCTTTAAAGATTACCTATGACTTGTGAGAGGATGCATAAATGATTAATGTGACAAGGTCAAGATAACTACATATTATGCCAGTATGCCACTCGCACATATAACTTGTATAATTTACTTTTACTAGTCTATTCATTGTATTTTCTAGTTATACATGTTTTTGTAATAGTTCATAGATATGTTTTACTTATCTAGTTTTACTTACGTAATGGAGAGTTTGAATTGTAATTATAATAATATACAATATATGCATTATGTAATATAATTTGTATTACATATATCTGATTCTTTATATGTGTATTAATGTCGATGACCACATATTTGAGTTGTAATCAATATTGCTTAGATTAAATAAATGATAGTTTGATACATAGGCTATAAATTATAATGCTATATAGAGGTTATATACTTCACATTCAAGAAAGATTTTCTTATCCTACATCAAACTCCAGTATCTTAAAAATCCCTCCAATTTCCCAGACATCTAACATGGAATTCTTAAGTCGACATGATATCAAAATTTGACATTCAGAACCTATTGACTAAAGCAAAACCTAATATAAGTCTTGTGTTCCTCTCATCCTCTGCAGCTTTGATAATCTAAGTTCTCATGATATAATAAGAACCTAGATGCAAAATTAAATCTCTTGGATACTCTAAATTTGGGAACTTAGGCTAATAAGTTGAAAGCAATTATTCGAGATTATTCAATACTGCACTAATGATGCCAATGCAAGCTTGTGGTCCCTTCATCAAAGAAAATATATAATCAATTATTGCTTGGAATATACTCTAGGCTTCATACACATGAGGTTGGCAAGGAAATTGGGTGATAATAGCAATACACATATACATTATATATATATATATATATATATATATATATATATATATATATATATATATAAGAAAAGGGAAGGAAATGTGGCATAGGAGAAACTTTCATCCTATGCCACCTTAAAAAAACCAACTCCCTCATCTCAAATGTCTGATCCACACCGTTCAAAATGTTCAACATATAATAAAACATAAGAGGATAGAATATTATCAAAGTTGATTATGTTTAATAATGCATAAGTGGCTGCAATTGTTATATTGCTGAAAACTGTTCAATTTGCAACCTCATGATGAATGGACAAAACATATTAAATTTGGTGATTTTACTTCCCTATGTTTTACGGTATGAAGATCAATTTGAACCGTGTTGACAATGAATTATGCTTACGGAGAATCGGTTTTTAGTGTGGCATAGGAAGAAATTTTCTCCAACGCCAAAGGACCTTCGTTATCGTATATCTATATAGAGAGAGAGAGAGAAAGGGAGGGAGGCGATCCTGTGAGAACCGCTCTCACGGTAAAATTTGTGAGAACTTCTTGCATAGTTATCGCATGGATGATCCAAACCATTCACATTGATTAATCTACAACTGTAAAATCAAGTCATTTGAAAGTCATTTGTCCATGCATTATGTCATTATAAAAAATAACGATATTCAGTCATACAATTTGTAATACTTTATGTATGGGTAAACAAATCTCAAATTTGATATCTTATCCTTAGACTAATTTAGACATGTAGATCAAAATGAATGGTTCAGAAAAGTTTTCACGTGATTCCCAGCAAAGAAGTTCTCGCTGGATCATAGCCCTATATATACACTAGATTTGCCCGTGGAAAATGATGAAAGTCTTATCCTTCGGAACGATGCAGCATATGAAAGTCTTATAAACAGTAAAACAACAATTATGTAGCTCAAGTTTGAATAGTAAAACAATAATTAGTTGTAAATAAAAGTCCATGTTTCCATTGGTATATGTTGAAAAATAATTATAAATGGGGGTGTAAAATTCAACTTCTTAGAACTTTGAGTGTGGAAAATGATGAAATTTAACTGTTGATGAGATATTTGCTATTTTCAATGTAACGAGCAATAAAAAAATATAAAAAATCTAAAAATTTACAAACGTGAAATCTGAAAATATAAATTTATGAGTAAATAAAGAGAGAATGAGAGAGAGAGAGAGATAAATAAATAAATAAAGGAGTTGTTTTGGGAGATTTGAATTTGAGTTTTGGGGGGGAGGAAAATATGTTTTGTGAGGTTAGATCTGGACCATTAATTTCAACCTTATTGAATGAGAGCCACTTGATAGCTTTCTTTGTGTTTTATTATATATATATATATATATATATATAGAGAGAGAGAGAGAGAGGGGGGGGTAATGTTCCGTTGTGCATTAGGCCTCCGTGTGCACTCATGTGCACTCAACCTTCCTGCTTTCGTATCGGCAATCTGAACCGTTCACATTGATCTACACATATAAATTAGTCTAAATATGTAAAATCAAATCATTTGAAATTTCTTGGCCCATCCATTGAAGTGTTAAAAAATTGTATGGCGGAAAATCATTGTTTTTTATGGTCACATGATGGATGGGCAAATAAATTTCAAATAATTTGATTTTACATATTTAGACTAATTAGACGTGTAGATCAATGTGAACGGTTCGAATCGTCGATACGAAGGCGGGAAGGCCGAGTGCACAGGAGTGCACACGAAGGCCTAGTGCACAACGGAACATTTCTCTCGCCAAGTGCACAACGGAACATCTCTCTCTCTCTCTCTCTCTCTCTCTCTCTCTCTCTCTCTCTCTCTCTCTCTCTCTCTCTCTATCTCTCTCTATATATATATATATATATATATATATATATAATGCCGATCAAGTGCTAACCAGTTCGCACGGATCACGTGCGAACGCACGCGCGCAGTCATCCAATCATGATCATGCAAGATCGGACAGCTGCGCGTGCAAGTTCACACGTAATCCGTGCGAACTGGTTCGCACCTGATCACCCCCTACATATAGAGAGAAAGAAAGAGAGTCCCCTTCCGGTGTGCCTTAGCCTCCGTGTGCACTCGGCCTTTTGGCCTTCGCATCGACGACTCGAACCGTTCACATTGATCTACATGTCTAAACTAGTCTAAATATATAAAATCAAGTCATCTGAAATTCATTTGTCTATGCATTGAAGTGTTACAAAATTGTATGGCTGAATATTTTTTAATAATGACATGATGGATGGACAAATGAATTTCAAATGGCTTGATTTTACATATTTAAACTAATTTAGACGTGTAGATCAATGTGAACGGTTTGGATCGTCGATACGAATGCCAAAAGGCCGAATGCACACGGAGGCTAGTGCACAACGGAAGATTCATATATATATATATATATATATATATATATATATATATATATATATATATATATATATAGTGTGTCACCCTAGCTAACTTAGCTAGGGAGATGACTTAAAACACATATTTCGACCATTTAAAATGAAAATCGACACCGTTAGAGCATCCACAATGGTATTTCTCATATGCTATTATATGGCAGCTACAGTAATAGCATATGGGGGAGTATCATGCAGTGGTGCTTTGTTAAATTTTTCTCATTTGGGATAACATATTAAAAAACCAAATTACCCCCTCAGCAAAGAACCCATACGTGCAGTGGTTTGATGGATTGAAGGGCAATTTGGGGGAAAAATCCAAAAAAAAAATAAATTACTGTAGCTGGACGGGAAATGATCTCCCGGACGGGGTATCATTCCCTGTCTGAGGAGATTTTTTTTAAAAAATAAATAAATAAAAGGGAAGGACGGCGTATGTTTCCCCGTCCGACCCATTTATAAAAATAAAAAATAAAAAAATAGCGGAGCGACGGTATATGATATTCCGTCTCACTCGATTAAAAAAATTTAAAATCGGAGCGACGGTATATGATATACCGTCCTTTATAATTTGAGAATTGGTATTTCGTTTCTCATATATGAGAAACCAATATAGCAAATATGCTATAAAATGGAATATGGCAAAACCAATGCAGCCATTCATTTCTTATAAAATGGCAATTTGCCAATTATACGAAACCACTGTGGATGCTCTTAGATGTGATCAACATTATAAAACTGTGTACAAATTTTAAATAAATTCAACGAGTTTTAACCACCCACCATACGACATAAAAATGGATTATTGACTGCTTATAACACATCAATTTTTTGGTTGCATTATAAATGGTTAAATCTCATCTACTTCATTTGAAATCTTGGACACATACATTTTATGATGTAGGTAACATCTAACGGTGTTGATTTCATTTTGGATGGTTGGAATATGAGTTTTGAGTTGTCTCCATAGCTAAGTTGGCTAGGGTAACACTAGCTCCCTTATATATATATATATATATATATATATATATATATATATATATATATATATATATATATATATATAGTGGGTGATTTTCTGATTGCAAACGCACTGTAGCGTACAAACAATGCAAACCAATGATGCTGCTACTAGGATTAGCGGCATCAGTGCAAATGATGTCGCTAGTCAGGATAGCGACTTCAGCCTTAATATGCATGTCGCTATCCTAAATAGCAGTTTCAGTGGTTTGCACACTACAGTGCATTTGCAATGGAAGATTTCCTATATATATATATATATATATATATATATATATATATGAAAAAGAAAGAGAGAGAGAGAGAGAGAGAGGTTTAATAGTTAATTTTATTCATTTTGGTTTCTCCCCTCCCTCTTAGGGAACATATTTGATTTGATGTTATGGGGAACTATGCATTATTTCTCTAGACTTTTTTTACACAACAATGAAGAATTTGATTGAACGTTATGGGAAAGGGTAAATATAGTCTAGACCCCTCGGAGGAGTTTCAATTTCCAATGAACCCCTTCACTTTTTCAACTCTCCTATAAACCCTCATATTTTTTTTTAAAAAATATCAAAAAGACCCCTTTGTACAATTCCTTATACACTAATAATACGAAGTACCTTGTATTTTTAAATGGCGTATTTTTCCTTATCCAAGAGTAGGTAGAAAGGATGATGACTCAACAGAGAAATTGAGGATTAGGGTTAGAGTTTTGATTGAGAGGAGAGGTCGAGCAAGTGGCGTAGTGGAGAGTGGAAATTTTAAAAAAAATATTAGGGTTTTAGTTGGGGAGAAGAAATTAGCATTGGCCAGAAGGAGAAACGGATGAAACATTTTTTTTAAAAAATTGAGTATTTTAGCTTGAGGGCAATCTTGGTACTAAAAGAAAGTAAATACTGGTTATATATTGTATAGTTTTATTATATGTTTTGAGAGTACAAGAGGGCTTGTTGGGTGTACTCTCAAGTATGAGGGGTTCATAGGAGAGTTGAAAAGGCCAAGGGGTTTATTGGAAATTCAGGGTCCAGAGAGGGGCCTAGACCATATTTACCCTATGGGGACAATGCATTATATCTCAAGACTTTTTTACAACAATGAAGCATAGGAGTTTCCATCAATTTGAATGATGATGAGATTATCTTATACGATTCTAGAATATTAGATAAACTATTACGAGGTGTATGCTATTCGGATTTTTTTAAAATGAAAAGAAATTTGATTTAATTTCCTGCTATTTTTTGTCCAAAATTGTAATATTTAGTACTTACTTACCTGGTTATAAGCAAAGATATTTTGCAGTGCCCATATGAAGGTCTTGAGAGAAGGCAGGAAGCTAATCCTTCTTTCTCCGCCTTTTTCTCATTTCTCAGTTCTCATCTTTCACCCTCCAGTTCTCCTTTTAATACTCCACTTTTCTCATTTTCCCCTCTCAATTCTCCGTTTGATTCTCCCTTTTCTGATCATTCACATGTTTTTCTCTCTTTACCTTTTTTTGGTGAAGTGCATTTTGTCTTGACAAGTGGACAAATGAAGTATATTTAACATTCAACCTTGACATCTCACTCCCTAAAAGGCATACTCTTAATTGAATATGTAAAATAAGTCATTTAGTCTTTCCACAATTCTAAATAATTTTATCTTGATTAACCCTCGAGTATCACAAACTCATTTGGAAATAAACGTATTCTTTTGTTCAGACTTAAATTTCATTTTGAGGGAACAAGATCACAATTGGGGGGGGGGGGGGGGGGGTGGGGGGGGGGGGTGGGGGGGGGGAAGGGGGGAATGGCTTCAACAAAAGAAAGCGCGAGTGGAAAAAGAAAATACAATATGTACAAATGGAAACATGAAAAATAACCTAATGCAATAGATAATGAGATGCAAGCAGAGAATACGAAAAGAAAAATTATCAATTTAGTATCCTATAATAACAAAGGAAAGAGAATGGGGACGATTCAAGATCGCATTCCGTCAATCTAAAATAAGTGAACTGCTATGTTGTTATTATCGTTATAATGACTTTGCTGAGACTATTGCCAGCTTTGGCTTGAAAAGCAATTTTGAAGCATTTAGGATGGGACTGGTATGCTATGAATATTGGGTAGATGTTTATAAGTAAATATATATACGCTCCTAGATTTTGAACTAGCTAGACTAGGAGCAGTGACATGATACAAATTACTCTATGAAGTAAGACATCAAAACTAATATGATGCTAGAGAGCCAGACGCAATTTTCTTGTCAAAGAGTAATCATGTAAAATATATGGGTATGCATTGAAGACAATATCAAACATAGGGATTAACAGCCAAACTATTGGAAAATTTAAGTAAAATAGTCTCCGATTCAAACGAAAAGAAAAACCAATAAACCAAGGAAAACATAGTAATTAATACCTCTCCAGCTTTCACTGGTGTGAAAATCAACTCTTGAGGAAATTCTCTTTCCATAGCATGTTGCGCAACAGGTGATGGCATCAGCCTCCTCCCTCTATCCCTTCCCGAAGGTGGTTGGGTAACAATTGCTGCAAGCTAAATCCAAGTCATTCAGTACTTTCACCGACTCTGTCTACAATGTTTCCTTTAGAATATTATTAAATATTTAGCACGTGTTTTTCTTTTGATAGTGCTACTCATCAGCTGCCTCATTTCTTAACTCAATGCATAGTGACTATTATCATTTTCAAAATGCTGCTTATAATACAATTAGAACTAAAAATGCACAAGAATAAATGGACAAGAGGCTTACCAGTCACACCCTTCTCTCACTATACACTAGTATAAGAGGAAAGGGAACCTCATATAGAGTAGTTGGACGCAAACAATGAAACTCATAATGGACG